>CM056053.1:8425074-8855074 GCA_029574335.1 Rana kukunoris
TGCCATAGCTGTGTGTGGCCAGCCTCCCACCACTGGTTTAATACAAACAACCAGTGGCAGTGCGTCCATAAAGGGCGCAGGAGCGCCGCCCCCTCTCTCCTGTCACCGCTCTAATCACCATAGATAGATTCACTCATTGCATGAATCTATCTATGGTCGCTGCTGACACTCTCTATTCAGGTGTCCAGGCCCTTTTCGGGTGCCAGGCACCTGAATTACAGCGGCGGGGGTGTTTTTTGGAAGCGCCTGATTAGAGCCCTAGGCTCTAATAGGCGCCCAAAAATGTGAACAGCGGGTGCCACTGTGTGCTAGCAAAGGAATTTACTTTGCTACCACTGAATCCGCCTCCAAGCCAATCAGGTTTCTGGGTCTGTTACCTGATTTGTTGAAACATCAGGTGCTGTGATTGGATGCCTGAGAGAGGATGTAAGAAGACATGGAGGCCATGCAGGAGACGACGCTGACCCGCTGTGAGACAGGTAAGTGCCGACAGCATCTGATGGGGCACAGTAGCGGCAATTGATGCACACACTGGCAGCATCTGATGGGGCACAGTTGCGGCAATTGATGGGCACAGTAGCGGCAATTGATGGGCACACTGGCAGCATCTGATGGGGCACAGTAGCAGCAATTATTGGGCACTGTAGTGGCAATTGATGGGCACACTGCCAGAATCTGATGGGGCCCAGTAGCGGCAATTGATGGGCACACTGGCAGCATCTGATGGGCACAGTTGCGGCAATTGATGGGCACAGTAGCGGCAATTGTTGGGCACACTGGCAGCATCTGATGGGGCACAGTAGCAGCAATTAATGGGCACAGTTGCAGCAATTGATGGGCACAGTAGCGGAAATTGATGGGCACACTGGCAGCATCTGATGAGGCACAGTAGCGGCAATTGATGGGCACACTGACAGCATCTGATGGGGAACAGTAGCAGCAACTAATGGGCACTGTAGTGGCAATTGATGGGCACACTGCCAGAATCTGATGGGGCCCAGTAGCGGCAATTGATGGGCACACTGGCAGCATCTGATGTGGCACAGTTGTGGCAATTGATGGGCACAGTAGCGGAAATTGATGGGCACACTGGCAGCATCTGATGAGGCACAGTAGCGGCAATTGATGGGCACACTGGCAGCATCTGATGGGGCACAGTAGCAGCAATTAATGGGCACATTGATGGGCACACTGACAGCATCTGATGGGGCACAGTAGCAGCAAATAATGGGCACTGTAGTGGCAATTGATGGGCACACTGGCAGAATCTGATGGGGCACAGTACCAGCAATTGATGGGCACACTGGCAGCATCTGATGGGACACAGTACCGGCAATTGATGGGCACACTGGCAGCATCTGATGGGGCACAGAAGCGGCAATTGATGTGCACAGTGGCTGCAATTAATTTTTTTTTTCAGTTTGTTTGTGCCCCCCAAATATTTAAAATAGAAAAAAAAAAAATATATATACAGTATATATATATATATATATATATATATATATATATATATATATATATATATATATATATATATATATATATATATATATATATAATACAGTATCTCACAAAAGTGAGTACACCCCCAACATTTTCACTTAGGGGTGTACTCACTTTTGCCAGCGGTTTAGACATTAATGGCTGTGTGTTGAGTTATTTTGAGGGGACAGCAAATGTACACTGTTATACAAGCTATACACTCACTACACAACATTGTAGCAAAGTGTCATTTCTTCAGTGTTGTCACATGAAAAGATAGAAGAGAAAATATTTACAAAAATGTGAGGGGTGTACTTACTTTTGTGAGATACTGTATACACACAAGATCTTAAACTTTCCTACCACCTTGCTTACATTATCAAACCGCCATTCTGCCTCTCTGATCGGCTTGGTCCCGGAAAGCATCGAGTCTGTTTGACCCATTGATTGGCTCCTGCTGTGTCCAATCAGTGTGCTGCCCAGACCCTAAAATGCCAAATCACATACCTGTACATGATTTTGCACAGAAGAACCGCCATATACATAATGGGCCAGATTCACGAACACTTGCGCTGGAGTATTTGGATATGCGCCGCGTAACTGTGCTGATGCGCCGACGTTTCTATGTGCCCGTACCCACCAAACTAGATGCGCCCAATAACGGCTCATTTGCGACCGGCGGAACGTTCCGACGCCAGAGTATCGTCAGCGTTTATTTTCGCTGGGCGCATCAGTCGCGCCCATTGATTTCCCCTGCAAATATGCAAATGAGGGAGATTTCCCAATTCACGAACGGATTAGCACCATACGCTGGCTACATGCGCCGCGCGTATCTGATCCGTCCAGCGCAAAGTTATTTCTACAAAAGGCTGCTTTATCTTTACTCCAGACGGTCACAGGTCAGCAGGAGAGCAGCTACAGCAGCGTTACCGACGATAGGAGCTTGCTGAGCACCCCCACTTGCAAGGACAACACCTCTGTGTGCCAACATGCCAGGGGCACTCGTGGTCCTAGAACTACTGATGGGTCCCCTGGAACCAAGAAGGCGGGCACGTGAGAGGATATACCGCACTCGTATGAACCTCTTTGGCATGGGGGATGAGGAGGTGTATCGCCTCTTCAGATTCAGCCCTGATGCAATACTTGAACTAACCACAACCCTGCAGGATGACATCACCAGCAAGACACACCGATCACAAGCAGTGCAGCCACTGGTGAAGGTCCTGGCAACACTCCATTTCCTTGCAAGTGGATCATTCCAGCGTACAAGTGGAGTGGTGGCTGGGATGTCACAATCCTCCATAAGCAGATGTGTGCACCAGGTTGTCCCTGCAATCCTCAGACGCATGTCCAACCAGTTCATCAGACCCACCACTGAGGAGCTGCGGCAGAAGGCAATGACAGATTTCTACAACATTGCCAGATTCCCACGCACTGTGGGGGCCATTGATTGCACACATGTGGCCCTACAGCCCCCCAGTGCCACAGAGCACATATACCGCAATCGGAAGCATTGGCATTCCATCAACGTACAGGTGATAGCCGATGCCCAACGCCTCATATGGCACGTCCGTGCCAAACACCCCGGGTCCAGCCATGACAGTTTCATATACCGTCAGAGCCCCATCCCAGCAGAATTTAACCAGAACATGTATGGGGACAGCTGGCTGGTTGGTGAGTGACAAGGGAGTCAGGCATGACTATCCCCTCCCGTCATGCACAACAGAAATCGCACATGCATGACTAACATTCTCCTGTCTTTTACCTTACAGGTGACTCTGCATATGCATTGGGACCCCATCTAATGACTCCTTTCCGGAACCCCCAAACCAGAGGAGAGAGAAAATACAATGAAGCACACATCAAAACCCGTGCAGTGGTGGAGCAAACATTTGGGCTCCTGAAGTCCCGTTTCCGCTGCCTGGATAAGTCTGGGGGGGCCCTATTGTATTCCCCTACCTTTGTGTGTCAGATCATCGGTGCATGTTGCATACTACATAACTTTGCTATGAAAAAAGGCCTGCATATTGACATACGTGATGACCTGACCCCCGACCCACACAGTCCCCCCCTGCCAGAGGACACCCAGTCTGCTGATGGAAGAGCAGTCAGGAGGGTCCTCGCCGAAGGCATCTTTGGACACTAAACCAAAACATTAATCACACAGACAGTGCACGCGTGTACACCACTGATGTCCCTAGATCACACACACCACATGCACATCGCATTGGATTAGCCCAAGTCCAGCATGTAGGAGTTGGGAGCAGTAACGCCAGCGTCAAGGCCCCAATGATGTCACTGTCCATTCACACACCTTTCACACGTCATTCATACAGCCGTGGGGTTCACTTCACCACCACGGCCGAGGGTGACACCCCTTACTTTCAGGAGTGCCACCCTCTCACATTCACACACCATTCACACTGTCCCCTGCACTCCTGACCGTGTGCAGTACAAAAATAAATTAGAAAGATCATATCCTGATCAATACAAGAAAAATAATCTCATAACCTGAGAAAAAAAATAAATAAACTCATGACCTGAGTATGTCAAAAATAATAATATAAAACCAGCAACAAAAAAAAGGCCTCATCGGGGATGCCGGGGGCTTCTTCTGGGGGCCCCTCTCTGGCTCCGCAGCTGCCTGGATGGAGTGGGTGGGGGTGGGGGGGCATCTGGAGGTGGCTGATCCCCAGGTGGGCCACTCCTGGCAGGTGTGGCCTGCGTGCCCTCCAAGGCCCTGGCTATCCGTCCAAGGTATGTGTTCGTCTGGGCCTGCATCCGGAGCTGACGGGTCATCTGGTAATGCTGGGCCCGCCGACTCAGCCTCCCCTGCTCACGGATGGCAGCACTGTTCCCATGGATGGCAGCAGTGTTGGCCTGGACGGCTGCAGTAAGGTGCTGGATATCCCCCTGCACCTCCCCCAAAGTGGTGACCACTGCAGCGCAGTTAGAGCTGACATCCTGCACTGCGTTGCTGAGGTTGGCAACGGAGCCCAGGCTGTCAGACACTTTCTGCAAGTGGTCCGCTATGGCCCCCATTTGTTCTGTCTGTCTGGCGTGATCCCTCGCCAACTGGTCCTGGACACCATCAGACACCCCCCTGGTCTTCTGGGTCGCCTTCCTGGGGCCCGAAGATGGATGTCCTCGGGTGGAAGGTGTCGCCCTTGAGGGGCTTCCAAGGATGGGGGAGGGGACGACAGACGGGCCAGGAGAAGGGGAGGAGACAGACAAGACTAATGAAAAGTCCTGCTCTGCCACAGCAGGATCTTCCACAACCACCTCGGCAGGTGTGGTGTGGCCACTCTCCTCCTCCACAACCTCTTCACCACCCAGTGGCTCGGGCACATGATGGCGTGGGGGGGATGGGGTGGAATGCAGGCTGACAGATGATGGCCCAGCTCCGTCATCTGTGGATGACACAAAGCAGACACATGTTGGTGGTCCCACACACTTGGCACATGTCCCCCCCCCACCCCCCCAAATGCAAAACATCAAATAGGGGATTATAAAACACTTACCTGTCCTTGTGCCTTCCTCCACGGAGTCATAGCCTGCGACCCCCTCCACCTGCTCCCTCTCCAGGCAGCGAGCAACCACCTCCTCCTCTGCGGTCAGGGTGACAGGACATGGGGGACCACCACCTGTGCCCCTCTCATGCCTCCTGATGGAGGCCACCTTGTCCCTCACCTTGCGCCGCAGGTCATTTATTTTCTTTTGTATGTCCCCAGCAGTCCGGGTGGAGTAGCCCAGGACATTGACCCTGGCAGCAATCGACTCCAGGATGCCCTGCTTCCTCTCCCGGCTGGTCTTGCGGCTTTTTTTGCCATGGAGAAATTCATTCTCCGTCTCCATAGCCGAGATAATGACAGAGACCTCCTGGGTATTAAAATTGAGGTTCCTCCTCTCTCTGGGGGTAGCGGGAGCAGCCATTACAGAGCAAAAGTATCTTCCCTGGGGTGGGGGGAAACGGAACTACTTTTGCGCCGGAATGGCGTTTCCGCCAGCGCTTTTAAGCGCCCAGCGGAACGCATTGCGCTGACGTTTCCCAGGAAGTGGTGCCGACGGAAGTTGTGAGCATGCGCACAAGGGGGCGAGGGGAGCCGCACTCACTGCGCATGCTCCGTGGATGATGCGCTGAACGTAAGCCTCTGCGCCGGCCTCCGCCCATCATTTACATATGATCACACCCACTTCCACTTGCGTCGGGTTACGCCAGCGCATTATCGTTACTCTGGCGCAAGTTTACGCGCAACTGCTATGTGAATTACAGGAATTGCGCTGAAAGGGTCTTCAGAGTAACGTAAATGAGAAGCGTTACTCCAGAGGAAAGATACTCTCATCTACCTGAATCTGGCCCAATATATACAGTCAGCAAACGGTTAAGCAACATTTACAGGTCTTGTACCTCCAGCCTGTCACTCTCACCTCCTATCCACATGCTTCTTGTTAGCACATGAAATGACTGGCTCCTTGTGCTGCTTCCAGACAGAGCTCTGCTCTACAGGGCCGATACCAAGTCAGATTCAGAGACTTGCGCTGCTTGTATTCATAAGATTTAAGATAAAATTATTGATGTTTTATTGATTACATTGATTTGTCTTCTGTCCTCCAGAAGCTCACCTTTAACCCCTGTGCTCTGACCGCACACATATAAGCAGGGGCGGACTGACAACTCATGGGGCCCCTGGGCAGTAGAAGATTATGGGGCCCCTGGGCTTACTGATGGCCACCACGCCAGGAGGCGGGGCAGCTAAAATCTCAGGATTTTCACATCAAAAGCATGTCGGTTTCGGACATATCAGGGACAGATGTAAAAAAAACACAGATTTTTACATACTGTCCCTGGTTTTACTGAGCCTGGCAACACTGATGGGGCCCCCTAGTGGCATGGGGCCCTCGGGCAGTGCCCCTGCATATAAGTGACCCTACAGAAGTGGGCTTTTTTCCGCGTGGCCGCATATATGCATACCTCCCAGTACAGAGACTGGGGTCTCACGGAGAGCCCCTAGACTCGCCCCTAGAAGCGTATTCGCGAGGTCAGGCACTGATGTTGGACAAGAAGGCCTGGCTCGCAGTCTCCAATTCATCCCAAAGCTGTTCTATCAGGTTGAGGACAGTCAAGTTCCTCCACCCCAAACTCGCTCATCCATGTCTTTATGGACCTTGCTTTGTGCACTGGTCCAAATCATTTGGTGGAGGGGGGAATATGGTGTGGGGTTGTTGTTCAGGGGTTGGGCTTGGCCCCTTAGTTCCAGTGATCTCTTAGCAGGGGTGTCAAACTCCATTTCATCGTGGGCCGCATCAGCATTAGGATTGCCCTCAAAAGTGCCGGTTGTATGTGTAAGATTAGATGTCCAGCGCATGTCCTCCCCTTACAATAGATGTCAAGAGCCACCAACCATCAGAAGTTCAGTCCCCCACCCTCCCTTACATCACAGTGCAGCCCCTTACCTTATGGTGATGCTTGGAAGAAAATAAATGCATTGCTTGAAAGCACAATGTACTGGGTCTGGAGGAGGACAATAGGAGGGCTGGAGCTCTCCTGCAGCTGCAGGAGAGGTGCAAGGGCCACATAAAATGGCCTGGAGGGCCTGATTCGGCCCGCGGGCCTTGTGTTTGACACCTGTGTCTTAAGGTGTCAGCATACCAAGACGTTTTAGACAATTTCATGCTCCCAACTTTGTGGGAACAGTTTGGGGACGGCCCCTTCCTGTTCCAACATGACTGCGCACCAGTGCACAAAGTAAACACACAAATCCCTGTGCTGGCGCTCGCGCATGGCCGGCGGCGATCGTGAGCACTGGCCACACGCATCGGGTGACTATGTGTCCCGGATTGCCCGGAACAGTCCCGCATTTTGCATGCCTGTCCAGGGCACCTTTATTCCGGGACAATACAGTGTCCCGGAATGAAATTGACACAGCCGCCCCCCGGGCCAATCGCATCACCGCTTTACTCACTGACAGTACTTGTCCTGGCCGGGAATGCCCGGAGGAGCACAATCCCCGCCCCCTGCTTGTGATTGGAGAAATCATAAATCCCGCCTCTTGTATCCAATCACTGTGCTGTGATTCGTTACAGCACAAGCTGATTTTTTGGGAAGGGAGGGTGTCCCTGAATGGTAGTTTGGAAATGTGGTCACCCTACCCGCCGTGCATCAGGCGGCTCTTAAAGGAATCCCGTACCCCGTATGGGGCTTCGCACAGGGGGAGCCATTCTGCCCCCCCCTGAAAATACACATGAGCTGGTCGGGAACCAACGGTTAATAATACATGTCAGAGTTGCAAAATTGTGCTTAGGTATTTCGATTTGTTTTACTCCTGGACAGGAAGGGGTTAAAGTGCCTGCAGATGTCCGGCTTCACCTATTGCTCTGCACAAGGATAGAATTCGGAAATATATATAATTGTGATTTAAGGTGAGTGAAGGTAAGTTACATTACTTAAGAAGATATACTTCTGTGGAGTGATTAAATAATTAGGATTCACAGGACAGAATGCTGAACTAATTAAAACCTAAAAGCTGCAGTCAGCAGAGGGACGATAATTCACACAATGGGGACCATTAAAACTTTTATTAAGGATCGCAGTGAAACGTTTGCTGGTTTAAAAGGAAAGGTCTGAAAAGACTACGAGGAAAAGAGGGGGGGCAAAGGGACCCCCCCCATTGCATTTCTGGGGCTCCTTAGTAGTGGTGCTCTCTAACCACTCAACCACTTAAGACCCGGACCTTGAGTCAGCTAAAGGACCCGGACACTTTCGCTTTAACTGACAATTGCGCGGTCGTGCGACGTGGCTCCCAAACAAAATAGACGTCCTTTTTTCCCCACAAATAGAGCTTTCTTTTGGTGGTATTTTATCACCGCTGCGGTTTTTATTTTTTTGCAATATAAACAAAAAAAGAGCGACAATTTAGAAAAAAACACAATTGCCCAGATTCACAAAGCACTTACGCCGAAGTAAGTGCAAATGTGCACGGGAAAGTGCAAATTTGCGCCGGCGTATCTGTGCGCCAGACCCACAATCCAACATACGCCTAAAAACTGGCTACCCTACGTCGGCGTAGCTTACATACCCCGGCGTAGCGTGGGCGCACTTTTCGTCTGGACGCATGTTGCTGCTCCTATTGATTAGGCATTTAAACATGCAAATGAGAGAAATACGGCGATTCACGAACGTACGTACGTGCGCCCGCCGCATGCTGCGCGAGGTGCGTGTAAATTGTACGTCCGGCGTAAAGTTATTCCCCATAGATGAGGTGCAACCTGGCAACAGACATGCAAAGGTCTGCCGCACAAAACACAGGCCGACGTATTGGGTGTACGTGCACTGCGTACGTGGTGATCCGACGTAGCTTAGGCAGTTGTGCCGCCGTAGTTGTGAGCATGCGCATAAGGGGGCAGTTTCATGCATCCACGTCACAGCGCATGCGCAGTTCGTGATACGCCCGGAGTAAAACACTGCACCATGCTCGGACTATCATTTGCATAAGGTCACGCCCACTATCACCTACCCCGGCCTGCGCCTTCGAGAAATACACCACGCCGACGCAGCATTGGGAGCAATAGCTTTCTGAATGCAGTGCATGCCTCTCCGCGCTGCGTCGGCGTGGCGTATGGCATTTGCGCTACGGCGGCGTAATGTGCGTCCATCTCTCTGTGAATCTGGGCCGTCCTGCAGGATAACAGCCGTCACGTGCCCGTGGGGGCGTGCATCGCGGCGATCAGTGGTGTGGTGTGTCAGTCTGAGACCCCGCTACACCGATCTGGCGGAGGCTCTTTATGTGATCAACCGTGCAGGGCCGTTTGAAGGAATTTTTGGGGCCCCAAGCAAAATGGGGGTCCCCAAGAACCCCCCGCATGCAAAGCCTACGTTAACGCTACACAATTTTCTTTCTATTCTTACCTCCCCTTCTTCCCTGTAGGCTGCCGCTGTAGCGTGGCTGAGCTCCTCTTCCCCCTGCCTCTTCCCCAGTCCCCTATTAGATAGTGCCCGGGCCGGGCCAGGTACTGTGCGGTACAGGAGATTCAGTTTCCTGTCTTCCCGGCCGGACTGAAAGGAGGGGGGGTTTGTGGGAATGCTGTCCAGGACCACCAGGGAAGCACCCAACATGTGGATGGCCAGGCAAGTCCCCATGGCCATCCACATGTACAAATTTATACATAACATATGCCAATCAGTGCCCACAAATGGGCACTGACTGGCACCATCATGGCACAAAAAAATGTTGTGATGCCCAGCAATGCCACCCACCAGTGTCATTAGTGCCATCCACCAGTGTCCATCAGTGCCACCTATCAGTGCTCATCCATACCACCTATGAGTGCCACCCATAAGTACCCATAAGTGCCAGCTATGAGTGCCCATCAGTGCCGCCTATGAATGCCCATCAGTGCCGCATATGAATGCCCATCAGTGCCGCATATGAATGCCAATCAGTGCCGCATATGAATGCCAATCAGTGCCGCCTATGAATGCCCATCATCAGTGCCGCCTTATCGGTGCCCGTCAGTGCCGCCTTATCAGTGCCCGTCATTGAAGAAGAAAAGGTACTTATTTACAAAATAATTTAACAGAAACAAAGAAAAACTTTTTTTATTTGTTGCTCAAAAAATAAAAATCGCAGAGATTTTTATGATCAAATACCAAAAAAAAAAAAGCTCTATTTGTGGCAACAAAATGATAGAAAAATTGTTTGGGTACAGTGTAGCACGACCACGCAATTGTCATTCAAATTGTGACAGTGCTGAAAGCAGAAAATTGGCCTGGGCAGGAAGGTGCGTAAGTGGCCGGCATGGAAGTGGTTAATCAGTACTTGCACTGTATTATCTGTGGAGTGTTCTCTGTGATTCTCGGTGTATCTCTATGACATGTGCGGTGTGTGTCGGATTGCACGGATCATCTTTGTGCAGAACTCCCTCTGAGTGTATCCAGATTTCCTCCTGTCTGATCTGATTACACGGCTCCTATTACTAACCAGCCATCCATGGGAGCTCGGCTCTACAGAGAAGAAGGATACAAGGAGCTCAGGTCATCCCGTACAACCCACTGGGGGGGGGGGGGGGGGATCACTCAAGCCCTGTACACACGGCCCAGAATCTCGTCAGGAAAGGACGTTGATACACACACGCCGTTCTTTTGAATGGCACGAACGCGGTGACGTCATCGACTACCACGAGCATGCGCTCGTCACATTCGATGCCGTCGCCACCATCTTGCTGCACCCTACCTATGCCTTGGAAGCTACCGCGCATGCGTCAAAGTCATTTCGAGCATGCGTGGGTTTCCACGGCGACAGGTAACTATACACACTCTGGGGTCTCTAGGCAGGAAAACACTGCCGAGAATCACGAGAAGAAAATAGAGAGCAGGTTCTCTATTTTTCTTGTCTAGGTTCTGGGCAGTTTTCCAGATGAGAAACCTGAAAGCCTCGTACACACGCTCGAGTGTGTTTACGAGGCTTAAGTATTAGTTTCAGGCTTCGGAGCATTTACACGAGTAACGATACTTACAAATGCTTAGTATCGGCACTGATACCGGTATCGGTGCAGCCTTACGAAAATCGAATCGTATTGAAATAAAACCGGCATGTCTGCTTTTATGTGTGGACGTTCCTACCTTGAGATATAATGGTCAAAGGCCAGGAATGTCGTGTGGAGATCTTTGGCATGGAGTGGTAGAGGGCATGGGCGTCCGCTGAATTTGTTTTAGGGGGGGGGGGGGCGATCCGGCAGCGGCGATACACAGTCGCATTTAACCCTTTCTTCAAACGTTAGCGGGGGTTAAAAGCGCCCCACTAGAGACCGAATATCGCAGCTAAAACTATGGTAAATCGTTTTACCGATAACGCAGCCAGCTGGCAGTGTGAAATAGCTCTTGAGATAATTCAGCTTCACTCCATGCCCATATAAATGTAGCCTAGAGAATGTACAGACCCCCCTTCAGCACAGATGGACCCACCCCTTCAGCACAGACCCCCCCATTCAACACAGATGGACCCCCCCATTCAGCACAGATCCCCCCCTATTCTGCACACACCACTCCCTTCAGCACAGATGGACCTCCCCCTTCAGCACAGACCCCCCTTCAGCACAGATGGACCCCCTTTAAGCACAAAACTCCCCTTCAGCACAGATGGACCCCCCATTCAGCACAAACCCCCCCTTTCAGCACAGACACACCCTCCCTCCCCCATCCCATTCAGTACCGCAGATCAGCCATCAGCACGGCACAGCAGGTTCCCCCCCCCTGTGTACACATAAACACTGGAGGGGGAGGCGGCTTCACTGTGCTCTCTGTGCCTGTGTGTCATGCGGTCCGGGACCGCTCAGACAGCCCGCAGACGCGAGAGAAGGGGTTGGTTGGTCAGGTGCAGTGGTGTCATTCCTTACCAGACCACCCCCCGCCCCCCCTGCAATGCCACGGCCAGTAGACATGTGCATTCGTTTTCGTTAGAATGCATTTTCGTCCGAAAATCTGTTTTTTTCGTTATCGTTTTAACAAACGATAACGAAAGCGCAAGAAACGAAAACCGAAAGATCCGACATAAAAAATGCTTTATTTTCGTTTTCGTCGCGGTAAAAATTTGATATAGAGAGATTCGACATTATAGGGAAAAGATTCGACATTATGGGGAAAAGATTCGACAGTATAGGGAAAAGAGTCGACATTATAGGGAAAAGAGTTGACATTATAGGGAAAAGAGTCAACATTATTGGGAAAACATTCGACATTATAGAGAAAAGATTTGACATTATGGGGAAAAGATTCGACAGTATAGGGAAAAGAGTCGACATTATAGGGAAAAGAGTCAACATTATTGGAAAAACATTCGACATTATAGAGAAAAGATTTGACATCATAGAGAAAAGATTAGACACTATAGAAATAATAGATTCGACATAACAGAGATTAGATTTCGATCTATGAGAAAATAGATTCGGCATTATTACTAGTCATACAACATTAGAATTCTTGTAGGAGGAATATTCAAACGGAAATGTACGTTTCGACGTAAAGATTCGACGTTCCGTCGAATATTCTTTTGACCATTCGACAGAAACCAAGTATTTTTTGGATTTTCAGGCGAAAGCTATTCCCCAACGAAAAACGAAATAAATCAAAACGATTTTCGGGAGTAACTAAATAAATTTATTTTCCAAACGAAAACGAAAAAACGAAACAAAATATTCCAGTCTGCACATGTCTAACGGTCAGCAGCTCACCTCTCTCTCCCTGTTGTAACCTGCCTGTCACTCTTTACTCTTCAACACCTTCTTGATTTTCCGGGGGTCAATTGCCCCCCGCTTGCCCTATGAAGCGGACGCCCATGGTAGAAGGTTCAGCCTCAGCAGAAGGAACCGTGTTCTCTAGTAGATCCGGAGCGGGAGTTGAGACTTGTGCTCAAGGTGCCAACTCTAGCCAATCACGGAGCCCCTTTTTACAACATTGTGAACTTGTCCTAATGGACAATGATGACCCTTTTTTTTTGCTTAGTTTGGTGAACAAACATCTTCCAAATCTCTGAAACATTTAATAAATTGTAACCGCAAGATTTCCCGATTTTGTTTGCCTGCCAATCCCACTCCCGTCTGTTTCTGCATAACAAGTGAGTTTTTAAATGAAGTTAGGGTCACCCGCGGCGTGTGTGACTTTGCCGTGGCATTATGGCCCAGGTCTACCTCCCCGTCGTTTCCCCCGGCCAACCCGCTGATTTTAATTTAGATTACAATAATCAAAACTAATTTATCGAGGAACGTTTAGCACCGAGACAGAAAGTTAAATTGATTTTTAAGCCTAATGCCCTGGCCTACAAGTGTTTCATTTTATATTATCAGCTTAATTTAACACAATTATGGCTTCGGAAAGTTGATAATGTGAGCGAGACGAGCATCTCTTTTATCTCCGTCCATCTTAAAGAGCGTATTAAATTCAATTCACCCCAGAGGGTCTTAACCGATTGGCATTCTTATTCCCAATCGCCGTGGGTCCTGAATAGCTAAATTATGCCAATTAAATCAATGTAAATATTTAATACGGGGATTTTTTACATAGGCAACCATTTTTTAAAAAGACGAGATAAACACATTAATTATGTAAAATTTGTAAGATAGATTTAAAATACATGTACCATTTGTGTCATTTTTTTAATCTACAGATCGGAAACTCGGGAGACTTATTAGGGAAACTCAACCTGCTAAAATATTTATATCCCATGAATGGCAAAATACATTGCTCTAGATATTTTCAATAATCCGCGTGAATGGAAATGGGTGATGTTAAAGGGTCAGTCCGCCCAGGTAGGGGCTGGAGAGGGGAAACCCCTGACTGTTGTTTCTTTCTCTCTGGGGCTCTATTGGTGAGATCTTTGAGTTCCTGGATCTACATCACCTGCTGTGCCCATTGTGAGGGGCGCCCACCACCCCTGATGGATTTTTTATTTTGTATTGCAGAGAATGTAACAGGAAGAGCTTGGACACACAAAGGTGGACGCAGGGGCGGACTGACCATTTGGGCACTGCCCGAGGGCCCCAAGCCACTAGGGGGCCCAATCAGGGTTGCCAGCCTCTGTAAAACTAAGGACAGTATGTACATTTTTTTGTTTTTTTTAGATCTGTCCCTTACCGACATCCTTTTGGTCTAAAAATCCCAAGATTATAGCTGCCCCGCCTCTCCAGTACCTTCTCAATGTGTGTATGTATACTCAATGGCGTCCCTGGGGGGGGGGGGGGCAGAGGGGGCCCTGACCCCGCCCCCCAACATTATGCTGTGCCCCACCATGTGCCCCCCCCCCAGTAGAACATCAGGGCCCGGTGGCAAGACAACCTTTGCAACTCTGATAGTTCTCCCACTGCTTTGGACCTTTATACTTTCTTGGTGTGCTGGTGACATACATCTCTTGATTTCTGCCACCCTGGGGGGCCCCAGTATAGTAGGGAGGGAGCTCACTGCAGAACATGTGAAAGGTTCCGTTGTGGGATTGTAGTAAAGGGCCCCAGGATATATATACAATTGCATTTTATAGTTGGCCCCCCTATTTTTGTCCCTGTCCCCACCCTAAATATGAAAGCTGGAGACGCCACTGTGTATACTGTGTGTGTATGTATACTGTATGTGTAATCTCCTATTGCCCGGGGGCCCCATGACTTGTCAGTCCGCCCCTGGGTGGGCGGGAACACCCAAAACTCCCAGGGCAGAAGCAGAGATTGAAATTATGGCGAGAACTTACTGCTAGAGATTCAAAGACATACACTATATTATCAAAAGTATTGGGACGCTTGCCTTTATGCACACATGCACTTAAAGGGGTTGTAAAGGTACAATTTAATTTGTTTTCCTAAATAGCTTCCTTTACCTTAGTGCAGTCCTCCTTCACTTACCTCATCCTTCCATTTTGCTTTTAAATGTCCTTATTTCTTCTGAGAAATCCTCACTTCCTGTTCTTCTGTCTGTAACTCCACACAGTAATGCGAGGCTTTCTCCCTGGTGTGGAGGGTCGTGATCGCCCCATCCCTTGGACTACAGGAGAGTCAGGACTCCCAATAACACACAGCTCATTTCTCTATCTGCAATGTAGAGAGCAGGGGCGGACTGACCATTGAGGAACACGGGCACTGCCCGAGGGCCCCATGCCACTAGGGGGCCCCATCAGGGTTGCCAGGCTCATTAAAACCAGGGTCAGTATGTAAAAATCTGTGTTTTTTTTACATCTGTCCCTGATATGTCCAAAACCTACATGCTTTTGATGTAAAAATCCCAAGATTTTAGCTGCCCCGCCTCTGTACTGCCACCTGGCTTGGTGGCCATCTGTAAGCCTGGGGGCCCCATAATCTTCTATTGCCCGGGTACCCCATGAGTTGTCAGTCCGCCCCTGGTAGAGAGTGTCATGACTCTCCTGTAGTCCAAGGGAGGGGGCGAGCACAACACTTTACACCAGGGAGAAAGCCTTGAATCACTGTGTGGAGTTACAGACAGAAGAACAGGAAGTGAGGATTTCTCAGAAGAAATAAAGACATTTAAAAGCAAAATGGAAGGATGAGGTAAGTGAAGGAGGACTGCACTAAGGTAAAGGAAGATATTTAGGGAAAAAATTGTAACTTTACAACCCCTTTAAATGGCAACCCAGTCTTACTGCTGCATATGATATCAATAATGTAAAGCATGAAGAATGTAGCTGTGTTTACATAGGCGCATATGGTGGGGATAGACACTTAGGTGTTGTTTAATACAATTTACAAAAAGCATCATTACAATACAGTGGAACCTCAGATTACGAGCATAATCCGTTCCAGGAGAATGCATGTAATCCAAAGTACTCGCATATCAAAGCGAGTTTTCCCATTGAAGTCAATAAAAACTAAAATAATTTGTTCCGCATTGACTTCAATGGCATGCAATACCGCATGCGGCCAGAGGTGGGGGGGGGGGTGACGGAGAGCCTCAGAAACAGCTGGAAAGAGGACACCTCGGCTGACCTCAGCAAACCTCGGAAAGGTCTTGTAGTATTTCTGAGTCTTTCTGAACAGCGCCGATTGGCTACGATCGACGCCGTTCAGCTCCGCTCGGCTCTGGCACCCCCCCATGTGCCTTTTTTTCCCCGGCATTAAAGCGTCATTAAAGCTTCGAGTAGACGCGAGTAGAGGAGAGCTGATCGGCTGCTGCTCTGATAGGGGGGGTTTGTGCTGATCGATTATCAGCGCAGCCTCACCGAGGATGCCCACACTCGACCACCAGGGATGCCACCAGACCATCAGGCCTCGTACACACGAGGCAATAGATTTGTTCAAAACGGTCTGTCCGACCGATTTGAACAAATCTGTCTCTTTGGATTTTGGTTTGCTCGCGTGTACACACGAGCAAACCAAAATCCCCGCCAGCAGACAGCGCGCTGACGTGTCGGTGACGTGGCGGTGACGTTGACGCCGCCACGTCACCGCACCAGGAAGTAAAACACTTCCGCGCATGCGCCGAATCCATTCGGCGCCGGTGCGAGACGACATGTCTGCTGGTAAGTGTACTAACCAGCAGACATGTCGGGCGGACGGGTTCCCACCCGATAGATTTCAAAGCATGCTTTGAAATCTGTCGGGTGGCCAAATCCGTCGGCTCGCCTGTACACACGATCGAATCTGTCTGCTGGGACGGTCTAGCAGACCGTTTCCAGCAGACAGATTTGATCGTGTGTACGCGGCCTCAGGGATGCCCACCACAGGTATGCCACCCTAGACCACCAGGGATGACAATCAGAAATTAATAATGGATGCCAATCAGTACCCACAATGGATACCGATCAGTGCCCACAATGGGCATCACTGATTGGCAGGCATTATTGTTTGGCACCGATTGGCATCCATTAGTACAACACATTACAGTACATTAGTGCCACCTATTAGTGCCCATCTATTCCCATCCGTGCTACCTATCGGTGCCCATCCGTGCCACCTATCAGCGCCCATCCATGCCACCTATCAGTGCCCATCCATGCCGCCTATCAGTGCCGCCTATCAGTGCCCATCAATCCCGCATATCCGTGCCGCCTATCCGTGCCCATCCGTGCCCCCTATCAGTGCCCATCCGTGCCGCATATTAGTGCCCATCAGTGCCACCTCATCTGTGCTCATCAGTGCCGCCTTATCAGTGCCTGTCAGTGAAGGAGAAAACGTACTTATTCACAATGTTTTGTAACTGAAACAAAAAAAACATATTTTTTTCTAAATTTTTAGTCATTTGTATTTTTTTTTTGCTGAAAATTTAAATTGCAGAGGTGATCAAATACCACCAAAAGAAATCTCTATTTGTGGGAACAAAATGAAAAAAAATTAGGGGTAGATTCACGTACCTCGGCGCATCTTTTTGCCGGCGTAGCGTATCTTCTTGACGCAACGTTGAGAGGCAAGCATGGTATTCACAAAGCAAATGCTCCCAACGTTGCGCCAGCGCCAGCGTAGCGTATAGTCATCAGCGTAAGCCGACGTAAGTCAAAGTAGGTGGAAGTGGGCTGGAAGTGGGCGTGATATATTATAATGAAGCGTGACCCATACAAATGATGGGCTGAGCTTCAAAAAACGAACTGCGCATGCGTCGTATCTTGGAAGCATCCCAGTGCGCATGCTCACAGTCACGTCGAAATAACTGCCTAGGATACGTCAAAACACTGCCTACGGCGTGAACGTGACCTACGCACAGCCCTATTCACGTACTACGTAAAAATCGACGGCGTCCGTTTCCTGGTCCATACCTTTGCATGGGTTGCGCCTCCTATATGAGGAATAACTTTACGCCGGACGTAACCCTTACGCAAATCACTTAAAACATGCGCCGGGCACAAGTACGTTCGCGAATCCTCGTATCTTACTCATTTGCATATTTAAAATGGGTACGCCGAATGCGCCCAGCGTAACTATGCGCCCGCGATACGCCGGCGTAGGCAAGTTACGTCGGGCGGCTTAAGCCTATTTTTTGGACGTATCTAGTTTGGGGAATCGGGGCAGAGATACGACGGCGCACATTTGTACTTACGACGGCGTATCTCCAGATACGTCGGTGTAAGTCCTACGTGAATCCGGGTCTTAGTTTAGGACCGCGCAATTGTCATTCAAAGTGCAACAGCGCTGAAAGCTGAAAATTGGTCTGGGCAGGAAGGTGTGTAATTGCCCAGTACTGAAGTGGTTAATGACCAATTTAAAAAATTGCATTTTTCTCGTCATGAAAAACAGTCGTGTGTACGCGACATAAGGCAGTCTATTCATTTCATGGGGCTTCCCAATGAACGAGAAACATGGAAATGTCCCCGACTATTTTTCAAAAATGCACTGCAAGGAGTTGCATGGTACTGAAGTGCTCTGTGGCTTGGCGTGCGCTAAAACATGTATGCATATGCATGGGGGTGCCATTAACAATTAATGACACCCCCGCGTGTCTTCTAAAGGGCAGATCGTTTCTCTGAGTGTTGGGAAAGTGTGCAATATTGCGCATTTTCACAACACGAAAAGGTCTGAACCTAGCCTTATATAAGCAACATCGTCCCCAAAGTCCGAAGCTCCGTGACCGCGGCCGTGGGACCCGCCAACCCGATCGCCGACGGTGTCCCGCGAACGGTCACAGGAGCTGAAGAACGGGGAGAGCTGAGTGTAAACAAACCTTCCCCGTTCTTCACTGTGGCTTGTCACTGATCGTCTGTTCCCTGATATAGGGAAATAAGTAGGGTTGTCCCGGGACCGATACCGAGTATTTGCGGGAGTACTTGTACTCCCGCAAATACCCCCGATACCAGAATAGAATACTTTTTCCGCCCCCCCCCCACCGCCAAACGCCGCCGCCGCACAGGTTATACATTGTGCGGGAACATCACAGCATTCATTTGAATAGCTGTAGTGTTCCCGCCCGCATAGACACTCCCCCCTGCTCGGGATTGGACAGATCACGATCTGTCCAATCCCGAGCAAGGGGGAGTGTCTATGCGGGCGGGAACACTACAGCTATTCAAATGAATGCTGTGATGTTCCCCGGGCGGCGGTGGCTAGGTAGGGGTGACATGGCTGCATATATGGGTGACATGGCTGCATATATGGGTGACATGGCAGTATATATGGGTGACATGGCAGTATATATGGGTGACATGGCAGTATATATGGGTGACATGGCTGCATTTGTGGGTGACATGGCTGCATTTGTGGGTGACATGGCTGCATTTGTGGGGGACATGGCTGCATTTGTGGGGGACATGGCTGCATTTGTGGGGGACATGGCTGCATTTGTGGGGGACATGGCTGCATATATGGGTGACATGGCTGCATATATGGGTGACATGGCAGTATATATGGGTGACATGGCAGTATATATGGGTGACATGGCAGTATATATGGGTGACATGGCTGCATTTGTGGGTGACATGGCTGCATTTGTGGGGGACATGGCTGCATTTGTGGGGGACATGGCTGCATTTGTGGGGGACATGGCTGCATTTGTGGGGGACATGGCTGCATTTGTGGGTGACATGGCTGCATTTGTGGGGGACATTTAAAAAAGTATCGGTATTCGGTATCGGCGACTACTTGAAAAAAAGTATCGGTACTTGTACTCGGTCCTAAAAAAGAGGTATCGGGACAACCCTAGAAATAAGATCAGTGACGTCACATGTCCAGCCCGCCCCCCTACAGTTAGAAACACACACAAGGTCACACGTAACCCCTTAGTGCCCCCTAGTGGTTAACTCCAAAAACTGCAATTGTCATTATCATAGTAATCAGTGCATTTTTATAGCACTTTTTGCTGTGAAAATGACAATGGTCCCAAAATGTGTCAGAATTGTCCGATGAGCCCGCCATAATGTCGCAGTCATGAAAAAAATTGCCGATCGCCACCATTACTAGTAAAAAAATAATTTATAAAAATACCATAAAACGATCCCCTATTTTGTAAACGCTATAAATTTTGCGCAAACCAATCAAACGCTTATTGCGATTTTTTTTTTTTTTTTTACGAAAAAATATGTAGGAGAATACGTATCGGCCTAAACTGAGGAAAAAAAAAGTTTTTTTATATATTTTTTAGGGAAATGTATTATAGCAAAAAGTAAAATATTGAATTTTTTTCACAATTGTCACTTTATTTTTGTTTATAGCGCAAACAATAAAAACCGCAGAGGTGATCAAATACCACCAAAAGAAAGCTCTATTTGTGGGGAAAAAAGGACGCCAATTTTGTTTGGAAGCCACGTCTCGTGACCGCGCAATTGTCAGTTAAGAGGAACCAGTGCCGAATCGCAAAAAGGGGCAAGGTCTTTAACCTGCATATTGGTCCGGGTTTTAAGTGGTTAAAAATATCCGACCATTTGTACGCTCCATCGAACAATTGTTGTCGGATTTTCCGACAACAAATGTGTGATGTCCGATTATCCGATCGTGTGTGCACAAGTCCGTCTGAAAAAGTAAAGAAACACGCCCAGAAGCAATGCTAACCCTAGGGTGGTGCTAAAGAGCTGAAAAAACATGTATTTTCGTATTTGTTGGCTGACAACATTTTTCAGTCTGTATGCAGAACAAGTTCACAGCCAACGCCCTTTGGACAAAATTCCACAGCTTTGTCCGATGGAAATCCAATCGTGTGTACGAGGCTTTACAATTACAGGAGTGGCGATCTCTGCGGCCTCCCTGCAGCTGTCGTTGATTCCTCCTGCTGACCTCCACGTCACTGACATATCCTGTAATGATACGGAAATTGGCAAAAGGAACCAGGGAGATCTGTGGTCAGAGAGTGAAACAGAATGTATTGTGGGAGGGGGCATAATTTATAGCGCCTTGAAAAAGTATTCATACCCCTTGAAATTTTCCACATTTTGTCATGTTGCATCCAAAAATGTAAATGTATTTTATTGGGATTTTATGTGATAGACCAACACAAAGTGGCACATAATTGTGAAGTGGAAGGAAAATTATAAATGGTTTTAATTTTTTTTTTTACAAACAAATATGTGAAAGTGTGGGGGGGGGGCGGCATTTGTATTCAGCCCCCTATACTCTGATGCTCCTAACTAAAATCTAGAGGAACCAATTGCCTTCAGAAGTCACCTAATTAGTAAATAGTGTCCACCTGTGTATAATTTAATCTCAGTATCAATACAGCTGTTCTGTGAAGCCCTCAGAGGTTTGTTAGAGAACCTTAATGAACAAACAGTATCATGAAGGCCAAGGAACACACCAGACAGGTCAGGGATAACAGTGTGGAGAAGTATAAAGCAGGGTTTGGTTTTAAAAAAATATCCCAAGCTTTGAACATCTCACAGAGCTCTGTTCAATCCAACATCCGAAAATGGAAAGAGTATGGCACAACTGCAAACCTACCAAGACATGGCCGTCCACCTAAACTGACCGGGCCGGGCAAGGAGAACATTCATCAGAGAAGCAGCCAAGAGGCCCATGGTAACTCTGGAGGAGCTGCAGAGATCCACAGCTCAGGTAGGAGAATATGCCCACGGGACATCTATTAGTGGTGCTCTCCACAAATCTGCCCTTTATGGAAGAGTGACAAGAAGAAAGACATTAAAAGTCCTGTTTGCAGTTTGCGAGAAGCCATGTGGGGGACACAGCAAACATGTGGAAGAAGGTGCTCTGGTCAGATGAGACCAAAACTGAACTTTTTGGCCTAAAAGCAAAACGCTATGTGTGGGGGGAAAACTAACACTTCACATCACCCTGAACACACCATCCCCACTGTGAAACATGGTGGTGGCAGCATGATGTTGTGGGGATGCTTTTCTTCAGGGACAGGGAAGCTGGTCAAAGTTGATGGGAAAATGGATGCCGCCAAATACAGAACATTCTTAGGCCTCGTACACACGAGGGGATATGTCCGCTGAAAGCGGTCCGATGGACCGTTTCAGCAGACATCTCCGATCGTGTGTATGGGCTAGCGGACAGATTTGTCCACCCGACAGATTTCAAAGCATGCTTTGAAATCTATCCGGTGGGAATCTGTCCGCCCGACATGTCTGCTGGTTAGTACACTTACCAGCAGACATGTCGTCCCGCACCGCCGCCGATGAATGGATTCGGCGCATGCGCGGAAGTGTTTTACTTCCTGGTGCGGTGACGTGGCGGTGACGTGGCGGCGTCAACGTCACCGCCGCGTCACCGACACGTCACCGCGCCGTCCGCCGGCGGGGAATTTGATCCGATGGTGTGTACACGCCATCGGATCAAACTCCTGATCGGACATATCCGATGGAAATGGTCCGCGGACCGTTTTCATCAGATATGTCCGATCGTGTGTACGAGGCCTTAGAAGAAAACCTGTTTGAGTCTACAAAAGACTTGAGACTCTGAGCGGAGGTTCACCTTCTAGCAGGACAACGACACTAAACATACAGCCAGAGCTACAATGGAATCCTTGGAGTCCAAGGAAGGAAAACCTCTGACAGGGTGATGGGTGGCCAATGCTCATTAATGCCCTATGGGAGGGAAGGCTGACCTGTGTAGTCTGATCCAATGGAAGGGCAACTGTAGTTGCCGAAAAAGTTGATGCTGGTTCTCATAGAAATGTGTGAGAACACACAGGGTATCACAGTTTGCTGTGTATGGGGATGTATAGCCACAGACCGGTCAGGGTGCTCACGCTGACCAGTGTGCACGGGCAAAAGCACCTACAATAGTCACGTGAGCATGAAACCCTGTACACACGGGCTAGAATCTCATCAGGAAAAAAAAATAGTTTTTACTGACGAGATTCTTGGTAAGAATCTCTTGCCACCCGAGTGTACAGACATTCCTTTAGAAAGAACAGCAGTTCTTTTGGAAGGCAAGAAAGCAGTGACGTCATCGCGTACGACGAGCATGCGCTCGTCACATTCGATGCCGTCACCGTCACCTTGCTAAACCCTACCTATGCCTAGGAATCTACCGCACATGCGTCAAAGTCATTTCGAGCATGCGCGGGTTTCCACAGCGTCAGGTAAGTATACACACTCTCGGGTTTCTCGGCAGGAATCACGACGAGAAAATAGGGAGCAGGTTCTCTATTTTTCTTGTCAAGATTTTAGGCAGTTTTCTTGACAAAAAACCTGAAATCCTCGTACACACGCTCGGTTTACTCGGCAAGAAAGCTCTGCCAGCAGTTTTCTTGCTGGTTCTTGCCGAGAAAACCGAGCGTATGTACGAGGCTTCAGAACTGGGCCACGGAGCAGTGGAAGAAGGTGATCTGGTTTGATGAATCACATTTTCTCTTACATCATGTGGATAGTTGTGTGTGTGTCACTTACCTTGGGAAGGGATGGCACCAGGATGCACTATGGGAAGAAGCAGGGGAGGGCTGGGCCAGGGTGGCAGGGTGGCAATTGTCTCCCAGACCGCCCTGATTAATGTTCAAAATGGCTAGCAGCCGCTGTCCACTACCACTTTTCTTATTCTGGTCTAGGGAGTTGTAGTCCACGTTCAAGCTCCCGGTGGGTGGAAAACAGAGCAGTGCAGAGGAAACTCCAACTCCCGGAGGCTGTATTTTTGGAAGCAGGCAGAGGCAGGGTGTCCCAGGGAGTGCTGGCTGCAACTTGACCTCAGGGCCAGGAGCATAACCCCCCCCCCCCCCCAAGAGGCTGTGGCATGCAAGGACCTGCTGAGATCACTGAGGTGAGACCCTTAAATCCATAGCTGACCCCCCATACACCCCATGTAACCTGCCCCAGTGATCAGGCTGCATTGATGGGCACTGGAGTGCATTGAAAGACCATAGATGGTGAGATGATTTGGCAGTTCAATGGCCACTTGACTGAACTTGCCCCCCAGGCCTAGGGCTGCCAGCCCTCCCCTGGGAAGAAGGCTGTTGTCATTATCAGGAAATGCCATGCGGCCATCGTTAGAGTATCAGGGAACGGCTTCAAAGAGGCTGCTGGAGATCAGCAGCACTGAGATACAACATCAGATGAAAAGTAAAAAACAAAAACAAGACACCATTTTTTGTATTTAAAATAATTCCAATTGTTTATGATACATTGTGCTTTAGCAAACAAAATGTCATTCCGTTTAGGTCTACATCTGCTTGTACGCTGGCATACTACATTATGTCCACTAGAGGGAGCCAAATCCCTAAAGCAAACTTGCGACAACCTCCAATTAAGCGATCCAATCGAACATAAAAATGGATGGCTAAATTACGAATTAAGTATAATTTACATTTGCCACACCACTGGAAATGTAAAACAAAGTACATAAAAACACTCAGTTTGTGTGTGAGACATTTATATGTAGGAATACATTAATTGATGGCTGGATATTTTGAAATTCAACTTATGAGTTTAATAAAATGGGAACAGCTTTCAGGAGACGTGTTTTTTTTTTTTTTTGTTAATATTCTCAGTCTCTGTTATATGAAAAAGCTATAAAAATATTTTTATGCTGACATGAGAATATTTGTACACGTGTTGTTGAAGATGGTTAAGCCTCCCTCAGGGCTGATTAAACTATTTAGTGCCGAATATGTATAGATCTAAACGGCGGTTAATAAGGACACAACAGAAACTGCGCTTAAATTTATATTTAATGGACTTCTTCACTATTTCTGACTCTTCATTTTATTTATTTTTTTGTAGCCATCTAGCCATGACCACTAAGGCTGGGTTCACACCTAATACCTATGCGGCTCCCAGCAGGGGTCCTGTGCGTCCTGAGTCAGACGTATCCGGTCCGATTGCACCCCAATTTTTTGGCTGAATTAGGACCTGAAATGGACCAAAAGATGCTGTGCAAATTCAGGCCGAGCCGCAGCAGAGATATGTGAATCGGCTCTATAGAGAGCCTGATAAAATCTCCTGCTATTATGCAATGGTGTGAATCCAGCCTTAAAGAGGAGCAGGGCCGATCCTAGGCAGGGTGCACGGGGTGCTCTGCACCCAGGCGCCGCAGAGGTGGGGGTGCCGAAGCTCCAAAGTGCTCCTCTCTCTCCTCCTTGTCTGTGTCCAGAGGCGGAGCACAAAAAGCGGGTGCTGCGGTTCCCCATCCCGCTTGCTCTCTCCGCTAGCAACTGACAAGAGCGCATACCTCCCGCTGTCCCCGGAATGCGGGCTGGGTACCACAGCGGAGCCTAGTACTGGAACACGTTCCGGTACTAGGCTCCACAAATTATTTCTGTCCGGTGTGCATAGAGCAGTCTCCTGTCTACCTGCCCCCTCGGCGTGTGTCGGCTCTTTTCCCATATGCGGTGTGATGAGAGGCCTCTGGGTTAGCTGGAGCTGCTGTCAATTATCCCGTGCACTCCCAGAAATGCACTCCGAGTGACACCCTCCAAGTAACCAAATATGCCACATATGCCCCACCCCCTGTAATGTGCTTCTGCTCCCAGCGCGCCCGAGCTACAGGGATCTATTGGACAAGTACTAATCTATGAGGACAGCTGCTGGGGGGGGGCTCTGATGGGGAAACCTGCTGTGGGGGCTCTGATGGGGGACACCTGCTGGGGGGACTCTGATGGGGGACACCTGCTGGGGGGGCTCTGATGGGGGACACGTGCTGGGGGGGCTCTGATGGGGGACACTATTGAAGACTTCTTAGGGGAGCATCTCTGTGTTTGAGTCGTAGCCATAGAAACATTTGTAAAGGGGCAGAGTTAGTACAATGACCATGCCCATGTGGGTGCACCAGAAATATTTCTGCACCCAGGCGTCTGTGACCCTAGGATCGGCCCTGAAGAGGAGATTCCACCTGCCTACTCAAAATGAAAATCAGCTGCCCCAAGTTCCAAGGATAGCCTTTCTCAAGCTCTTTGCCCCAGGCCAGTGGTCCCAAGACTGTCCCTTGTGGCACTGTTCCTCTCACTGATATGGGGCACTATTCCTCCTACTAACACCAATGATAAATCACCATTCCTTCCACTGACACCAATGATGGGACACTATTCTTCCCAGTGACACCAATGATGGGACTCCATTCCTTCCTCTAACACTAATGAATGGGCACTCTTCCTCCCACTGATATTGATGATGGGGCACTATTCCTCCCACTGATACTGATGATGGGGCACCATTCTTCCCACTGACACTGACGATGGGTCACTATTACTCCCTCTGACACCAATGATGCGGTACTACTTCTAATGACACCGACCATGGGACACAATTCCACTCATGGGTGTCCGCAGGTAGGGGCAAGGGGGGTCAAGTTCCCCCCCTGGAATCAGGGATCGGCTAGGCACTTTCAGCACAGTGGCATCGCTATAGTGGTGCGGGCAGCCAATGGGGTGACACCATCAAGGTGCTGTCAAGCCCCCCATCAGTGTAGTGTGACTGCGGGTTCTTTTCCCTGCTCAGCCCAGCAGAGAACTCGGCGCTGTGACAGGAGAAAGGCGAGCTGTTAGAGGTTTCCCCCGATCGCCCCCCTTTCTCCTGTCAAGGAGAAGAGACTCTCACCAGGTTTTCCCGCTCAGCTTCCTGCCCGCTCCTTTCCTTCCCCATTGGCCATAACCAAGGGCCAATCAAAGGAGGCTAGGAGAGGAGAGTAGTAATAGTCCCGAAGATTGGTGGCCTCGTTTTCCAATCAAGAGAGAGATTGAGAGACTGCAGCCCTGAAAAAACAGTGCTACAGGACAAAGAAAGAGGAGTATGCTGAGCAGAAGCCAGAGAGAGAGCCATTCTGCCCAGTGCCACCAGAGAGAGAAAGGCTGAGCCACTGCCAGGGTACATGCTACACTACTGACCAGAATCGCCCCCCCCCCCCCCCCCCCCAGGGAACCCAGAGTAACCGATCGTCCAGCCGGAGGGATCACTGCTGTAGTTTTGCTGGGTCTGGTAAGAGGGCTTGTCGGCCATTATCCATTACTTATCCTAGGGACTGTACTACGCCTGACCATGACAATGTTTTAATGATATTGTCAAAAATGGGCGGTGCATGGGTGACCCTAAAATGATGCACCCCCCTGAAAAAAGTTCTGCGGACGCCCATGATTCCACTCCCTACTGATCACAGTTAATAGGTAAATGTTTTACTTCAAATGACATTGGGGCATTTTCTACTTTCACTGGCCACAGTTAAGCCCCCTTAAAGTCTAAAGGAGCGGCAATCCGTCCAGGTCAATCCCAACACTTACCCCATCTAGGTGTAGCGGTACCCCCGGAGGGGCTGCTAGTAATAGAATGGGATGGCACAATACCTCATGGCTCTTGTAGAATGTCTAGGGGTGAATGGTGCATACAGCAGTAGTAAAGGAATGTCCACAAAGAAATTTCTTTTTATGTGCTCTTTATTACCCAGCCGGGTAAAAACAATAACACTTGTGGTGATAGAAGGGTTGGACTAAAAGGAGAAACAGCAGATTCAGGCGTACCATAAGGAAACAGTCCTGCTTCCGACAACACTATGGCACCCGAACGTTCGAATTCAAAAACGATAATTTTAAAGCCCAATATTCAAGTTATTGTTGGAAAACGTCTTTGAGAACCCAGGTCTTGCCCCAGGGAACATGTATCAATGGAAAAAAGTTTAAAAAACGGTCATTTTTTCAGGAGCAGGACTATAGACACCCAGCAGGTACAATATTTAAAGGAATTTAAATTAATATTGTACCTGCTGAGTGTCTATACGTGTGATAACGTCTTTAAATAGCACAATCACCTGCCTGCCAGTAAATTAGGAAGAACTGATCTAGCTATACAGTGTATAAATATATGTACAACACCTGGGATGTATATATATCCTCTACACACTGTAAATTAAGCTAAACTGACTAGCCTGCCTGCTCTATCTAGCTATATAAAAAGACAATCTCTCATTGTGTTCTCATTAACAAGCCGGAACACACTACACAAGGCCGCCCAGCAGGCGGCCTTATATAGTGTGGGGTGTGTGCTAAAGCCCTGAGCCATAATTGGCCAAAGCCACCCAGGCTTTGGCCAATTATGGCTCTTCGTTTTTTGCACGCTGTGATTGGCCAAGCATTCGAATACGCCATATTCGATTTCGCGATATTTCACGAATATATAGAAGAATATTCGTGAAATATTCGCTAATATCGAATATTCGTGATATTTTATAAAAAAAAATTTCTTGCAAAATTTCGCTAATGCGAATGCGAAATTGATTGCGAAATTCTCGTCCGCGCATGCGCATGGTCGTGCAGGCAGGTTCCTATTGGTTGCTATGGAGGTTGCTAACCTCTGACAACTGTGGTAGGAGAACTCTGATTGGCTCTGATGCAAAAGAAGGGCAGAGAAAGTATTCGCGAATATTCGTAATACGAATATTTGCATTGCGAATATTCGGCAACATAAAAGGATCGCCTCAGCTACTCGGCCCAGGGTCTCTAATCATACCAGCAATGCTTTTAGACGTCGATGGAGATCACTAGAAACCCATCGAGGAACTCGTCGAGCCAAAAAGAGAGCATTTTCTCTATTTCCTCGATGGGCAATGGGAAAATTTAGCTTGACGAGTTTTTTGATTGCCGAACAAGGAACTCGACGGGGAAAACGATGTGCCTTACAGCGTGATGAATGTGCTATCTTCATTACGAACGTTAGTTTTACCAGAACGAGCGCTCCCATCTCATAACTTGCTTTTGAGCCTGCGTGGTGTTTTCACGTCGTTAAAGCCCACACACGACCATTTTTTACGACAGTAAAGACGACATGTTAAAAACGACGTGGAAAATTAGAGCATGTTCGAAATTATTAATGCCCATTTTTAGGATCATGAAAAATGGTCTGGATCGTTTTTAGTGCCATTAAAATAAAATGTCATTTTTTACAACCCGAAAAATGGTCGTGTGTACGTGTCATAAGCCTTGCTATAGACTTACCTGTAGGTAAAAGTGGTGTAACAGAGTTTACAACCACTTTAAAAATGAATTATTCCATTGTGATCCTTTTAAAAGTTGTCTGCATGGACATATTAAATGTATATGGTAGAAAAATCATCCCTTGTCCAAAATTCATGCCCCCCATCTACACCACCAGCAGTTACAGGAGGAAGAAGTAGACTTATACGTAGGGATGAGCTGAACACCCCTGGGTTCGGTTCGCATCAGAACCTGCAAACAGACCAAATGTTCATGTGAACTTTAGAACCCTGTTAAAGTCTATGGGACTCAAACGTTTGAAATCTAAAGTACTCATTTTAAAGGCTAATATGCAAGTTATTGTCCTAAAAAGTGTTTGGGGACCCGGGTCCTGCCCCAGGGGAGTGTTTGGGGACCTGGGTCCTGCCCCAGGGGAGTGTTTGGGGACCTGGGTCCTGCCCCAGGGGAGTGTTTTGTTTGGGGACCTGGGTCCTGCCCCAGGGGAGTGTTTGGGGACCCGGGTCCTGCCCCAGGGGAGTGTTTGGGGACCTGGGTCCTGCCCCAGGGGACATGTATCAATGCAAAAAAAGTTTTAAAAACGGCTGTTTTTTCAGGAGCAGTGATTTTAATAATGCTTCAAGTGAAACAGTAAAATCAAAATATTCCTTTAAATTTCGTACCTAGGGGGGTGTATAGTATGCCTGTAAAGTAGCGCTTGTTTCCTGTGCTTAGAACTGTCACTGCACAAAATGTAATTTCTGAAGGAAAAAAGTCATTTAAAATCACTGGTGGCTATAATGAACTGTCGGATACCAGCAATACAGAGTACAGTCATTCATAAAAAAAGAATGTGTGGGGGTCCCCCCAAATTTAATTACCAGGCCCTTCAGGTCTGGTATGGATATTAAGGGGAACCCTGCGTCAAATTAAATAAAAATTATTTGGGGTTCCCCCAAATATCCATTCCAGACTCTTTAGGTATGGTATGGATTTTAAGGGGAACTCCACCCCAAATTAAAAAAAAAATGCCGTGGACCCCCACACATTTTTTTTTTTATGAATGACTTTTCTCTGGAGCTGACAATTCATTATAGCCACGAGTGATTTTAAATTACTTTTTTTCCTTCAGAAATGACACTTTGTGCAGGGACAGTTCTAGGCATGGGAAACAAGCGCTACTTTACAGGCATACTATACACCCCCCGGTACGAAATGTAAAGGAATATTTTATTGTTTCACTTAAAGGAATTAATAAAATCACTGCTGCCAAAGAAACTGCAAAATATTTTTTTTTGCATAGATACATGTCCCATGGGACAGGACCAGTGGCGTAACTAGAACCTTCAGGGCCCCGATGCAAGAAACCATGAAGGGCCCCCCGACCCCCGAACAGGGCTCTTTTCTCAGAGCTCGGTGGCAAAACAACAGGACCCAGTCGCAAGTGGGTGTCTGCATATAAAGGAACCGATCTCTCCATTCCCCCTGTTCTCCTCCTCTCCCTCCTGCAGGCATTCAGCAGCTGCAGGAGGAAAATAGAGAGATTGGTTCCTCTATGCCAGTGTTTCTCAATATTTTTCAAGCCAGGGCACCCTTGAAGTATACTCTTAGGTCAGTGATGGTGAACCTTGGCACCCCAGATGTTTTGGAACTGAATTTGCCATGATGCTCCACTACCCTGCAGAGTGCATGAGCATTATGGGAAGTGTTTACCAAAACATCTGGGGTGCCAATGTTCGCCATCACTGCCCTAGGTGAATGGGGCTGCACTGCAACCACCCTGCAACTGTGTGCATTGCATGCAGTTGCAGCATAGCGATGATGCATTTAAGGGGTTAAAACAGGCAGTCAGGAGGCAAAATATTGCCTCTTTACTGGCTGTCAAATGCCTCTGAAAAGCAATTTGAGCGCAGAACGCTTTTTAGTGAAACAGCATTTTTTTGCTGGTACTATGAACAAGCAAAAAAACATAACAAATTGGGTCCGATTGTACACATATAGGGGGTCATGTAAACACACATACATACACTGTATATATACACATACACACACACACACACACACACACATATATATATAAATGCACATATAAACCAGTGGTGGTTGGGGCTCAAAATGTTTGGGGAGGTGCAAGCAAACTGAAAAATTCTTAAAAAAAACAATTGCAGTCTCATTGTGCCCATCAAAAAAAAAAAAAAGCGAGATTTCACATATGCGGTCGCAAATATTCGTTAATATCGAATATTCGTGATATTTTATAAAAAAAAAAAAAAAGCGAGATTTCACATATGCGGTCGCAAATATTCGTTAATATCGAATATTCGTGATATTTTATAAAAAAAAAAAAAAAAATCGCGAAATTTTGCATTCGCGATTGCGAAATTGATCGCGATTTTTTTTTTTTTATAAAATATCACGAATATTCGATATTTACGAATATTCGCTATATTTTATAAAAAAAAAAAAAAAATTGCGAAATTTGCGATTGCGAAATTTATTGCGAAATTTGAAAAATGCGAATATTCGAAATAGCGAATATTCGAGATATTCGCGAATACTCGAATATGCGAATATTCGTGAGCAACACTACCTCAAACACATACATGCACACTTACATACATTCATACTCACATGCACACTCGCATATATACATATTCACATGCACACTCACATATATAGTCACACATACATGCACATGAGCACACACACATGCAAACACACATGGGTCGGATCAGGAGTTGGTTCACTTTACATGCTGTATCCTCATATCAGTGAGGTAAGGGGCCACCCCATTCACTTTCTCACAGTGTGCATATTATAGAAGATACCGTCACCACATTCAGCACATATCTATTGGACTTTCACATTTTTGCATGATTGCTGTATACAATGGGCCAGATTCAGGTAGAGTTAGGCTGGCGGATCAATGGATCCGCCAGCCTAACTGTCACTTTAAGCAGGCGTTTTTGTTTTCTGTAACCAGAGAACAAGAAACGCCGGGTTGGAGTTTCGATGCGATCGGCGTAATTGAATTTCGCCATCGCATCGTTACTTCAACTTAAAAATGGCGCCGGGGGCGTTCCCGCCGATTTACGCTCAAAAAATATGTTAACCACTTAAGACCCGGACCAATACGCTGGCAAATGACCCAAGGGGTTTTTGCGATTCGGCACTGCGTCGCTTTAACAGACAATTGCGCGGTCGTGCGACGTGGCTCCCAAACAAAATTCGCGTCCTTTTTTTCCCACAAATAGAGCTTTCTTTTGGTGGTATTTGATCGCCTCTGCGATTTTTATTTTTTGCGCTATATACAAAAATAGAGCGACATTTTTGAAAAAAAATCAATATTTTTTACTTTTTGTTATAATAAAAAACCAATAAACTAAATTTTAGTCAAACATTTAGGCCAAAATGTATTTAGCCACATGTCTTTAGTAAAAAAAAAATCGCAAATCGCGTCACTTGCGTAAAACATTCATGAATGGGGACGTGACGTCATTGACGTTCACTGACAGAATTTGGAGCATGCGCACTGGGATGCATTGACACTCGACGCATGCGCAGTACGTTTGCCGCGGGATCGCGCATAGTTAGAATACTACACGCCCCGTACCCGCCCAATTTGAATTCCGCTGGCTCATTTGCGATGCGCTGCCGCAACTTTAGGAGCAAGTGCTTCCTGAATAACAGCACTTGCTCCTAAAATTTCGGCAGAGTAACGCAAATGAGAAACGTTACTCCAGAGCAAAGATGCTCCAATCTACCTGAATCTGGCCCTATATCATGAAATAAGTTATTTGTACTGCATGCATGCTTTGCACAGTTGTTTTGGCACTTTTATCATATTTAGCATTTTTGTTATTAAGGACTTGTTTGTTCTGTATTTGCACTTTACCATTGCTATAGTACTGGAACTTTTGGCTATTCTCTCCCACCAGGGATTCTTGCACATTGCACTTTGTATTACAACAGCTCAGTAACTCAAGTGTACCTCTGTTGTGAGAAGTTCTCCAGTCGCTGAGTGTTAGGCATGTGCATTTCGTTTCGTTCCGAATCGAAATTCGGACGAATTTTCCATTATTCGGACATTCGGATGCATACGAATTCCCGAATTGCTATATTAGCGAAAAATTTCGACCGTTTTCGGAATTCGTTCATTTTCGACCGAATTTCGAAAAAAAAAAAAAAAAAAAAAAAAATTGGTCGAAATCGATTTTTTTTTTTCGAATTCCGAATCGAATACCCGCGGACTAAATTCGATCGGAATTCGAAAAAAAAAAAAAAAAAAAAAAATTCGAATTTAATTCGAAAAAAATTCTATTCGAAAAGAGACTATTTGTTTTCTAATCTGGTTGAAATATTTTCGATTTCGACCGTTTTTTTCGAAATTCGGTCGAAAACGAACGAATTCGAAAAACGGTCGAAATATTTTCGATTTCGACCGTATTTTTCGAAATTCGGTCGAAAACGAACGAATTCCGAAAACGAATTCAACACATGTAACGAACCTAACTTAACGAAATGTATTAAATGACGAATTGAAACGAAACGAAACGAAACGAATTTTTCACTTTTGCACATGCCTACTGAGTGTCTGAGCACGTTCGTGTGTTCCCAGAGAGGGTACAGCAATGCAGCACTGAAAGGACCGCTAAGGGACCCGGACCGGGCGGTAGGCGATGGAAGTAGCTGCGCTGGGCAGGAGCCTCTGCAATGGATGTGCAGCAATTGGCGGGACAAGCCGGCGCACTCGTATGACATCAGCGGGAGCGTGGGTGTTGCCGTGGTGACAGAAAAGGACGGAAGGAGACAGGACTCAGGCACAGTAGTAATCGCTGTGGCGATTTTTCAGTGCAAAACGTGTCATTCAGTTGCCTGTCACAATGCGTCTGCTCGAGCGCTGGGAAACACTGTATACAGGGGGCCCTCGAGGGCCCCCTGCAGCAAGGGGCCCGGTCGCCATGGCGACCTCAGCACCCCTATAATTCCGCCACTGGACAGGACCCAGGTCCCCAAACACTTTTTATTACAATAACTTGCATATTAGCCTTTAAAATTAGCACTTTATATTTCAAACATTTGAGTCCCATAGACTTTAACAGGGTTCTAAAGTTCACACAAACTTGCCGCGAACACCCCAAATAGTTCGCTGTTCGGTGAACAGGCAATGTTCGAGTCGAACATGAGTTCTACTCAAACTCGAAGCTCATCCCTACTTATAAGACAGATTCTATACAGTTCATTGGTCTCTCCTGCTCCTGCTAGACAGGTGTATAAGTTCTTACCATCCTTTTTCTTTACATTAAATTCTGGGCTGGGATTCTTTTTACGTATCCCCTATCCTGGACCCCATATGTTGTGTGACCATCAATTGAGCAGTCTATGGCTCTGAAGCTATGGATGTCATTGTGCAGTCAATTATTGGCGGAGATTGTTAACGTGGTTTTGTACCGTCCATCCTCAAGTAATTGTAAATTACGTGTCCGCAGATTAGCATGAATGGATCTCATGATTGCTTTCCTATTGTTTGAGGATGCCAATGATGTAAACATTGTTCAACGTCTCTAATGGCCTTAGGAAATAATGGAAATGGAAAAAGGACAATGATTCATCTTCTGCTGACCTCATAAAGTCAGACATTGACATTTTACTTTCAAAGTTAACCTGTCATGGGGGATAAACATTGCACTGCTGTTGCCGAGTTATTTTGGAGTGGATGGTTTGCTGTCATGTGCATCCTTCAGTTTCACTTGAAGTATGCAGCCCGCTTCTACCTACATAATTCCATACTAAATACAATCAGAACTCGGTAAAGGCATGTAGGCAGGTTCAGTCTTTTTTTGGAGGAGGAAGTCGAGAGGAACCTAGTTTCATCAGTCACGGGGAGGCAGCTTCCAATTGGATGCTAGTACCCCATGGGACTTTGGTGGCCATCTTGGGTCAGGCAGAGTGTATTAAATCACCTGGCTCTGGGTTTTGGTGCATATTTTACCAGTAGCAATGTAGGGACAGGATACCTGTCAGCCACCCCCATGATTAAGCTCCAAGGGGTGGCGTGAAACACGTTGGGGGCATTGCCTGGCTGGAGTCCGGGCTGAGGCTGCCATTTATCTGACTTCATGCACATGGTCTGCTTCATGATGTGCGGCTTATGGATCTTTTCCTTTGATATTGCTACAGCTTGGAGCTCAGCCGAGCTCCCTATCTCTGCCTGCACTTACAGCGGTCTCGTCAGGGCTGCCCTTAGGTGTTCAGGCGCCCTGTGCAAGCTAATCCTGTGCCCCCCCCCCCCCCCATCTTCACCCCTCGCCCCCTGGTCACCTAAACATACACAAAGAGGAAAAATATATTAATTCCCTTATATCCTTCTCCCCTCCTGTGTGTAGGCTGGCTATAAAAAGTAAATACTTTTTCTTTTTATCTGAAAAGTAGATGCATGCAGGGCCAGGGGCTCAGTGTGACTTACCTTTCGGTGGGCGGTCTGACGTTGCATTTAAAAATTGCGTTTTCAGGCTTTCCCGAGCAGCGGCGGCAGCAGTCATTTTTCTTGAGGTGCCGCAGCCAATGCGTTGCTCTTCACCCAGTCCCAGGGCAGGGGGACCTGGCAGCGTCTAATGCTGGTCGGGTTGCCTTCCTGCCGGGCCTGTTGTGTATTGCTGGACTTCTGTTATATTATGATCCTGTTTTTGCACCTGAACTCCTGAGTGTTTTCTTCCTACCGAACCATACTGCACGTAAGTACAGGCAGTTCCTCCCATATTTCACACGTTTTAAAGCCAGAGGTCAAATCCTTTGTGTCATTGTGGTTTTTATCTTATACAACCAACTAGCCATTAACTAAAGTGAAATGCAAACCTACACTAACACATATAATACAACCCTTTTTGATTAGCCCTATTCAGTGATCCTGTTTTATTATTTATATTTGGTGGTCATGTGACTGACGATACTTTTCTAAAGCTCCTTCCGAGCCACTTGACAACCGCCTACTTCTCTCCTTCATATAAAAATCACAATTATTTTGCTAGAAAATTAATCAGAACTCCCAAACATTATATATATATATATTTTTAGCAGACATCCTAGAGAATAAGATGGCGGTCATTGCAACTTTTTTTTCTCGCACAGTATTTGCGCAATAATTTTTCAAACACCTTTTTTTATGAAAAAAAAAAAACTGTTTCATGTTAGCCCAATTTTTTTATATAATGTGAAAGATGATTTTACGCCGAGTGAATAGATACCTAACATGTCAGGCTTTAAAATTGCGCACACTCATGGAATGGCGACTGTTAATAATTCTTCCCCTGTGATCAGTCAAACTTCAAGTGTTTTATGCATTGTTTATTGTGAAAATTACATTTGCAGTTTGGGAGTTAACCACAAGGGGGCGCTGAAGGTGTTATGTGTTCCCTAATGTGTGTTTACAACTGTAGGGGGTATGGTTGTAGGTGTGACATCATCGATTGTGTATCCCTATAAAAGGGATCATGCGATCGATGACGCCGCCACAGTGAAGAACGGGGAAGCCGTATTTACACACGTCTCTCCCTGTTTTTCAGCTCTGGGACCGATCGCCGGACTGCAGCGGCGATCGGGTCCGCGAGTCCCGGAGCTTCGGACCAGGTCGCGGGAGCGCGCCGCGGCCGCGCGCCCGCGACCCACAGCTGGGTACTAGTACAGGACGTACCTGTACGTGCATGTGCCCAGCCGTGCCATTCTGCCGACGTATATGTGCAGGAGGCGGTCCTTAATTGGTTAATGTAGCACGTGCATTAAAGCACCATTAAAACCAGGTCAGGACATGCAAGTAGAACAGGGAAGCACCAAAAGCGTCAACACAGAGGGACCACATGCATAAGGCGCCACGAGGGAGATGTGGGGATACACCTGATAGAATAAGGTAACAAAGGGGGGAGTATATAGTATTTCATGAAGGAAATATGTGGATAATGATTGATAGAATAAATCAATAAAATATAATATTTTGTGGATATTATATTTTATTGTATTGATTTATTCTATCAATCATTATCCACATATTTTCTTTCATGAAATACTATATACTCCCCCCTTTGTTACCTTATTTTCTCAGGTGTGTCCCCACATCTCCCTGCGGGGAACGAGTGCTGGTGGCCGGCGGACATCAAGTCCGCCAGACCCGCTGATTGGCTCCCCCGCTGGCCAATGCGAGCGCCCACAAAATTGAGCTCACGAGCTGACACCTACGGCAACCTGCCGCAGTATAATGACCGCAGCTGGTCAACAAGCGGTTAAATGCCACAAAAAAGAAAGCTCCATCTGTCTCAAAGTTTTTTTTATAAAATTCTCAGATGGGTACAGTGTAGCATGACCGCGCAATTGTCATTCAAAGTGTGACAGCACTGAAAGCTGAACATTGGCCCGGGCGATTTATTTATTTTTTATCTCAGAAATAACGTAAATGATTTAGATTATGTTTTGGTGATTGTATTTAATACTGGGAATAGAAATCTATAATGCAAAGTCATGAGCCTTAAAAAGGCATTCATATTTTTTATTTTTTTACATTTGATTGCCTGCAATTGAATCCTCTTTAACCACTTAAGGACCGCCTCCTGCACATTTACGTCGGCAGAATGGCATGGCTGGGCACAAGCACGTACAGGTATGTCCTGTGCTAGCACCCAGTTGTGGGGCATGGGGGCGCGGGCCCACGGCGTGCTCCGGGACCGCGGGACTCACGGACCCGATTGCCGCTGGAGTCCCGCGATCGGTCCCCGGAGCTGAAGAATGGGGAGAGCCGTGTGTAAACACGGCTTCCCCGTCCTTCACTGTGGCGGCGTCATCGATCGCGTGATCCCTTTTATAGGGATACACAATCGATGACGTCACACCTACAGCCACACCCCCCTTCAGTTGTAAACACACATTAGGTCACACATAACACCTTCAGCGCCCCCTTGTGGTTAACTCCCAAACTGCACCGTCATTTTCACAACAAACAATGCATTTTAAATGCATTTTTTGCTGTGAAAATGACAATGGTCCCAAAAATGTGTCAAAATTGTCCGAAGTGTCCGCCATAATGTCGCAGTCACGAAAAAAAATCGTTGATCGCCACCATTAGTAGTAAAAATATTTTTTTTATAAAAATGCAATAAAACTATCCCCTATTTTGTAAACGCTATAAATTTTGCGCAAACAAACCGTTTTTTTTTTTACCAAAAATAGGTAGAAGAATACGTATCGGCCTAAACTGAGGAAAAAAAAAATTTTTCTATATATTTGGGGGATATTTATTATAGCAAAAAGTAAAAAATGTTGCTTTTTTAAAAAAATTGTCGCTCTATTTTTGTTTATAGCGCAAAAAATAAAAACCGCAGAGGTGATCAAATACCACCAAAAGAAAGTTCTATTTGTGGGGAAAAAAGGACACCAATTTTGTTTGGGAGCCACGTCGCACGACTGCGCAATTGTCAGTTAAAGCGACGCAGTGCCGAATCGCGAAACCTGGCCGGGTCAATTAGCTGCCTAAAGGTCCAGGTCTTAAGTGGTTCAAAATAGGGTTGTCAGATACCGATACTAGTATCGGTATCGGGACCGATACCGAGTATTTGCGGGAGTACTTGTACTCGCGCAAATGCTCCCGATACCTAAATAGAATAATTTTTTTGTATTTGTCAACATGTTCTGTGTAAATTCTTTGAGTTTTTTACTACTGCGTGACAAAAGTATCGGTATTCGGTATCGGCAAGTACATGAAAAAAATTATCGGTACTTGTACTCGGTCCTAAAAAAGTGGTATCGGGACAACCCTAGTTAAAAACTCCCGTGTTCTGTATACAGTGCAGTATCTTCTGTCAAGATGGTCTTAGACATGATTTGAACTCTGGGCAAGGCTACCATCACGTTGTGTTCAGGAAATATCGAGCAATGCTCCTTGACGTATAGAGCGACTGAAGTGTGCATTAGCGGGCAGCTGAATCGCTGCAATCATGCAGAGTGAGCAGCACTGTGGGGTCACATTACTGTAGTCACAGCACCATCCAGCTGCCAGTTTATAACTAAGGACCAGCAACATCTCAGCAAACAGCTGGGAGTCATTTTACACTAGACGCTCCTTATACGATCGGTTCATCTGCTGAGTGTTTTTACAGGGATTCTTCAACTCTACACTTTCTGAATGATCATCCACAAGCATTGTTTGTGCTTGACATCGCATAAAGTGGGCTAGAATATAATGCCAGCTATACTCTAACCAAAGGCTCTTTAGAGTAATCAAACCCTTTCTCCAGACGTGATGCATTTTAGGTTTTAACATTTTTGTGAGGCTTTTATTTTTGCATGTGACTAGGGTTGCCACCTGTCCGGGATTGACCTGGACAGTCTGGGTTTTGAATTATGTGTCTGGGTTTCTGGCGGACTGAAACCCAGACACATAATTCATAATTCAGACTGGGCCGTGGCTCCCCAAGTAACCAACATAGTCACACATCAATTTTTTACCATCCAGGAGCTTTCGGGAGCCTTTCTGGGGGCAGGTTTGGCATCACGGGGGGGGGGGGGGGGTGGCAGATGATGTCAGCAAGAGCAATTTAGCTGCACCCACTGTTTTCTGCGGCACGCTATGCGCACTACATTATCAGTCTCCTTGGGGCACCCAAGGGTGTGCCAGGCCGCTAAAGTGTTTGGTTTTGGCTGAAAGAAAAAGGTGCCAACCCTACACGTGAACCCAATGGGTAGATTTGGTCACATTGACCACAAGACATGGGGTAGTTGTCACTAAAACAATGAAGACGGGAATAGAGAATTGGGGCCGGTTCACTCTGGTTCACATACGCTCTGACTTCGAGAGCACAAGTCGCATGACATGTCAAAATCAATAGTTCCCTGTGAGAGGTGTCTTAACTGGTCTGACTTGTGTTGTTCTGACTTTGAAAAGGTTCAATGCACTACTTTAGTCTGACTTGGGCACAATTTCAGCCCATTGATTTGAATGGAAGTCGCATCCAAGTCGGATCATGATCTTAGCTGAGCTCTGAGGATCAACTTGTGCTCCGGGGTTCTTGAAAGGGAACCCATGCCCAATTTTTTGTTTTTAAAGTGACCAGCAAGCCTTTCCCTGGACCATACCATGTTGATGGGGGCAAAGGCCTCTTCCAGACAACCCTGGACAGTGGTTGTGGGGGTCTGTGGGCAGGGAGCATGTCAGAAACTGGAAGCCCCTTTTAACATGGGGGCCCCCAGATCCCAGACCCCCATAAGTGAATGAGCATGGGGTACATTGTATCCCTACCCATTCATCCAAAAAAAAAGAAGTGAAGTGTTACAAAAAACAAGAGACAGTTTTGTCCTTTATTAAAAATTTCCCTCCGGTGATGTCTACTCTCTCCAGTGATGTCTTCTCCCTCCTCTGATGTCTTCTCCCTCCGGTGATGTCTTCTTCCTCTGGTCTTCTCCCTCCGGGGGTGTCTTCTCTCTCCATTGATGTCTTCTCCCTCCTCTGATGTTTTCTTCCTCTGGCTTTCTCCCTCTGATGTGTTCTCCCTCTGCCGATGTCTTCTCCCTCCGCCGATGTCTTCTCCCTCCGCCGATGTCTTCTCCCTCCGCCGATGTCTTCTCCCTCCGCCGATGTCTTCTTCCTCTGGTCTTCTCCCTCCGGTGATGTCTACTCTCTCCAGTGATGTCTTCTCCCTCCTCTGATGTCTTCTTCCTCTGGTCTTCTCCCTCTGGTCTTCTCTTTCTGGAGATGTCTTCTCCTTCCTTTGATGTCTTCTTCCTCTGGCCTTCTCCCTCTGGTCTTCTCCCTCCTCTGATGTCTTCTTCCTCTGGCCTTCTCCCTCTGGTCTTCTCCTTACGGTGATGTCTTATCCCTCCGATGATGTCTTCTCCCTCCGGGGATGTCTTCTCTCTCCGCCGATGTCTTCTTCCTCTGGTCTTCTCCCTCTGGTCTTCTCTTTCCAGAGATGTCTTCTCCTTCCTTTGATGTCTTCTTCCTCTGGCCTTCTCCCTCTGGTCTTCTCCCTCCTCTGATGTCTTCTTCCTCTGGCCTTCTCCCTCTGGTCTTCTCCTTACGGTGATGTCTTATCCCTCCGATGATGTCTTCTCCCTCCGGTGATGTCTTCTCCCTCCACCGATGTCTTCTTCCTCCGGTGATGTATTCTCCCTCCGCTGATGTCTTCTTCCTCCTGTGATGTCTTCTCCCTCCGCTAATGTCTTCTCCCTCCGCTAATGTCTTCTCCCTCCGCTGATGTCTTCTTCCTCCTGTGATGTCTTCTCCCTCCGCTGATGTCTTCTCCCTCCGCTAATGTCTTCTCCCTCTGCCGATGTCTTCTGCTGCCGCCGCCCCGCTGCGTATAAAATAAAACGGTCCTCCTCCTACACTGGCTCCTGCCGTTGTGTCAGCTCTGTTGTCTGCCGGTTTTTATATACCTATGGGACATGGCCATCCGATGATGTCACCCAGAGACCCAGCAGCCACCTCCTTGACATCCTTAGCGGAGAGAGAAGATCTCACCGGAGGGAGAAGATTTTTTTCAATATAACTATGTAATGGTAGTACGCATTACCGCAACGTAAACATAGCAATGCATTTACTTGAATGGCACCCCAACAAACTATGGAAATGCATATGCTAAGCAGCATTACACAAAGCACAGCAACGCACCATTTTCATTACATTATAACATTTTGGTGGGCATAATCACTGCGTTTGATGTCACAGTGGCAGCGTTTGATGGGCACAGTGGCTACATTTAATGGGCACAGTGGCAACTTTTGATGGGCACAGTGGCTGCATTTAAAGCATTACTAAAGGAAATCATTTTTTTTTTCTTTAAAATAACAAACATGTCATACTTACCTCCACTGTGCAGTTTGTTTTGCACAGAGTGGCCCCGATCCACGTCTTCTGGGGTCCCTCGGCGGCTGTCTCTGGTCCTCCCTCCCATCACCACAGTAATGCGAGAGCACGCATTGTAGTCACTAATTGCGGGCGTGCTCCCGTGATACAGCGAGCGGTCTGTATCACTCGGCTCCGCCCCTCGGCACGCTGCGTCACTGAATGTGATTTGTAAAACAGCAGCGCCAGCCAATAACTCCGCTGCTCTCAATCCATTCGCTCTAGCCTATCAGCGGCCAGGCTGAGCGGCAAAGAGGATCGCGGGACCGCACACGGGACTTTGGAAGGGGTTAGGTAAATATAAGGGGGGCCGGGGGGGGGGGCAGTATCAGTTATTTTTTCACCTTAATGCATAGATTGCATTAAGGTGAAAAAACATTTTACTTTACAACTCCTTTCATGGGCACAGTGGCAGCTTTTGATGGGCACAGTGGCTGAATTTAATGGGCAAAGTGGCAGCCTTTGATGGGCACAGTGGCTGCAAATGATGGCACAGTGGCTACGTTTGAAGTTTTTTTCTGAATTTTTCAGGGTTGTTTGCGCACCCCTCCCCCCAAAAAAAATGAACACCAGCCGCCACTGCTCTAATGATGACCCTAATGTAAGGGGGGCTCTTACGGGGACCCTAATGTAAGGGGGACTCTGGGGACCCAAATGTAAGTTTTTTTTATGGGGCCCACAATAGTGTGCAAAATATACAATGTGGCCCTTGTCATGCAAGGAGCCCCTGCCCTAGACTAAATGACCATTTAACACTTGCAGCGCCGGGGGCCCCCACACCAAGGGTTATTTTTGTTTCTTTAATTCCAAATTTCAGCTTTAGATATCCTTTGTTAATCATTTCTGGCAATATTGTTATTGTCTAAACATCTGAGTATAAAGGCCGCTTTAAATCCAGCCCCACACGGAACAAAGAAAATATTCCATTCCCGGCACAGGAAATACAAAATTAAATAATCAGAATGTGTGATCAGGATTAAATGTATTTATTTATTTATACAGCATGTTACCTGCCCTTCTTGGAGGAATAAACCTGTGTAAAATGACACGCGGCTTTGAAAATCCCAGCTAAACAGCTGCAGCGCCCTGACGGGTTTTGATCAGAAATCGCTCAGATTTTCCACATCACACTTGAAGATTTAGATCAAATAGAGAAAATGTTTTTGGTTACAGTGCGTCTCCAACTCATTTCTAATTAATTTCGAGGCTTTAAAATAAATCAAGAAAATAACATAAATCTCTACAATGTACACGTTGGATACTCCATATACATCAAATGCGTTTGTTCGTGTTTCTATCACATCAAAGTGGCGAGCGAGTTCTGCCTGACAGGTAACAGCCTATGGAATACACAAAGATGGAAATTTAACCGAACAGAGACTGTAGCTGATTTTTAGCCAGTACCCATTGTACCTCTACCCCCCCGTGTGTATTTTTTGCTTTTTTAATTTTATTCACTTCAGCCCTGGAAGGATTTACCCCCTTAATGACCGGGCCATTTTTTGCGCTACCGCACTACGTCGCTTTTACTGACAATTGCACAGTCGTGTAAAATTGTACACAAACAAAATTGATGTCCTTTTCCCCAACACAAATAGAGCTTTCTTTTGGTGGTATTTAACCTCTTGGAGCCCCGGCATTGTAAAATGACGGCCACAAGGTGGCTCTACAATGCCAGGAGGACGTCTATTGACGTCCTCGGCTCCTTCAGCCACTGGGGGGCCTGGCGCATCACTGCGGTGCCAATGCGCGTGCCTGGCGGCCGCAATGTCCGCCAGCTGCCCGCGATCGCCCGTTACACAGACAAGGACGTGGATCTGTGTGTTGACACTTCACCTATGCATGCTCCTGTGCTCGCCACTAGTGCAGTGACGTGCCCTCCTGTAGTCAGCCCAGTTAAAGAATGGGCACACCTTGGCTAGATAAAGTGTTGGGTCAGCCTTCACAAGGTGATCAAAGAGTGGACAACGGCACAAAGAAAGGGATATGAGTTTTATGAATTATTCCCTAATCCTGAAGATACCCAAGCCTAGTATTTAGTGGTGGCATTTTTTTGGGGGGGGGGGGGGGTGGGCAAACAGTAAGGCCTCGTACACACGATCAAATCTGTCCGCTGGAAACGGTCCGCTGGACCGTTTCAGCAGACAGATTCGATCGTGTGTACGGCCGAGCCGACGGATTTGTCCACCCGACAGATTTCAAAGCATGCTTTGAAATCTATCGGGTGGGAATCCGTCCGCCCGACATGTCTGCTGGTTAGTACACTTACCAGCAGACATGTCGTCCCACACCGCCGCCGCACCGCCGCCAAATGGATTTGGCGCATGCGCGGAAGTGTTTTACTTCCTGGTGCGGTGACGTGGCGGCGTCAACGTCACCGCCACGTCACCGACACGTCAGCGCGCTCTCTGCTGGCGGGGATTTTGGTTTGCTCGTGTGTACACGCGAGCAAACCAAAATCCCAGCAGACAGATTTGTTCAAATCTGTCGGACGGACAGATTTGAACAAATCTGTCTGCTCGTGTGTATGGGGCCTAACACACTGTTGGTCGGCAGTCGGTTTGGGTGGGTTTGGTGCACTTACCCCATCTGTGGTGGGTGGCGCTTCATCGGCAGCTTCCCTTGCTCGGTGGCAGCAACGGCTTTACCTTCCTCTGCTCTCCATGGGCATTGCGGTGGCTTCCGTTTCCTCCATCGGGACTCTTCTCTTTTTGGCCAATCAGAAAACGGGTCACAGACCTGCTTCTGATTGGCCAGATTGAGGATCAGTGTTTCAATAGCAAATATTAATTCGCTGTCGTAACACATGGGTGGGCGCCTGGCGCAATGCTCTGCACCGCAAGCCCACCCTATTTTGAAGACTATTAGAACCTCTGACTCTAATCAGGTGCTTGAAAAAAACGCCCCTGTCGCTGTATGGAAGGGGCCGGACACATGGATAGGTAGAGGGTGGCAGTGTCCTGTCAAAATAGTGCCCCCGTGGATAGAGCATGGGGGTGGCATCCGTGGATAGAGGAGGCGGCACTTTGGCGCCCCCTAATGGACGGGCTGCCACTGCATGTGTTATTTCCGCTATTGCCTGCTGCGCTCGAGACTTAGTTGCTTGCTACAGAGAGAAGAGAGTAGGAACACCAGTGGTTGGGCTCCCCTAGGCAGCTGTGCGCCATAGCCGGCTGCCTAGTTTGCCTAGTAGTAGCACCAGCCCTGAACACACGTTGCATTTCTGTCCTTCAACAACGCACACTTGTAAAGAGAACTTGTCTAAGAAGACCGACCAAACGTGATTGAAAGCCCTTTCCTCGCGAACTAGTGGAGTCCATTACAATGTTTTATTTCATGACTCCTCTGGAATGAGCTGGCGAAACACTAAACTGAATAAACATTCATTATTTCCTAGATGTTTTAGATCAAAGGAGATAGCGGTTAAAAAGCGTCCGAGCATGCTCCTGGCTGACTGTCCCGCTATTTATCCTCATTAGCGTTACATCAAATATATTGACAAAGTGGTCACAGCGTCAATGGTTCCTAATTCTTAGATTGAGCTGCAGCCAAAGAGGAGCGTTTGGACCCGTCGCGGATCACGGTGAATGATACTTAAGAGATCAACAGACGCGCTGAATAAAATTGCAGATGATTTATTGTTAACTCAACGTAAATGTTATCCGAGCGCGAGCGAAAGTGCTGAGCCACACAGAGTCTGTAACCTATAAATATCTGGCTTTTATGATGATTAGTACCAAACCTAAAGCTTGTAGAACAATCAAATAAACAACCCATTTTAATTGATGTGCCAGCGTGCAATAACTTTGTGAGGCGATTTGCAGGTGATAAGGCGGCAACACAGAAATCAAATGGGAATTTCTCTCTCTAATAGTGTTGCTCACGAATATTCGCATTGTGAATCGTTACTTTTTTTTTTTTTTTTTTTGACCTGGCTGATGGCGGTGGTACCATGCAATAGGCTCACAACAAGTTTTTCTCTGCTGTGCCCTATACTGACTCCCTCTGGCCATCCTTGAGTATTACTTCCCTAGGATAGGGACTATACATTTTCTCTAGTCCGGCAGTTTTGGCCCAGGGTTTGCTTTCTTTTGGATGTGAGGTGCCTATCCCCCAATTTCCTGTATACCATCTTACTCAGGAATACTTTTCTGCCATGGACGTTTCGCCCTGTGTTTTTACCGAGGTCTCATCCCATGACTGACTCAGGCCCCCGAAGAAGGGAAACACCCGAAACGCGTAGGGCCTTGTAGAGCTTTTTCATGTGGATTAGTCTCAATTTTGTAATTTTGTATTTGGAAAGCGTTATATTATATTGTATGATTTATTTTATACGATTAAATAATTATAAAATATATTTTTGTCTCTCGTACTACCATGTTTACGCTTATCACCGTTGCCTAAAAAGCCCCTCCCCTGGGGGAACTTTCTATTTTTTCTGCTTGATCTGGGGTGTTGGCAACTCTCATAAGGTCACTTTCCTATGATGTTACATTAATAATATTGCATATTCGAGTATTCGCGAATAAATCGAATATCGCGGTGAATATTCGCTATTGCGAATATTCGTATTTTTTCAAATTTATTTTTAAAACAGATCACATCCTAGTGATCTCCATCGACGTCTAAAAGCATTGCTGGTATGATTAGAGACCCTGGGCCGAGTAGCTGAGGCGATCCTTTTATGTTGCCGAATATTCGCATTACGAATATTCGCAAATACTTTCTCTGCCCTTCTGTGTTTTGTGTATAAAAAAAAAATTAGCTTTAGTTTAGTCATATAAGTTTGTGTAAGTAGAGTTAGTGTTTAGTGCATATTAGTTTAGTAATCCAGGAAATGATCTCCGTTTTCGCGCGTTGTTCGCGCGCATGCGCATGCGCAGACGAGAATTTCGCAATCAATTTCGCATTCGCATTAGCGAAATTTGGAAAAAAAAAATGTTGATAAAATATCACGAATATTCGATATTAACGAATATTTCACGAATATTCTTCTATATATTCGTGAAATATCGCGAAATCGAATATGTCGTATTCCGCTCAACACTGATTGTTAGTAAAATAAAAGAGAACATAAATAGTAGATAAATCTGAAAGAGGTTGTAGACAGACTGAACATTTAAATTTCATTGCATGTGGTCAGATTTAGAAATAAACATTACTTGGAACGCATGGGTGATTAGAGAGTAGTGATGAGCGGAATACGCCATATTCGATTTCGCGATATTTCGCAAATATTTAGAAGAATATTCGCGAATATTCGTTAATATCGAATATTCGTGATATTTTATCAAAAAATTCGTATTTTTTCAAATTTATTTTTAAAACAGATCACATCCTAGTGATCTCCATCGACGTCTAAAAGCATTGCTGGTATGATTAGAGACCCTGGGCCGAGTAGCTGAGGCGATCCTTTTATGTTGCCGAATATTCGCATTACGAATATTCGCGAATACTTTCTCTGCCCTTCTGTGTTTTGTGTATAAAAAAAAAAATTAGCTTTAGTTTAGTCATATAAGTTTGTGTAAGTAGAGTTAGTGTTTAGTGCATATTAGTTTAGTAATCCAGGAAATGATCTCCGTTTTCGCGCGTTGTTCGCGCGCATGCGCATGCGCGGACGAGAATTTCGCAATCAATTTCGCATTCGCATTAGCGAAATTTTGAAAAAAAAAAATTTGATAAAATATCACGAATATTCGATATTAACGAATATTTCACGAATATTCTTCTATATATTCGTGAAATATCGCGAAATCGAATATGTCGTATTCCGCTCAACACTGATTGTTAGTAAAATAAAAGAGAACATAAATAGTAGATAAATCTGAAAGAGGTTGTAGACAGACTGAACATTTAAATTTCATTGCATGTGGTCAGATTTAGAAATAAACATTACTTGGAACGCATGGGTGCTTAGAGAGTAGTGATGAGCGGAATACGCCATATTCGATTTCGCGATATTTCGCAAATATATAGAAGAATATTCGCGAATATTCGTTAATATCGAATATTCGTGATATTTTATCAAAAAAATAAATTGCAAAATTTCGCTAATGCGAAATTTCGCTAGTGCGAATGCGAAATTGATTGCAAAATTCTCGTCAACACGTGAAAACGGAGATCATTTCCTGGATTACTAAACTAATATGCACTAAACACTAACTCTACTTACACAAACTTATATGACTAAACTAAAGCTAATTTTTTTTTTTATACACAAAACACAGAAGGGCAGAGAAAGTATTCGCGAATATTCGTAATGCGAATATTCGGCAACATAAAAGGATCGCCTCAGCTACTCGGCCCAGGGTCTCTAATCATACCAGCAATGCTTTTAGACGTCGATGGAGATCACTAGGATGTGATCTGTTTTAAAAATAAATTTGAAAAAATACGAATTTTTTGATAAAATATCACGAATATTCGATATTAACGAATATTCGCGAATATTCTTCTAAATATTTGCGAAATATCGCGAAATCGAATATGGCGTATTCCGCTCATCACTACTCTCTAATCACCCATGCGTTCCAAGTAATGTTTATTACTAAATCTGACCACATGCAATGAAATTTAAATGTTCAGTCTGTCTACAACCTCTTTCAGATTTATCTACTATTTATGTTCTCTTTTATTTTACTAACAATCAGTGTTGAGCGGAATACGACATATTCGATTTCGCGATATTTCACGAATATATAGAAGAATATTCGTGAAATATTCGTTAAATATCGAATATTCGTGATATTTTATCAAAAAAAAAAATTTTGCAAAATTTCGCTAATGCGAATGCGAAATTGATTGCGAAATTCTCGTCCGCGCATGCGCGCGAACAACACGCGAAAACGGAGATAATTTCCTGGATTACTAAACTAATATGCACTAAACACTAACTCTACTTACACAAACTTATATGACTAAACTAAAGCAATTTTTTTTTTTTGTTTTTTTGTTTTTTATACACAAAACACAGAAGGGCAGAGAAAATATTTGCGAATATTCGGCAACATAAAAGGATCGCCTCAGCTACTCGGCCCAGGGTCTCTAATCATACCAGCAATGCTTTTAGACGTCGATGGAGATCACTAGGATGTGATCGGTTTTAAAAATAAATTTGAAAAAATATGTATATTCACAATAGCGAATATTCACCGCGATATTCGCGAATACTCGAATATGCAATATTCGTAATGAATATTCGCAATGCGAATATTCGTGAGCAACACTACTAACAATAGCAATAATAGTTTACCGGCCAAGTGACAACCACCCCACACTTACAAATAAAGCTTTGCATAGCCGTTTGTCCATAAAAGCTGCATATACATGAGTACTGTGTTAATGGGGCAAAAATGAACGTTCTCTAAATATATTGGGCCAGATTCTCAAAAAATGGCGGCGTAGCGTATCGTATCGCATTTACACTACGTCTACGCAAATTACTGGGGCAAGTGCCGTATTCTCAAAGCACTTGCTCCGTAATTTTCAGCGGCGTAGCGTAAATGCGGCGTCGTAATTCAAATACTGAAGGAGGGGGCGTGCTGTATTTAAATTAAGCGCGCCCCCGCGTCAAACGAAGTGTACATGCGGCGGCCGGGAAAAAAGCACAGTGCGCATGCTCCAGCTCACGTCGGAAAGCGTCGCTGAAACCGACGTCAAAGCGACGTGATCGGCACTTACGCAATTCCCTATTCGCCAACGACTTAGTAAAACGACGTAACCGACAGGAAAAAGACGACGCTGACCCGACGCCATACTTAACATGGCAACGACGGCACTTCGGAAACATACCCCTCATACAGCAGGGGTAACCTTACGCGTACGCAACCTACGTAAACTACGTCGCCGCGTCGCAAAAACGTTTGAGAATCGGCGTATTAGGCTCATTTGCATAGGCAAATGAGAAAACAACGTAAAGGCCACCTAGCGGCCGGCGTTGTCATTACATCTAAGATCCGACGGTGTAATTGCTTTACACCTGTCAGATCTTTAGTGTATCTATGCGTAAGTGCTTCTAAGAATCACTCGCATAGATACCCATTGAAAAAAACTGCGATACAACGGTGTATCTGAGATACACCGTTGAATCCTTTTTGAGAATCTGGCCCAGTATATACAGTTTGGATGTGTGAATGTGAAAAATACTGCATTATAGCCACTAGATGGGGGTAAGGAAAATGCTAATTTCCTATGATAGGCAACACCATCTAGTGGCCATAATGTGGTATGGCCACTAGATGGAACTATCATAGTAAATACTGTAAGTAATAAGGGGGCAGGACAATTTCAGCACCAAAATCAAATAGGAATTTCTCTCTCTAAGCACCCGTGCGTTTCAAGTAATGCATATTTCTAAAGCTGACAAAATGCAATGAAATTTAATTGTTCAGTCTGTCTACAATCTCTTTCAGATTAATCTACTATTTATGTTCTCTTTTATTTTACCAACAATAGTAAAGGTGGAAACCTCTCCGCACAACTAAAGATTTGCATAAACGATTGTCCATCAAAGCTGCATATAAATGAGTACTGTGTGACTGGGGCAAAAAAATCAAATGTCCTCTGATTATATTACCAGCAGTTTGAATGTGTGAATGTGGAAAATACTGCATTATAGCCACTTGATGGCAATAAGGAGTATGCTAATTTCCTATGATAGGCAACACCATTTAGTGGCTGTAATGTGGTATGGCCTCTAGATGGAACTATCATAGGAAATACTGTAAGTGATTGTCATGGACATGCAATAATGGCTGGCAGCTTACCTTCCCCTCATGTCTCCATTAGAGGCCTGACTCTCTTCTGGCTGCCTTTTTATCATCTCTTCTCCCTGTATGGCCCCACCCCAGGCCATCCCATGAAGTCTATATTAACTGTTGTTTAGCTCAGTGTTTTTCAACTCCAGTCCTCAAGGCACACCAACAGGTCAAGTTTTCAGGATTTCCCTCAGATGAAATGGCTGTGGTAATTACTGAGGCAGTGAAACTGATCAAATCACCTGTGCAAAATAATGGAAAGCCTGAAAACCTTGAGGACTGGTTTACCTTTCTGTGTACCGATTTTGGCTCGTCTCTGACTATCCCTGTTTGCCTGTGACCCCGACCTTGGCCTGTCCCTTGGTTACCCTCGTCTGCCTGTTGCCCCGACCTCGGCTTGCCCATCACTATCCTTTGTGTCCTCAGTGGCTGCTTCCCCTTTCTCCCTACGGAGCATGACCTGGGGGACCCCAGGGGTGACGACCTGGGTTCAGTTGCAGCGAAGGTCATCCTCAACCTACTGAACATCCCAAAGGCAAGATACAAATCCAAAGGAGATCGGAGATTTGCTGTCCAAGGACCGCGACTGTGGAATGCACTACCAACCACCATCCGACTGGAGTCCGACCACTTGGCCTTCAGGAGAATGATTAAAACTCATCTCTTCTGAAGGCAGAGCATTCCTTTATTCAAGGAATGGAAACAGCGCCCAGAGGCGATTCAGTTCGCAAGTGTTGCGCTCTATAAGTTTTTCACTTACTCACTCACTCACTCACTCACTCACCACTAGAGGCTCTGGTGAACACCTGCTGGACCTTAGACTCCGCGCCCTGGGGAATCTTGGGCTCACGTTTCCTGTCCATCTGCAGCAGTCGGCTATTAGGTTTACTACCTTTCGGTGCACCCCTGTCTCCAACGGGGTGCATTTGTCACCTGGCCACAGGTGACCTGAACGTGATAAGGGGGCAGGACAATTTCAGCACTGAAATCAAATGGCAATTTCTCTCTCTAAGCACCCATGCGTTCCAAGTAAGGCATATTTCTAAAGCTGACCACATGCAATGACATTTGATTGTTCCGTCTGATAAATCTCTTTCAGATTTATCTACAATGTATGTTCTCTTTTATATTTTACAATAGCAACAAGCCCATTTTTATGGGCTAGGTGGCAACTGCCCTGCACTTAAAAATAAAAATTTGCATAACCGTTTGTCCATCAAAGCTGCATGTAAATGAGTATTGTGTGACCGGGGAAAAATCAAATGTTCTCTGATTATATTATCAGCAGTTTGAATGTGTGAATGTGGAAAATGACTGCATTATGGCCACTAGATTGCAATAAGGAGTATGTTAATTTCCTAGGATAGGCAACACCATCTAGTGGCCATAATGTGGTCTGGCCACTAGATGGAACTATCATAGGAAATACAGCATCTCACAAAAGTAAGTACACCCCTCACATTTTAGTAAATATTTTATATTATCTTTTCATGTGGCAACACTGAAGAAATTACACTTTGCTCCAATGTAAAGTAGTGCGTGTACAGCTTGTATAACAGTGTAAATTTGCTGTCCCCTCAAAATAACTCAACACACAGTCATTAATGTCTAAACCACTGACAACAAAAGTGAGTACACCCCTAATTGAAAATTTCTAAATTGGGCCCAAAGTGTCAATATTTTATGTGGCCACCATTATTTTGAGGCACTGCCTTAACCCTCTTGGTCATGGAGGTCACCAGAGCTTCACATGTTGCCACTGGAGTCCTCTTCCCCTCCTCCATGACGACATCACGGGGGTGGTGGATGTTAGAGACCTTGCGCTCCTCCACCTTCCGTTTGAGGAAACTCTCACAGATGATCAATAGGGTTTAGGTCTGGAGACATGCTTGGCCAGTCCATCACCTTTACCCTCAGCTTCTTTAGCAAGGCAGTGGTCATCTTGGAGGTGTGTTTGGGGTCATTATCATGTTGAAATACTGTCCAGTCTTTGAAGAGAGGGGATCATGCTCTGCTTCAGTATGTCACAGTACATGTTGGCAGTCATGGTTCCCTCAATGATCTGTAGCTCCCCAGTGCCGGCAGCACTCATACAGCCCCAGACCATGACACTCCCATCACCATGACTGACTGTAGGCAAGACACACTTGTCTTTGTCCTCCTCACCTGGTTGCCGCCACACACGCCTGACACCATCTGACACCAAATAAGTTTATCTTGCCAAGCCAAAATCACCTTTCTAGTTTTATATAGATATTAGAAGAGTGGTCTCGGATGAAATTTACCATTATGAAGTATAGGGGTACCATCATCCTTTGAATAGAACATTTGAAGAGCAGGAGACAATTCCTCCATGTGTCCCCCAATAATTGAAATAAACTGACTTTCTCTAAACTCAATAATTGCAAGTTAATATAAAACATACATTTTATTTGTACGAAATATATAAAATACAAGTGACCCAGCATAGATTTAAATACATCGGTCTCATTGTGGGACCCAGTATTATAAAACAGACAGTTGCATGTTACACTGATACTTGGTGTCCTCCAAGATATCAGGTGAAGGGATAATTAATCCTCAGTGAATGACAAGTCCTCTACATGTTTCTCAGATATCTCCGCTTCTTCAGGAGGAGTAATATTAAACAAAGTCTGTAACAAAAACATAACATGGTAACATGTAAAAATATAGTGAACAGTACACTAAAGAATGTGGGGGGCCATAATAACAACACTGTCGCTTAACACTGAGGACCGATATTAACTACTTGCCGATCAGCCGCTGTAGTTATACGGCGGCAGGTCGGCTCGGCTTCACGAGATCACGTAGCTATACACCATCTCGCGTTTCAGCCAACAGGGGCACACGCGCCCCTGGTGCCAACGTGCATGCCCGGCGGGCGCGATCACCACCGGGCACCCGGGATCGCTCGTTACAGAGCGAGAACCGGGAGCTGTGTGTGTAAACACACAGCTCCCGGTCCTGTCAGGGGGAGAAATTACGGATCGTCTGTTCATACATTGTATGAACAGCGATCAGTCATTTCCCCAAGTCAGTCTCACCCCCCCCCCCTTCAGTTAGAACACACCCAGGGAACATACTTAACCCCTTCCTTGCCCCCTAGAGTTAACCCCTTCCCTACCAGTGGCATTTTTATAGTAATCAATGCATTTTATAGCACTGATCGCTGGTCCCAAAAATGTGTCAAAAGTGTCTGAAGTGTCCAACATAATGTTGCAGTACCGATAAAAATCGCTGATTGGCGCCTGTAATGGTCGCCACCGTATACGATCTTCCATCAACCCAAGACAAGACAGCTTATCCAACACCCCGACAAACCAGCCGACAGGACCTGATCCAGAATCACCGAGACACACACAGCTCTGGTTACTGGTTTCAAATGAATGAATGCTTTAATGGTACACTCTCAGCTTGTTATACAGTTCAAGCATGAAAGGAACAAAGAAACTCTCCACCCCCCTCATCACACACTGGGGCTTCAATACACCTTCAGATGGGCTAATTACTAATCAGTATCCAGACATTTCGGTGCCGGGCTGACATTTTTAACATTACCTAATTACTACACCTCAGAAGTCACATTCCACATCTTAGACAGGCATTCTGTCTCCGCATACAGCTTCACAAGTTCCATTCTACATCTTATATCAATAGAATTCACACAAAACAGCATCACACAGTGAGATGTCTTTCAGAAGCAGACTCAATTAGCATATCAACAGCCTTACACAATGGACAATGGAAACTCTTATGAGTCTATTGACCTGGTGTGGGTCAACATTAACCAACAACTTGTAATATCTCAAGATATCCTGCAATACATGAATTATTATTTATCAGCCACCCTATGGTTGACCTTAGACCCAAGAGTCCTTTGTGATGCTGGCACAGGAGTATCCCCCATCCCTCAAAAGTCTCTGGGCGTCACGGGTCATTGCGTTTCATCTCTCCCCTTTCGGTGGGAGACTGACACAGGAGGGAACCCCAAACGGGTTGACTCCGAAGTTAGTCAGTAGTTCCAGTCCCCCAATGCTGGTATCCATACCGTACCCCAAATAAATTGCTACAAACAGAGCATTACTCACCCTGCCAACCTCTGCCTCTCTCAGAGAACATGTCTGCCGCTAGGGAGAGGCCTGGACTGGCCCTTCTCCCTGGAGTCCTTTCAGCCGCTGGAGAGAAGACAGGGTGTCTGGGCTCAGTCCATCATGCTGTTGGGGTTCTGGGCCAATTTTCCCCCATCCCTGGGGTATACCAGTGGAGACTGAAGTCCCATCCACTGGTGGTAGGTGAAAATCCCCTGGTGCTTGCAAAGCAAAGCTGACATCCTCCTGTCTCAGTGCTGCATCATTTTCTGCGGTTGTGTCAGTGAAGACTGAAGTCCCATCTATTACCACAAGAACCCCTTCTTCCGTTAGTTGAGAGCAGAGGCTGGTGGCACTCTGCTCTGTTGCCAGCTCTTCTGCTGAGTTGCTGTGAGTGGAGACCACAGTCCCATCCACTACCACAGGGACCCCCTCTTCTGTTAGTTGGGAGCAGAGGCTTGTGGCACTCTGCTCTGTTGCCAGCTCTTCTGCTGGGTTGCTGTGAGGGGAGACCACAGTCCCATCCCCCGATGCTCAAGCTGCAGTTGTGTGCAGCGGCCAGTAGCATCCTGCTCTGGTGCCAGTGATTCAGCTGGGAGTAAAAGCTTTACCACCTCAGCTTGTTGCTGGGGAGAGGGGCCAACCGCCCCGGCTCCCTGGAACTCCACACCATCCGCTGCGGCTTTAGGGATGGCAATCTCCATATTTTCCCCTGCCGATTCATCAGCCAGGATTTCAGAGTTGTCATCTGAAATTTCCTCATAGTCCCAGGCAACGGTAGCCCCACCCTGCTGCTGAGCAGAGTCTAGCAGCTGTCTGTAGGCGATTTCCAGCTCCCATTCCTGAATGGCTAGGAACTCCAAACCTTCCTGTAACCAGTGCCCTTCCGAGATCCTGCAATACATTAATTATTATTTATCAGCCACCCTATGCCCAAAAGGGGCACAGGGTGACCTTAGACCCAAGAGTCCTTAGTGACGCTGGCACAGGAGTATCCCCCATCCCTCAAAAGTCTCTGGGCATCACAGGTCATTCTGTTACACCGCCAAAAAAAAAAAATATTAATAAAAATGGCATAAAACTATCCCCTATTTTGTAAACGCTATAACTTTTGCGCAAACCAATCAATAAACGCGTATTGTGATTTTTTTTTAATGAAAAATATGTAGAAGAATACGTATCGGCCTAAACTGAGGAAAAAAATATTTTTTTTATATATTTTTGGGGGTATTTTTATAGCAAAAAGAAAACAATTTTTTTTTTTCAAAATTGTCGCTCTTTCTTTGTTTATAGTGCAAAAAATAAAAACCGCACAGGTGATCAAATACCACCAAAAGAAAGCTCTATTTGTGGGGAAAAAGGACGCCAATTTTGTTTGTGAGCCATGTCACACAACCACGCAATTGTCGGTTAAATTGAGCAGCAAAATGGTCCGGGGCTGAAGTGGTTAAGGAACAATCAAGACAGTAGCACCATCAAAACTCCCCCGCGGCGGGCACAGAGGGGATGCAGTAATTATGTGTAAACTGGTACCAAAGCCAGAGACTGCAAATAAAAATAAAAGGATAAGAGATTTCATTTATTTATTTTTTCCACAAAATAGATTGCATTTATACCCTATTGAGAGGTGGGGAAAAGGGTAAATAAGTGGGAGAAAAAGAGGTAGGGGGATAAGAGGGGGGCGATGTAGGGCAATGGGGAGAGAGGGGAAAAGAAGAAGGGAATACAAGTCTGCATAGCTGTTTGTCCATCAAACCTGCATGTAAATGAGTGTAAACGGACAGGGTGGGTAGCGGTCTGATATCAGTGGCGGCTGGTGCTCAACATTTTTGGGGGGGCGGACATTCAGAAAAAAAAAACACCCATCAATTGCAGCCTCACTGTGCCCATCAAATGCAGCCACTGTCCCATCAAACGCAGCTACTGTGCCATCAAAACACAGCGACTCTGTGATCAAATGCCGCTACTGTGCCCATCAAACGCAGACACTGTGCCATTAAACGCAGCCACTTTGCCCATCAAATGTTGCCACTGTGCCCAAACGCTGCCACTGTGCCCCAAATACAGACACTTTGCCCATTAAACTGTACCACTGTGCCCCAAACGCTGCCCTGTGCCCCAAATGCCGACGAACGGCGACAAATGTGACAAACGCCAGCTCATCCTAGTCGATGACGTCAAAGCATTCTTGCAAATCAAAAGAACATTCCTGACCTAAGGCCCTGTACCCACAGGGGATTCCTGGCAAGCTTGTCTTGCAAAGCCATGCATACAGAAGGCCATTCAAAAGAACCGCCGTTCTTTTGAATTGCAAGAACGCTGTGACGTCATCGACTACGACAAGCCGGCGCTCGTTACATTCGTTGCCTGTGCCGCCATCTTGCTACACCCTGCACTAAACTTCTATGCTACCGCGCATGCGTCAAACTCTTATCGAGTATGCGTAGGGACAGGTAAGCATACGGACGACCGGTTTTCTCGGCAGGAAACACTCTGCTGGGAAACCCGACGAGAAAATAGAGAGCCAGCTTCTCTATTTTTCTGTCAGGTTTCACGGCTGTTTTCATGACTAAAAAAAAAAGGAGCATACATACGGCCGGGATTCAGGGCCGTCTTAAAGCGGAGCTCCAGCCACGGTAAACATTTTTTTTAAAGTCAGCAGCTACTAACAGTGTAGCTGCTGACTTTAAATAAAGACACTTACCTGTCCTAGGCGCCCGCGCTGATGGGCCCCCCGATGCCGGTCCCACGATCGCTCCGGGTCCCGCGCCGCCATTCACAATATGGGAAACAGGCAGTGAAGCCGTACGGCTTCACTGCCCGTTTCCTACTGCGCCTCCGCGAGTCTCACGCTGGCTTGTGAATGGGCGCGCTGCTCTCTGAGAACACACACAGTTCCCAGGAAGCAGCGCGCCCATTCACAAGGAGAAGAAGAAGAAGAAAACACACCGCGGATTAGGAAGAGGCAGATTACGGACTTCCGCATAGCAACAGCTATTTCGGGTGAGTATTTTTTTTTTTTTTTTTCAGGTTTTTTTTTTTTTTTTTTCAAACAACATTGTAAAATGTTGTTATACTGGGTGGAGCTCCGCTTTAATGAGAGGGTACACCTGGGCACTGTCCAGGGGCCCCAGCTGTATGGGGGGCCCCTGCACTTTCCCCAAAGCAGCTGGTCCTTGAGCCCTTGCTGCCCCGAAATTGGGGGTCCCATGATGCCACTGAGAGTGATAGATACACAGGGAAGGCAGTCTGCCTCCTACCTACTTGATGTCTGTTTACCTGCACTGTCATCATTGTAGGGGCCCCAGAGCATTTCTTTGCCTAGGACTGTCTTAATGAGCATACATACGGCCGGGATTCAGGGCCGTCTTAATGAGAGGGTACACCTGGGCACTGCCCAGGGGCCCCAGCTGCATGGGGGGGCACCCTGAACTTTCCCCAAAGCAGCTGGTCCTTGAGCCCATGATGCCCCAAAATTGTTTCCATTATAGGTGCCCCAGAGCATTACTTTGCCCAGGGGCCCATGATGCTATAAAGACGGTTCTGGCTTTGCCCAGGTGCCCGTGATGTTAAGATGGCCCTGCCGGGATTCCCGGCCAAATGCTTTTCAGCCACTTTTCTTCTTCTCTACTTTGAAATGTGGTGACTCTTGTATAGCACAATCTCCGTCGTGTGTACGAAGCTTCAAACAGTTTTCACTGGAAGAGGTGTCCACACTGGACATGTTTCACACTCTCCCATATCTATCTATCTATCTATCTATCTATCTATCTATCTATCTATCTATCTATCTATCTATCTATCTATCTATCTATCTATCTATCTATCTATCTATCTATCTATCTCTATCTATCTATCTATCTATCTATCTATCTATCTATCTATCTATCTATCTATCTATCTATCTGTCTGTCTGTCTGTCTATCTATCATGGGCGGACTTACAACTCATAGATAGGCAATAGATTATGGGGCCACACAGTATAAACAAATAGTGTTGAGCGGAATACGCCATATTCGATTTCGCGATATTGCGCGAATATATAGAAGAATAATCGCGAATATTCGCTAATATCGAATATTCGTGATATTTTATCCAAAAAAAAATTTGCGAAATTTCGCTAATGCGAAAATGATTGCGAAATTCTCATAAACGGAGATCATTTCCTGTATTACTAAACTAATATGCACTAAACACTAACTCTACACTAACTCTATTTAAAAGAAAGGAGAATAAGGGGGCAAAAGAAGGGCGGAGAAGATAATCGCGCAATATTCCTATTGCGCGATTATCTTCTCCGCCCTTCTTTTGCATCAGAGCCAATCAGAATAACTCGAATATTCGGCAAAAGGAATATCGCGCGATATTCCTTTTGCCGAATATTCGAGTTATTCTGATTGGCTCTGATGCAAAAGAAGGGCGGAGAAGAAAATCGCGCAATATTCCTTTTGCCGAATATTCGAGTTATTCTGATTGGCTCTGATGCAAATGAAGGGCCGAGTAGCTGATGCGATTCTTTTATGTTGCCGACAATTCGCAATGCGAATTTTCGGCAACATCAAAGAGTCGCATCAGCTACTCGGCCCAGGGTCTCTCTCTAATCATACCAGCAATGCTTTCAGACGTCGATGGAGATCACTAGGATGTGATCTGTTTTAAAAATAAATTTGAAAAAATACGAATATTCGCCATAGTGAATATTCGCCGCAATATTCGAGTTATTCGCGAATACTCGAATATGCAATATTCGTAGCGAATATTCGTGAGCAACACTATAAACAAACAGACACACATACAGTAAAGATACACAGTATACACACGCAGTATACACATACACACACAGTATACACATACACATGCTGAAAAGGTACTGGAGAGGCGGGGAAGCTATAATCTTGTGATTTAAAAAAAAAAAGATTTTTACATACTGTCCCTGGTTTTACTGAGGCTGGCAACCCTGATGGGGTCCCCTAGTGGCATGGGACCCCCGGGCAGTGCCCGAGTTCCCGAATGGTCAGTCCACCCCTGCTATCTATCTATCTACTGTATCTATTAATCTACTTTGAAATTGTGGTGACTCATGTATCGCACAATCTCCATCTATAAAGAGTTCAGAAAACATGTCTTTCTACATTAGACTGAAGGCCCTATGAACTGTCTTTTTCCCATTAATATTCCATGCAGTGAATGTTGTTTTTCTGTGCTTTATGTTGCATTCCATTAATACTCTTCCCCAGCCTCACAAAATTGTACAGTTTGCGTTTCCTCTGTACACATAAGAGCTCGCTCTGTGTTCATGGATAATAATGGCCCTTTGTTCCTACATGCATTTTGAATACATTAGTCAATTAGTTTAATTACCAGAGACTTGGCGACTGTATGTCTCTTCATCATGTTTTAGGGTATTCCACAATTTATTTATTTTCTTGCTCTTTTTTTTTCCTTTCTTAGAACGCAGAGAGATTTTTTTTAAAGATATATATCAGTGATATTGGAAGGTTTACTTGTGATTTTCTTCATTTTGCTGCACATTTTTGCCCCTCCTACTTTCTCGAATTTGAGGGTCTATCTATCACACACAGTGATCGGCAGTCTGTCTAAAAAACACCAAGAAAACAGATACCATTGATCTTTCTATTAGACGTTTTTAATGGCCACTGTAACGGAAGGGCCGGTGGAATCCAGAAGCGCTTAGAAAGTATGAGATACTCCTGTTTCAGCTTCACCAATGCCTCTTATGTGTAGATCACCCTGTGTCTCTAATTGGGGGACAGGGTGAATGAGAACCCCACTATGGTCTGTGCTAGTCACATAGATATATATATGCATATATATGCCTATATATGTGGTATAAATATTGTATATATTGTGTATATATATTGTGTGTTGGCTGATGTGTACTATAAAGCTTGCTGTGGTAATTAAGTCTGCTACTGTGAAGAAAATGAATCTTAGTATGGCTTCTAAGAACCTTTCATTGTGTTATGCTAATTGACACTGTATTGTGTGAAAGTTCTATCGATGATACATGTGTGTTGTGAGTTAGTACAGTCTAAAGGTCAGACGTCTGCCTTGTCAGATGTAGTTAATTAGCTCATGTAAATCATGTCTATTAAAGGAATGTGTATTGTATAGCAGGTATCTATCTTGAAAGGTCATATCTCAGAGTCACCTTGTCTGGGAAAATTATGTAGATTATGTCAGAGTTGGAGTCAGAATGTCTGACTAAAAGATGTGTATTGAGGGGACTCGTTAGGCACCATTGTATAATGTTGGGGGTGGAGTGGTGTCATTGTTCATTCTTGGTTACTGACTGTATATAAAGAGCCTGATTTCCTCATTAAAGTGTCTATTCATTTTGAACCAGAGAACAGAGCTGTATGTCTCGTTTCTGGGGGAAATCAGTATGGGTCGTGTTCGTCGGATTGTGGAGTGTCAATAAGCTGTCTTGGGTTCGGAATGGAATATCTTAAACGGCGTTAACCCCTGTCCCATTTGGGGTTCCGTTACAGCCACTTTGTAGGCAGGTAATAGGCTACAGTACATTTGCTGGCCTGAAGGTGGCCTCAGGCTTACTGGAGACTACAGTGGAACATCAGTCTACGAGTAACGCGGTCAATGAGCATTTTGAAAGACGGACAACTTAAAAAAATAAATAATCTCACTCGGTTTGAGAGTGTTGTCCCACAAAATGAGCAGAATTAAAGCTAAGTGGGTGTGCAGTATCGCATTTGGCCTGAGGTGCGGGGGGCGCCAGAGCCGATCGGAGCCGTTCAGAAAGACTTAAATACTCAGAAATACTCCGTTCCGTGTTTCCGAGCCTTTACAAGGGTTTCAGAGGTCTGCCAAGCTTTCCCTGATCATTTCCAAGGCTCTCTGGCGCCCCCCTCCCACCCCTGGCCACATGTGGCATTGCATGCCATTGAAGTCAATGCGGAACAAATAATTTTTTTTCCCATTGATTTATTTGGGGAAACTCGCTTTGATATGCGAGTACTTTGAATTACATGAATTCTCCTGGAACAGATTATGCTCGTAATCCAAGGTTCCGCTGTATTGAATTGTCTTCTGCTATGGGCTTCAGGCAGTCATATTCCCTGTCCGCTCCGGCTCTTTCAACTGTGCCTGTCTCTCCAGTGGATCCCTCCTGGAGACTTGCCCGGCAACACTAGCTCCTGTTGTCCTTCTTGGTCCTTCTCTGTGCCTCCTGTCCAGATCCTTATTTGTTTCTCAGAAAGGCTCTGACTTTTACCTGAATCCCACAGGCCCAAGGCGGCACCCCCCCCCCCCCCCCAGGACAGACTGGGTAACCCAAAGGCCCCGTCAACCTAGTGCTTTATCTCCAGCTTCTTCCACCCATCAACTCCTCCCCAGCTGGGCTGACCCTAGGTATTTCAAGGAGGCCTACCCCCGGTCAATCCTAGTTGGGGATTGGTCAGGGCTCCCTGAGACACTCCAGACAGCTCCACCTCTCTTCCCCTCCTTTCTTCTAGAAGCAAAAGGGAGGTAACCAAAAGATGATGCTATCTGTGAGTCACCAGCATACTCCGAGCAACTCCTTGCCCACACATGTCAAAACAAACAGGTCTAGCTTAAAGCTAGGCCTGATTACATTTACCTATGCTTACAAAAATCCTACTTATAGCACCTACCTAAAGTAGAGGTTGCTACATAATGATAACAAGAAAGACAGTTAAATAGATCTAGCAACAATAGATTCACCTCAGCAACAATGGACTCCCAACAGCCAGCATCAATAGACCCTCCAGCAGCCAGCAACATAAGACCCCTCCCTCAACAGTAGACCCCTCCCATCAACGATTGATCCCCAGCAACAATAGACCTCCTCAGCAACAACAGCCCCTCTGCAAAAATAGATTCCCCTCTAGCAACAACAAATTTCCCAGTAGCCAGCTTCAATTGACTCTTCAACAGCCAGCAACAAAGACCCCTCTCTTAACAGTAAATCCCCTCCCAGAAACAACTAACCCCCACCCCCCCGGCAACATAAGACCCGACCCAACAACAATAGATCCCTCATGAGCAACAGAAGACTTCCCCCAACACCAATAGACCCCCTTCTTCTGTAAAAATGTGTAGTGCCATTGCTGTGATGTGTAGATCCTAATTAAGTACACTGATCAGGCCCCTGATCAGAGTATGCTCCAAGTCTAGGGCAGGCATAGGCAATAACAGGTGATTCCTGCCTTAATTCTGTGTGGGTGTAATCTTAGGAAGATCCAATATTAGCGTTTATTGGAAGCAGAATTGTACACACCCTTTAAGCTCCACCCACCTAGAAACAGAGCATTGTAGACAATGAGTCAAATTAACCACTTAAGGACTGCCTAACGCCGATATATTTTGTCAGAATGGCACGGCTGGGCACAGGCACGTACATGTACATCGCCTTTAAGATCCCAGCCGTGGGCTGCGCGTACCACCGGCACGTGCACGCAACCCAGTCCGAAGCTCCTCGAGCGCGGTAACCGCGGACCTGATCGCTGCCGGTGTCCCGCGATCGGTCACAGGAGTGGAATAACGGGAAGAGGTGAGTGTAAACACACCTTCCCCATTCTTCACAGTGGCAGTGTTAATAATCGTCTGTTCCCTGATATAGGGAAAGGCGATCAATGACGTCACATGTCCATCCCCGCCCCCCTACAGTTAGAAACACATATGAGGTCATACTTAACCCCTACAGCGTCCCCTAATGGTTAACTCCTAAACTGCAATTGGCATTTTTACAGTAAACAATGCATTTTTATAGCACTTTTTGCTATGAAAATGACAATGGTCCCAAAAATGTCCGATGTGACCGACATAATGTCGCAGTCACGAAAAAAATCACTGCCATTAGTAGTAAAAAAAAAATATTACTAAAAATGCCATAATACTCTCCCCTATTTTGTAAACGCTATAAATTTTGCACAAACCAATCGTTAAATGCTTATTGCGATTTTTTTTTTACCAAAAATATGTAGAAGAATACGTATCGGCCTAAACTGAGGGAAAAAAAAATTATATCTTTTTTGGGGATATTTCTTATAGCAAAAAGTAAAAAATATTGAATTTTTTTAAAAATTGTCGCTCTATTTTTGTTTATAGCGCAAAAAATAAAAACCGCAGAGGTGATCAAATACCACTATAAGAAAGCTCTATTTGTGGGAAAAAAAGGACGCCAATTTTGTTTGTGTGCCATGTCGCACGACCGCGCAATTGTCAGTTAAAGCGACACAGTGCTGAATCTCAAAAAATGGCGCAGTCATTGAGCCGCCAAACTTTCCGGGGCTGAAGTGGTTAAACCACATAAATAAAAGCTGACCATTGTAAGCACCCCTCTGCCAGTGTTATATGGTTTTTTTTCCCAACCTCTGTATCTGCCATTTTTGCTGGACAGCTTGGTTTGAAAAAATATAATAAAAGACACACCAGAACACAAAATGTTGCACTATAGTGGGCTTTTTTAACACAATCCTTGGGAATGTTGTATGCTTTGAATGCAGTATAATAATAGCGGGCATTCCTTTTAACAATAAACCGCGCAACTTTACAAAACCGCTTCCCTTTAAATAGCTTTAAAAGTTAGACGAAAAATGAATAGCAGTTCCCACTTCATTTCCGTTAACATATTATTAATTCTGTTCATTAGCCATCTGTGATTATTATGATGTTTGTCAGCAGGGGAAGAAACGATTTTCCACTAGGGTGCTAGACTATAATAGTGTAATTGGGTTGATTACTTATTGGAAGATATATTTTTAGATGATCAAGGGATATAGTGGGGAATTCGGAGGTTTGATGTGTTAACTGTAGGTTGGTGTTTTAGAAGAACATAGATAGAGATATAGACAGATAGATAGATAGATAGATAGATAGATAGATAGATAGATAGATAGATAGATAGATAGATAGATAGATAGATAGATAGATAGATAGATAGATAGATAGATAGATAGATAGATAGATAGAGAGAGAGAGAGAGAGATAGAGAGATAGATAAAGAGATAGATAGATAGATAGATAGATAGATAGATAGATAGATAGATAGATAGATAGATAGATAGATAGATAGATAGATAGATAGATAGATAGATAGATAGATAGATAGATAGATAGATAAAGAGATAGATAGATAGATAGATAGATAGATAGATAGATAGATAGATAGATAGATAGATAGATAGATAGATAGATAGATAGATAGATAGATAGATAGATAGATAGATAGATAGATAGAGAGATAGATAAAGAGATAGATAGATAGATAGATAGATAGATAGATAGATAGATAGATAGATAGATAGATAGATGACAGACAGACAGACAGACAGACAGACAGATAGATAGATAGATAGATAGATAGATAGATAGATAGATAGATAGATAGATAGATAGATAAACACAATATACAATGCTATAAAAAAAGTATTTGCCCCTTTTCTGATTTTTATTAAAACATTTTTGCATAGTTGCCACTTCAGCCATATGTGGCTGCCCAATGATCGGGCCACTTTTTGCGATTCGGCACTGCGTCGCTTTAACTGAGAATTTCGCGGTCGTTCGATGTGGCTCCCAAACAAAGTTCACTTTGGGGTTTTTTTCACACAAAATAGAGCTTTCTTTTGGTGGTATTTTGATTACCTCTTTTTTGCGCTCTAAACATAAATAGAGTGACAATTTAAAAAAAAAAAAAGCAATATTTTTAACTTTTTCCTATAATAAATATCAGTTTAGGCCAGGCATGTCCAAAGTCCAGCCCGCGGGCCAAATGCGGCCCCCCTGTTGATTTAATATGGCCACCCTAGGGATTTGGATATATAAATTGTTTGTGGCCCCCAGGGCCACAAAATATATATATACCGTATTTATCGGCGCTGCCTTGGAGGGGACAGGGAGGGGGCAGGACGAGCGCCGTCAAATTGCATGAAGAGAATCTCCTGTTTACTCAGCAGCGTCTGTATTGGAAGTCCCGTCTCCTGGGATGCCATTGGACGACTGCTCTGTCTATCATATGAGGCGGGACTTTGTATTTAAGAGGCCACAGGGTAAACAAGAGATTCTTCTGTTTGTAATCTGTTGGCACTTGTCCCCCTCCCTCTGCCCTCCGAGGATGCAGATCGGCAACGATCAGGCTGCACTGATGGCATTGGTAAGGCTGCATTTATGGAACATGTGAGGCTGCATTAGTGGCACATGTGAGGCTGCATTGATTGCAATGGTAAGACTGCATTCATGCCACGTGTAAGGCGGCATTCATGGCACGTGTAAGGCTGCATTCATGGCATGTGTAAGGCTGCATTTATGGCACATGTGAGGCTGCATTTATGGCACATGTGAGGCTGCATTGGTTGCAATGGTGAGGCTGCTTTTAATGGCAATGGTAAGCCTGTGCGTGTTTTACGCCAATAAATATGGTATATCCAAAAAACACACCCGAGCTCATCTCTTCACCTTGCACAGCCACAAAGGCAAGATAATTCTTGTTGGGCAGTGTCTTAGTTCTTGGAGGAACACACTTAGACTGAATTTTAATGGTTCAAAGAATGTCAGGCAAAATGGTCGGCCCTCACGCATGTTCACTTCCTCAAATCTGGCCCTCTTTGAAAAAAGTTTGGACACGCCTGGTTTAAGCTGATATGTATTTTACTACATATTTGTGATAAAAAAATCGCAATAAGCGTATATTGATTGGTTTGCGCAAAAGTTATAGCGTCTACAAAATTGGGTATAGATTTATGGCATTTTTATTAAGATTTAAATTTATAGTAATGGCGGCGATCAGCGATTTTTATTGTGACTGCGACATTATGGCAGACACATCGGACACTTTTGGTGCTATTTTGCGACCATTGTCATTTGTACAGCGATGAGTGCCATAAAAATGCACTGATTACTGTGTAAATGACACTGGCAGTGAAGGGGTTAACCACTAGGGGACGAGGAAGGGGTTAGGTGTGTCCTAGGGAGTGATTTTAACTGTGTGAGGGGCTTACTGTGACACAACACTGATTGCTGCTACCGATGAGAGGGAGCAGACGATCAGTGTTTTGTCACTAGGCAGAATGGGGAGATTCCTTGTTTACCCTGGCCTCTCCCCGTTCTGCAGCTCCGTGACACGATGACACGCGGGACACCGGCTGACATCGAGTCCGCGGGTCCCACGGACATGGAGCTCGCGTGCGTGGCGCCAGCGAAGCACGCCCACACGGCGCGAAATTCAAAGTAATGTACAGGTACGTTACTTTTGCGCAGCCGTGCCATTTTGCCAAAATGTACAGTATGTACAGGCGGCGGTCGGCAAGCGGTTAAATGACTCAGATCATCAAACAATTTTTATTATTACACGAAGATAGCCCGAGTAAATACAAAATGCAGTTTTTAAATTATGGTTTAATTTATTAAGGCAAAAAAGCTGTCCAAGTCTGCCTGGCTTTATGTGAAAAAGTAATTGCCCTTTAAATCTAATAACTGGTTTTGCCACCCTTGGCGGCAACAACTGCAATCAAGCGTTTGCGAAAACGGCCAATGAGTCTTTCGCATCTCTGTGGAGCAATTTTGTGTGTAAGGTCATGATACAGCATCTCAATTGGATTTAAGTCCGGGCTTTGACTAGGTCACTCCAAAACCTAAAGGTTGCTTTGTTTGAACCATTTGGAGGCGGAATTGCTGTTGTTTTTTCGGATCATTGTCCTGCTGTATTACCCAAGTGCGCTTGAGCTTGAGGTCACAAACTGATGGACGGACATTCTCCTCTATGATTTTCTGGTAGAGCTCGGAATTCATGGTTCTGTTAATTATGATAAGTCGATAATAAAGTATGATGATGAGCGCAAACTAAACTAAACTAATATAAAATCTACAAGTGAAAATAAATATCCATATAGTGATAATACAAAAACAACAGTGAAATAGTCCCAAATGTGTAATGAAGTAAATAGTCCAAATGATCAAATGTGTATCTCAAAAAAGTGTGGATCCAGTGAAGGCAAAAACAAAATATCAGTGATAAGGCTTCTGTCCATATAAGCAAACTCATCCAAATGGAACTTCACAGATGGAAATGTGCTCACAGAGCGCTTACCTTCCACAAGGAAGAAAGAGGCATTGAACAGGTGCAGTGATGATCCTTCAGGTAGCCTTTCTTCAAAGGAATCCCTCAGCCAGTTTCTGCCACATTCGACGTCCGGTCGAATGTGTACCGGAGGTTTCAAGGAGAAAATAAAGCTCAAATAGTGAAGTATGTCAACTTAAAAGGTGTATTTATTACAGCGAACACACTTACAGGATAAAAAACGGGTAAAAACACCAAACAAATGGCACTTCCGGTTTGGACGGTCAGGGTATCACGTCACTTCCGGTTGACCTTACGCGTTGCGTCACGTCACGTGACTTCATCAGAGGTTGAACCTCTGATGAAGTCACGTGACGTGACGCAACGCGTAAGGTCAACCGGAAGTGACGTGATACCCTGACCGTCCAAACCGGAAGTGCCATTTGTTTGGTGTTTTTACCCGTTTTTTATCCTGTAAGTGTGTTCGCTGTAATAAATACACCTTTTAAGTTGACATACTTCACTATTTGAGCTTTATTTTCTCCTTGAAACCTCCGGTACACATTCGACCGGACGTCGAATGTGGCAGAAACTGGCTGAGGGATTCCTTTGAAGAAAGGCTACCTGAAGGATCATCACTGCACCTGTTCAATGCCTCTTTCTTCCTTGTGGAAGGTAAGCGCTCTGTGAGCACATTTCCATCTGTGAAGTTCCATTTGGATGAGTTCGCTTATATGGACAGAAGCCTTATCACTGATATTTTGTTTTTGCCTTCACTGGATCCACACTTTTTTGAGATACACATTTGATTATTTGGACTATTTACTTCATTACACATTTGGGACTATTTCACTGTTGTTTTTGTATTATCACTATATGGATATTTATTTTCACTTGTAGATTTTATATTAGTTTAGTTTAGTTTGCGCTCATCATCATACTTTATTATCCACTGTTTGTTGTTGTTAGCACATATCTGATTTGAGCAGCAGTAATTAGTGATTATTTTCATTAGGTCAATTCACTGTTGGCTAGCGCTTTAGTTACTTTTTTATAATTATGATAAGTCGTCCAGGTCCTGAAGCTGCAAAGCAGCCCCAGACCATCACCCTACCACCACCATGTCTCACTGTTGGTATGATGTTCTTGTTATGAAATGCTGTATTCGTTTTATGCCAGATGTAACAAGACGCCCACCTCCCAAAAAGTTTTATTTTGGTCTCATCAGTCCACATAATATTTATCTAAAAGTCATGGGGATAAAATAAGACGTTTTTTGGTAAATGTGAGATGAGCCTTTTCTTTTCTTTTTGGTCAGCAGTGGCTTTGGCTTTGGAACTCTCCCATGGACGCCATTTTTGCCCATTCTCTTTCTTATTATTGAATCATGAACACGGATCTTACCTGAGGCAAGTGAGGCCTGCCGTTCTTTAGATGGTGTTCTGGGTTCTTTTATGACCTCCTGGATGAGTCGTCGTCATGATCTTGGAGTAATTTTTGTAGGCCGGCCACTCCTGGGAAGGTTCAGTACTCTTACAAGTTATCTCCATTTGTGGATAATGGCTCTCCCCGTGGTTCACTGGAGTTCTAAAGCCTAATGCCGTATACACACGATCGGACATTTCGACAACAAAACCGTGGATTTTTTTCCCGAAAAATTTAGGCTCAAACTTGTCTTGCATACACACAGTCACACAAATGTTGTCGGAAATTCTGATCGCCAAGAATGCAGTGACGTACAGCACTACAACGAGCCAAGAAAAATTAAGTTCAATGATTCCGAACATGCATCAAATTGATTCCGAGCATGCATAGGATTTTTGTGTGTCGGTGAGGAGGAAGAGAAGAGGGGAAAAAGGCGAGGAGGAAGAGAGGAGGGGGAGAAAGGTGAGGAGGAAGATTGGAGGGGAGAAAGGTGAGAAGGAAGAGTGGAGGGGAGAAAGGTGAGAAGGAAGGGAGGAGCAGAGAAAGGTGAGGAGGAATAGAGAAGGGGAGAAAGGTGAGGAGGAAGAGAGGAGGGGAGAAAGGTGAGGATGAAGAGAGGAGGGGAGAAAGGTGAGGAGGGGAGAAAGGTGAGGAGGAAGAGAGGAGGAGAGAAAGGTGAGGAGGGTAAAAAGGTGAGGAGGAATAGAGGAGGGGAGAAAGGTGAGGAGGGTAGAAAGGTGAGGAGGAATAGAGGAGGGGAGAAAGTGAGGAGGAAGAGAGGAGGGGAGAAAGGTGAGGAGGAAGAGAGGAGGGGAGAAAGGTGAGGAGGAATAGAGGAGGGGAGAAAGGTGAGGAGGAAGAGAGGAGGGGAGAAAGGTGAGGAGGAAGAGAGGAGGGGAGAAAGGTGAGGAGGAAGAGAGGAGGGGAGAAAGGTGAGGAGGAAGAGAGGAGGGGAGAAAGGTGAGGAGGAATAGAGGAGGGGAGAAAGGTGAGGAGGGTAGAAAGGTGAGGAGGAATAGAGGAGGGGAGAAAGTGAGGAGGAAGAGAGGAGGGGAGAAAGGTGAGGAGGAAGAGAGGAGGGGAGAAAGGTGAGGAGGAATAGAGGAGGGGAGAAAGGTGAGGAGGAAGAGAGGAGGGGAGAAAGGTGAGGAGGAAGAGAGGAGGGGAGAAAGGTGAGGAGGGTAAAAAGGTGAGGAGGAATAGAGGAGGGGAGAAAGGTGAGGAGGAATAGAGGAGGGGAGAAAGTGAGGAGGAATAGAGGAGGGGAGAATGGTGAGGAGGAAGAGAGGAGGGGAGAATGGTGAGGAGGAATAGAGGAGGGGAGAAAGACGAGGAGGAAGAGAGGAGAGGAGAAAGGTGTGGATGAAGAGAGGAGGGGAGAAAGGTGAGGAGGAAGAGAGGAGGGGAGAAAGGTGAGGAGGAAGAGAGGAGGGGAGAAAGGTGAGGAGGAAGAGAGGAGGGGAGAAAGGTGAGGAGGAAGAGAGGAGGGGAGAAAGGTGAGGAGGAAGAGAGGAGGGGAGAAAGGTGAGGAGGAAGAGAGGAGGGGAGAAAGGTGAGGAGGGTAAAAAGGTGAGGAGGAATAGAGGAGGGGAGAAAGGTGAGGAGGAATATAGGAGGGGAGAAAGTGAGGAGGAATAGAGGAGGGGAGAATGGTGAGGAGGAAGAGAGGAGGGGAGAATGGTGAGGAGGAATAGAGGAGGGGAGAAAGACGAGGAGGAAGAGAGGAGAGGAGAAAGGTGTGGATGAAGAGAGGAGGGGAGAAAGGTGAGGAGGAAGAGAGGAGGGGAGAAAGGTGAGGAGGGTAGAAAGGTGAGGAGGAATAGAGGAGGGGAGAAAGGTGAGGAGGAAGAGAGGAGGGGAGAAAGGTGAGGAGGGTAAAAAGGTGAGGAGGAATAGAGGAGGGGAGAAAGGTGAGGAGGAATATAGGAGGGGAGAAAGTGAGGAGGAATAGAGGAGGGGAGAATGGTGAGGAGGAAGAGAGGAGGGGAGAATGGTGAGGAGGAATAGAGGAGGGGAGAAAGACGAGGAGGAAGAGAGGAGAGGAGAAAGGTGTGGATGAAGAGAGGAGGGGAGAAAGGTGAGGAGGAAGAGAGGAGGGGAGAAAGGTGAGGAGGGTAGAAAGGTGAGGAGGAATAGAGGAGGGGAGAAAGGTGAGGAGGAATAGAGGAGTGGAGAAAGGTGAGGAGGAAAAGAGGAGGGGAGAAATGTGAGGATGAAAAGAGGAGGGGAGAATGGTGAGGATGAATAGAGGAGGGGAGCGGAGGATACATTCACTTGAAATATTTCAATTCATGTGCCGGTACGGGGCCCTTCATACACAGCCATGATCATTGCTATTCTCTGCACAAAGTGACTTTTTCAGAAGTCTATTGAATTACAGTTTCTTTTGTAGATGAAATCCTTTTCCTTTTCCTTTACATGTAAGAAGACATCATTAACACTAGAGTTCTGTTTTCTTACATGTAATTGAACTATGGTGACCTGCTATATAAGGACAAATTCTGCGGTTTAATATATTTCTCCCCATAGATTCCACTTATTGTTTCCCCAGTAATAAATGAATCACTTAGTAGATAAACCTAATTACTTTGAATTAGCAGCTGAATCGGCTCATACTGAGGGTCTGCAAACTTCATTTCATGGCTGTTCTGAAGGTTCAGTGTCTTTATCCTTTCCCTGACCACAAGATGACAGAACTATTAAAGAAAAACTCAGCATTCGTTAAAAATTGATATAACGTATATAATTGCTGCACAATCCATTTTGTAATTTAATATTATTAAAAATGAACTTTTTCTTTTCAATCTGCCGTCAGACAGAATTTTCGATAACTGCTGGAAAATGTAAAATTCTCTTCTTTTCACCCATAGACACTGTATTTGTTTTACCTCTCATACAGCCTGTTTCATGGAAAACGCCACTGTCCCTCAGCAATGCTTTTAGATTTACTACACTGCAGTCTGCAAATGTTACTGCTGGTGAGTAGGGATGAGCTGAACACCCCTGGGTTCGGTTCGCACCAGAACCTGCAAACAGACCAAAAGTTTGTGTAAACTTTAGAACCCTGTTAAAGTCTATGGGACTCGAAAGTTTGAAATCTAAAGTACTAATTTTAAAGGCTAATATGCAAGTTATTTTCCTAAAAAGTGTTTGGGGACCCGGGTCCTGCCCCAGGGGAGTGTTTGGGGACCCGGGTCCTGCCCCAGGGGAGTGTTTGGGGACCGGGGTCCTGCCCCAGGGGAGTGTTTGGGGACCGGGGTCTTGCCCCAGGGGAGTGTTTGGGGACCTGGGTCCTGCCCCAGGGGAGTGTTTGGGGACCTGGGTCCTGCCCCAGGGGAGTGTTTGGGGACCTGGGTCCTGCCCCAGGGGAGTGTTTGGGGACCTCGGTCCTGCCCCAGGGGAGTGTTTGGGGACCTCGGTCCTGCCCCAGGGGACATGTATCAATGCAAAAAAAGTTGTAAAAACCGGCAATTTTTTCAGGAGCAGTGATTTTAATAATGCTTCAAGTGAAACAGTAAAATTTAAATATTCCTTTAAATTTCGTACCTAGGGGGGTGTATAGTATGCCTGTAAAGTAGCGCTTGTTTCCTGTGCTTAGAACTGTCCCTGCACAAAATGTAATTTCTGAAGGAAAAAAGTCATTTAAAATCACTCGTGGCTATAATGAATTGTCGGATACCAGCAATACAGAGAAAAGTCATTCATAAAAAAAGAATGCGTGGAGGTCCCCCCAAATTCAATTACCAGGCCCTTCGGGTCTGGTATGGGTACTAAGGGGAACCCTGCGTCAAATTAAAAAAAAATTTTTTGTGGGGTTCCCCCCAAATATCCATTCCAGACCCTTCAGGTCCATCCCAAATTTAAAAAAAAAATACAGTGGACCCCCCCCCCCCCCCACTCCTTAGGGAACATTTAACCCCTACAGGGCCACCTAGTGGTTTAAGGGGTTGTAAAGGTAAAAAAAAAATCCCTAAATAGGTTCCTTTACTTTTCTTATGAGAAATCCTCACTTCCTGTTCTTTTGTCTGTAACTCCACACAGAAATGCGAGGCTTTTTCCTGGTGTGGAGAAAGTCTCTTGAGGGGGGAGGAGGCGAGCAGGAGGGTCGGGACGCTCTCTACTTTGCAGATAGAGAAAGGAGTGAGTGAAAAACTTATATAGCGCTGCACATGTGAACTGAATCACCTCTGGGCGCTCGTTTGATCATTTCTCCTTTGAACTCAAAAGAGATGAGTTTTGATCTTTCTCCTAAAGGCCAATTGGTTCTCCTCCAACCGAATGCTGGTTGGTAAAGCATTCCATAGTCTGGGGCCTTGAACTGCAAATCTTCGCTCTCCTTTGGACTTGTATCTGGCTTTGGGTATTTGAAGAGATAGGAGCTGTGTGTTAGTTGGCATCCTGACACTCCTGCTAGCCCCCTCCCCCCTCAAGAGGCTTTCTCCACACCAGGGAGAAAGCCTTGCATTACGGTGTGTTGTTACAGACAGTGTCATTTTCACAGTAACCAGTGCATTTTTATAGCACTTTTCGCTGTGAAAATTACAATGGTCTCCAAAATGTGTCAACAGTGTCCAATGTGTCCGCCATAATGTTGCAGTCACAAAAAAAAAGCAAAAATCGCCACCATTAGTAGTAAGAAAAAATAATAATAAAAATGCTATAAAACTATCCCCTATTTTGTATATGCTATAACTTTTGCGCAAACCGGTCAATAAATGCTTATTGCGATTTTTTACCAAAAATATGTAGAAGAATACACATATATATATGTGTTTTTTTAATATATTTAATATATAGCAAAAAGTAAAAATATTTAATTTTTTCAAAGTTGTCGCTCTATTTTTGTTGATAGCGCAAAAAATAAAAACCGCAGAGGTGATAAAATACCACCAAAAGAAAGCTCTATTTGTGGGAAAAAAAGGACGCCAATTTTGTTTGGGAGCCACGTCGCACGACCGCGCAATTGTCAGTTAAAGCGACCCAGTGCCGAATCGCCAGGTCCTTTAGCTACAAAATGGTCCAGGGCTGAAGTAGTTAATCAACGCCTATGTATCACGGCTGGGTTTCGAGGCAAGGACCCCAGTGCTACAGCGCATAAGTGCTATATAGTGAATTTTAAAGTTGCCTGAAAAATATTTAAACCAACCATCCATCTTCCATGTCTTAAAACCATTCCATTCTCTTCTCTACAACTATCATAGATTTACTATGAACAAACAGCTCTAATCTTTGTCTTTTGTACCTTCTTATCCTTCTCCACAGGGCCGCCATCAGGGGGTACAGGCAGTACACCTGTAAGGGGCCCAGAGGTCCCCAGGGGCCCGGATGGCAACCCCCTTTTTTTTATAATTTATGTTTAATTTATCTTATTTTTTATTTTTTTCTTAAAGGGCCCAGAGGTCCCCAGGGCCCCGGATGGCAACCCCCCCCCCCCCCCTCTAATTTTTTTATAAATATATATATATATATATATATATATATATATATATATTATTTATTTATTTATTTATTTATTTATTTGTTTTTATTAAAGGGTTGTAATGCGTATTATTTCAGTGCTAGGACTGACCATTGTGTTCTAGTAAATGAAGTGCCTCCCAGTCAGCATATGCACAGGATCAGCTTATCTTAGTAACTACCAGGGCCGCCATCAGGAGGGTACAGCCAGTACACCTTTAAGGGGCCCGAAGGCCCTTATTTCTTTTTTTTTATATATTTTTGTATTTCTTTTTTCTTTATATATATATATATATATATATATATATATATATATATATATATATATATATATATATAATAAAGGTCCCAGAGGTCCCCAGGGCCCCATGTGGCAGCCCCCTTTTTTGTTTATTTTTTATAAAAGTATTTTTTTTTTTTTTTTATTAAAGTGCCCGGAGGTCCCCAGGGCCCCCGGATGGCAACCCCCCCCCCTTTTTTTTTTTACAAAAAAAATAAATAAATACATTTCTTTTTTTCTTTCTTTTTTTTCTTTTTTTTTTTCTTTTTTTATGTATGTTTTTTTATTTTTATTAAAGGGCCCAGAGGTCCCCAGGGCCCCGGATGGCAACCCCCACTTATTTTTATTTATTTTTATAAATTTACATTTTTTTATATATTTATTTTCTTTATTTTTTTTATTAAAGGGCTCAAAGGTTTCTTTTTTCTTTTTTTCTTTATAAATGTTTATTTTTTTATACATTTTTTTATTTTTTTTATTAAAGGGTCCAGAGGTCCCCAGGGCCCCGGATAGTAAAAATTATATTTTTTTATTTCTTTTTTTTTTCCTTTTTTCTTTTTATTTCTTTTTTTTCTTTTTTTTTATATATATATTTTTTTTTATTAAAGGGCCCAGAGGTCCCAAGGGCCCCGGGTGGCAACCCCCCTTATTTTTATTTTATCTTATAAATGTAATTTTATTTTTTTTTCTTCTCCAGGGGGCCCATGCCTGAAGAAGCTGTTTAAGGGGCCTCATAATTCCTGATGGTGGCTCTGCTCCTCCATGAACTTAAATGATACTTGTTACAAAAATCCATTTATTTTAATGCTAAGAGGAGTAAAATACTATGCAACGCAAATTTGAATTTTACTTCCAAAGTATGGAGTCGCGCTCGTTTGCAATGCAAAGATGTGTCACCTTTTACCAAAATGTTAATTTACCTGTAACGTTTTTCTAACACCGTCTGCTGTTTAATGAAATGTCAAAGAAAAGAAAAGAAAGAACAAACGCTCCGGCCAATCTCTGTTTTGAAGCTTTTCTGGAAATACAACAATTTACTGGTGCGATTATTTTGGTATTATCCAAAGAAAAAAAAAATAGCGCCTTTGTTCACTGGGGAGTGCTGATTGCCTCGCACCCGCTGATAAAGATAATTTGGTTGGTGTAGATGAAAAGTTTGGAAAATGGATTATTGAGGAGACTAAGAAAGGAAACCTCTGAGATGCGTTCACCTTATTCAGGGATTGTGTACTCGGTAAACAGTCCAATACGGAGCACGAGAGAGCGGGATGGTGGAGAAAAATAGATTGCGCGTAATGCCGCGTACACACGATTGGTTAAACCAGGGGTGGGCAAACTTTTTGACTCGAGGGCCGCAATGGGTTCATACATTGGACCCGGGGGCCGGACCAAGAGTAGATGTACGGTGTGTATGTGTAAATTGATATACATTTATGTATGTGTATATATTAAGCACAGTATTTAATACAGTACAGTATTAAAAAAAATATCTAGCTATCTCTCTGTGTGTGTCTGTGTATATATAATACTGCAGAGAGAGAGGGGGGGGGAGAGAGAGAGTGGGAGAGAGGGAAGGGAGGGAGAGGGAGAGAGAGAGAGAGAGGGGAGGGAGGGAGAGGGAGAGAGAGAGGAGAGGGAGAGAGAGGAGAGGGAGAGAGAGAGAGGGAGAGAGGGAGAGGGAGAGAGAGGGAGAGAGAGAGAGAGGGGAGAGGGAGAGAGAGAGAGGGGAGAGGGAGAGAGAGAGGGGGAGAGGGAGAGAGAGAGGGGGAAGAGGGAGAGAGAGAGAGGGGAAGAGGGAGAGAGAGAGGGGGGGAAGAGGGAGAGAGAGAGAGGGGGGGGAGAGGGAGAGAGAGAGAGGGGAGAGAGAGGGGAGAGAGGAGAGAGGGGGAGAGAGGGGAAGAGAGAGAGAGAGAGGGGAGGGAGAGAGGGGAGAGAGGGAGAGAGAGGAGAGGGGGGAGAGGGAGAGAGGGGAAGAGAGGGGGGAGAGGGAGAGAGAGGGGAGAGAGAGAGGAGGGGAGAGGGAGAGAGGGGGGAGAGGGAGAGAGGGGAGGGAGAGAGGGGAGAGAGAGAGGGGGAGAGGGAGAGAGAGAGAGAGAGGGGGGGGAGAGAGAGAGGGAGAGAGGGGGAGAGGGGGAGAGAGAGAGGGGGAGAGGGAGAGAGAGAGGGAGAGAGAGAGAGAGGAGAGAGAGGGGAGAGAGAGAGAGAGGGGGAGAGAGAGAGAGAGGGGGGAGAGAGGAGAGAGAGAGAGGGGAGAGGGGGAGAGAGAGGGGGGAGAGAGAGAGAGAGAGGGAGAGAGAGAGGGGGGGAGAGAGAGAGGGGGAGAGAGAGGGAGAGAGAGAGAGGGGGGAGAGAGAGAGAGGGGGGAGAGAGAGGGGGGGAGAGAGAGAGGGGGAGAGAGAGAGGAGAGGGAGAGAGAGAGGGGGAGAGAGAGAGAGAGAGATGGAGGGAGAGAGAGAGAGAGAGATGGGGGGAGAGAGGGGGGAGAGAGAGAGATGGGGGGAGAGAGGGGGGAGAGGAAGAGAGAGAGAGAAGGGGAGAGAGAGAGAGACAGGGATGGACTGGCCATTGGGACTACAGGGAGTTTCCCGGTGGGCCGATGGCTCAGTGGGCCGGCTTCAGTGACAATGGACCGCCACCCCCCTCCCCTCCTCTGTCTCTCCCTTCCTGCAGCGCTCACCTGGCGGGAACAAAGAAGCAGGGAGAGGACCAGAGGAGCATGGGGGAGGGGACAGACAGCTGACTCAACGGCTGTGGCCTGGGATTTTCTCTCTTCTGCCTAATCTTGTCCCATAAGGGGGGGCACTGAACTGATTCTTTGCCCCGGGGTGAAATAATGTCTAGCTTCCCCACTGCCTATAAGAGTACCAGTACCAGCCGTTCTACTCTAATAAAGTAGAACGGCTAGTGGCTAGTGACTGGGGATTTGGTGCTTGGGTGGCTGGGGGGTGCGGGAGTTGTCTGGCCACCATGGGAGAGACCTGTCAAAGTGGGCCAGTCTGGATGAAGCCCAATGCCAAATTTCTGTCCCAGTCCAGCCCTGGAGAGAGAGAGAGGCCGTGCTTTCTATTTTGCAGTGCATTACACAGTTGTGCAATATTGCTCATTGAAAACAACGCACTCCCCAAGTGGCTGAGATTTTATCTCAGTGGTTTCCTAACACAGAACTTCAAGCTTAGGGGTCTACTTTGAGTATATTACTCCTAATATAGAGTTAATAAACTGAGAGGGACCATACACAAATAACTGTTTTTTATTTATATCTACACATTTCTGTGACACTTGTAATAAAGTGTGTTAATTGTCAGGAAAAGGTCCATCCGCTGGTGCTATTGATATTTTGTCTTGCAGTGCTGCGTCCCACCAGCAGGGGTCTCCTGGCAGTTCGGAGCTGTCAGGGGAACTTCCCCCTGCTGGTATATCACCTTTGGGATGCAGTACTGACCTCCACCAGCGGATGGACCCTGGCAGTGTGGAACACCTGGCCTTTGCTCCGTTCAGGTGTGACCTGAACCCAATCAGTACACCCACTATAAATACCCGGCGAGTTCAAACAGAACTCGCCCTGGTATCTGTTTACTAACCGGACCCTGAACCTGCTCTGGACCTCTGACCTGACCTGACCTGATCTGTCCTGTCCTGACCTGATCCCGATCCCGATCCCTCTTCTGGACATTTCCTTCCTGCCCCTTCCCTGTCTGCAGCCTCTTTTGATGATTTCTGGTATTTGACCCCGGCTTGGCTCTGGCTTATGATTATTGCATTTCCCCTGAACCTGTATATAGCCTTGTGTTATTCGTGCACTGTTTTCACTTGTTTTCTCACCTTTGTAAATAAACACCTTTTTTCCACTATATACAGTGTTGGTCTCCTCTGTGTAGGCACACAGTCCTGGTCCATCTAGAATCCCTGACATTAATACTTTAAAAATACACTGGGAGCGGAGAATTGCCAGTGGGAGGTGTGAGTAGCAGGGCAGGAAAGAGCAGACACAACCTGTGTACTTTGATTTAATTTTTTTGGACATGTGTACTATGCCCAGTATCCTCAAGTAGTTAAAAAAATCCCACAATGAAAATTTGTCCAAAAAAAAATGACCAACTATATATTTAAACAAGGGGCTTTAAAAGATGAGCACACGTTGATAAGATTATGAATAGTTTTTTTTTCTTTTCGTTCATGGTGATTGCAGGATCTATGTTAAGCAATGATCAGACGGATTTACATTGTAACTCCATCTTATCATTGCTTAACATAGATCCTGCAATCACCATGAACGAAAAGAAAAAAAACAATCAATACAACTGATTTTACTAACCTGCAAGTGACAGCTCACAGACTATAGTCTCGTTCCTGCACCTAGGAGGGCCAGTCACTGCTCCCATCCACGCCGCATGGATCGCTCCTCTCAGGCGCGCGGAAAGGAGTTGACGTCATCTGACGCGACGTCAGCTCCCTGCCTGCGTCTGCACGTACGGCTAAAGCTGTACTCTGCCCCCCCCCCCCCCCCACTAGCTGCTGACCGGCCCAGCCACTCACTATACAGGAGGAGACGTTGCGCCCGGTGGCCATCCACTACAATGGTGTTGCTAGCGATCCACCCGACGGCCGGATTAAAAGGTCCGCCGGGCCGCATACGGCCCGCGGGCCGTAGTTTGCCCAGCGATGGGTTTAAACCAATGAGAACGATCTGATGGATCGTTTTCATCGGGCAAAACCAATTGTGTGTGGGCGCCATCGGTTATTTAACCAACAGTTAAAAAAAAAGCCAACTTGTTTTAAATTTAACCGATGGATTCCTAACCGATAGTAAAAAAACGATCGTTAGTAGTCACCACTAACGGTTAAAAACCCGCGCATGCTCAGAATCAAGTCGACGCGTGCTTGGAAGCATTGAACTTCATTTTTTTCTGCACGTCGTTGTGTTTTACGTCACCGTGTTCTGACACGATCGTTTTTTAACTGATGGTGTGTAGGCGCGACGGACCATCAGTCAGCTTCATCGGTTAACTGATGGAAACGGTCCATCAGACTGTTCTCATCGGATGGACCGATCATGCCTACGCGGCATAAGATGCGCTTACTACACGTTCATCCAGAATTTGGCTTTCGATCCCATTGACTTGTACAGTAGAGTAAAAAGAGCCGAAACCTAGCAGAATAAAATACACTGGGGCCTTATTTATGAAAACATATGTACTCTATATACCCGAGTATAAGCCGACCCGCATATAAGCCGAGGCACCTAATTTTACCCCCAAAAAACTGGGAAACCGAATTGACTCAAGTATAAGCCTAGGGTGTCCATCTGCATGCCTCACTGTGCCTCACTGTGCCTCACTTTGCTTCACTGTGTTCATTCCTCACTGTGCCCATGCCTCACTGTGCCTCACTTTGCCTCACTGTGTCCATGTGCATGCCCAGTGTTGCCAACTATCTGTATTTTTATGGACAGTTTGTAAAAATGGGCACTTTTTTTCCCCTATTCGTAAATGTCAGTGGTTGCGGAAATGTGCCAGTAAAAATAGCCGAGATTGGTTTGGTTTGGAACTGCGCATGGTGATTGAAGGCAGGGGGTGATTGGAGGCAGCGGGTGATGGTGGCTCCGCAGAGGGGGATGGTGGCACCACAGAGGGGGATGGTGATACCGCAGAGGGGGATGGTGGCACGCAGAGGGTGGGGATGGAGACAGGGGCTGTTGGTGGCACCGCAGAGGGTGGGGATGGAGGCAGGGGATGATGGAGGCAGAGGAAGATTGGCGGCAGAGGGAGATTGTTAGAGAGCGGGGAACGAGAGCTGTGAGTGTAAACACACAGCGCTCGTTCCTGTCAGCGGGGGAAACGCCGATCTTCCGTTCATACAATGTATGAACGGAAGATCAGTGATTCCCCCTAGTGAGTCCACCCCCCCCATACAGTTAGAACACAAATAGGAACACACTTAACCCCTTCCCCGCCCCCTAGTGTTGACCCCTTCATTGCCAATGGCATTTTTATAGTAATCCAATGCATTTTTATAGCATTGATCGCTATAAAAATGCCAATGGTCCCAAAAATGTGTCAAAAGTGTCCGATGTGTCCGCCATAATATCGCAGTATCGAAAAAAAACGCTGATCGCCGCCATTACTAGTAAAAAAAAAATATTAATAAAAATGCCATAAAACTACCCCCTTTTTTGTAAACGCTATAAACTTTGCGCAAACCAATCAATAAACGCTAATTGCGATTTTTTTTTACGAAAAATATGTAGAAGAATACGTATCGGCCTAAACTGAGGAAAAAATATGTATTTTTATATCTTTTTTGGTGATATTTATAATAGCAAAATGTAAAAAATATTGCATTTTTTTCAAAATAGTCGCTCTATTTTTGTTTATAGCGCAAAAAATAAAAACCGCAGAGATGATCAAATACCACGAAAAGAAAGCTCTATTTGTGGGAAAAAAAGGACGCCAATTTTGTTTGGGAGCCACGTTGCATGACCGCGCAATTGTCAGTTAAAGCGACGCAGTGCCGAATCACAAAAAGTGCTCTGGTCTTTGGACAGCAATATGGTCCGGGGCTAAAGTGGTTAATATCTACCTTAAATCACATTGCTATTTGCCTAGCAAGCTTGTTTGTATCCTAAATACTGAAATTTGCACCTATAAATGTAATTTAGTAACATTTGTGAAATGCCAGTAAAAACGTGTCTGCGCCAGTAAATTTGGGTGTCGTGCCAGTAAATTTCAATCTGGTAGGTTGGCAACACTGTGCCATGCCTCACTGTGTCCATGCCTCACTGTGCCCAATCTCCGTAGGTTCCCTCGAAAACAAACTTTGCACACTTGTAGATGAAGAGTGGGGCTATATGTGTGCAAAGTTGGGGGTCCAGGGGACCTAGGGCGGCCGGTACTGGGTCCCCAAAATCACCGGAGAAATTACCGTTTAACATGAGAGTCTATGGAAGGAGTGCCCAGCTTTGAAAAATCTGTGCTCCCCGGCCACAGGTACCCCAGGCAACAAACTTTGCAAATTTGTAGAAGAAGAGTGGAGCTACATCTGTGCCAATCTGGTCCAGTGCACCTGCGACTGGCCGGAATCAGGCGCAAAAATTTAAAGAAGGACACTCGGCTTATTCTCCAGTATATACGGTACATACAATTGTGCACAAACAAGATATTCTTAGGCTCATGGACTTTGTTGTGTGTGCACAGTACAGTGGAACTTCGGATTAAGAGCATAATCTGTTTCAGGAGAATGCTTATAATCCAAAGCACTTGCATATCAAAGCGAGTTCCCCTATTGAAGTCAATGGAAACGAAAATAATTTGTTCTGCATTGACTTCAATGGCATGCGATGCCACATGCAGCCAGAGACGAGGAGGGCGCTGGAGAGCCTTGGAAACAGCTGGAACGGCCCGAGGACAGGTCGGCTGACCTTGGCAAATCTTGCAAAGGCTCGGGAACTTAGGCCCGGATTCACATACATCGGCGCATATATATGCTGCTGCAGCGTATGTCTTTTACGCTACACCGGCGCAACGCGGAGAGGGAAGCATGGAATTCACAAAGCAAATGCTCCCAACGTTGCGCCGGCGTAACGTAAATTCGTAGGCGTAAGCCGGTCTAAGTCAAAGTAGGTGGAAGTGGACGTGATACATTTAAATGAAGCGTGACCCCATGCGAATGATGGGCCGAGCGTCACACAAATACTTAAAAAGAACTGCGCATGCGCCGTGCCTTGGACGAATCCCAGTGCGCATGCTCACAATCACGTTGAAACAACTGCCTAAGATACATCGAATCACTGCCTACGACGTGAACGTAACCTACGCCCAGCCCTATTCACGTACTACGCAAACTACGTAAAATTCGACGGCATTCGTTCCCTGGTCCATACCTTTGCATGGGTTGCGCCTCCAATATGAGGAATAACTTTTACGCCTGACGTACGACATACACAAACCGCGTATATTATGCGCCAGGCGCAAGTACGTTCGTGAATCGCCGTATTTGACTCATTTGCATATTATCATCGAAAATCAATGGGGGTGCGGAATGCGTCCAGCGTAAATATGCGCCCACTATACGCCGGTGTAGGCTGAAGCCTATTTTTCGGCGTATCTTGCTTTGTGGGTCGGCGCTCAAATTGAGAAGCGGGGGGGCGTGAATTGAGAAGCGGGGGGTGCCACGAACTAGGGGGTTGCCATGGGCCCTTTACAAAAGAGTACCAGTACCAGCCGTTCTACTCTAATAAAGTAGAACGGCTAGTGGCTAGTGACTGGGGATTTGGTGCTTGGGTGGCTGGGGGGTACGGGAGTTGTCTGGCCGCCATGGGAGAGACCTGTCAAAGTGGGCCAGTCTGGATGAAGCCCAAGGCCAAATGGCCTTTTTCGGCGTATCTTGCTTTGTGGGTCGGCGCTCAAATTGAGAAGCGGGGGGGGCGTGAATTGAGAAGCGGGGGGTGCCACGAACTAGGGGGTTGCCCTGGGCCCTTTACAAAAAAAAAGAAATTAAAAAAATACATTAAAAAAAATATAAAAGGGGGGGGGGGCCCCTGGGGACCTCTGACCTTTAATAAAAATAATACAAAAAAATATTTAACAAAAAAAAATAAAAAATTAAAGATTTTATACAAAAAAAAAGGGGGGGGGGAGTTGCCACCTGGAGCCCTGGGGACCTCTGGGCCCTTTAATAAAAATTAAAATTAAAATGAAAAAAATATATCCGGGCCCCTGGGAAAAAAATTTTATTGTAAAAAAAAATAAAAATTACCGACACCGTCCACTGCCCTACTGACACAAATCTTTGCTCTACGGACACTGTCCTTTTAGTGGGTGTCAGGACGCCCACTAACACACAGCTCCTTTTTCTATCTGCAAAGTAGAGAGTATCCTGACACTCCTGCTCGACCCCCTCACCCCTCAAGAGGCTTTCTCCACACCAGGGAGAAAGCCTCGCATTACTGTGTGGAGTTACAGACAGAAGAACAGGAAGTGAGGATTTCTCAGAAGAAATAAGGACATTTAAAAGCAAAATGGAAGGATGAGGTAAGTGAAGGAGGACTGCACCGAGGTAAAGGAAGAACTTTAGGGAAAAAAGGGGTTCTTCTGTCTGTAACTCCACAAAGTAATGCAAGGCTTTCTTCCTGGTGTGTAGAAAGCCTCTGGAGGGGGGAGGGGGCGAGCAGGAGTGTCAGGACGCTCTCTACTTTGCAGATAGAGAAAGGAGCTTTAATTTTTTAAAAAGAGAACCTGTCAGGGTCAAAATAGGGCAATTATTTTTTATCTTTGCTTTACAACTTAGTGATAGCGACCTGAAACAATCATGCAGCCAGTGAAGTATCGAGCGCTTCTGTAAATTTATTGTCCTTCCATTTATGGTTGTCATACAGATAGCTATAGATTATCTCCCATATCCTGTGTTTGTCTTTTTCTTTTTTTTTTATCTATAAATTAAATGTTTACTTATGTAGGCGGGTTGAACATATAAAACAAGCTAATGTTATGATTTGCTGTCGCAGTCGCACACGCGAGCAATAAATCTGGTCCTGCGGCCCAGTCTGAGTGGTGGAATACGGGGGCATTTTATTAAAAGAGAGAAATCTTGCGGAATTGCAGATTTGTCAGCTTGTAAACTTTCTGCCCTGTTGTGATTGTCTCTGAGCCGTAACCCGGAGCTCCCGAGGAAGACGTACGGCCCGCTGCGCACCTTCTCTTTATTTGGGCATTTATTTATCAAGACGGGGAGCCATATAACTCACACAGCTCTCTTCTAAGACATCTGATGAGAAGAGATGTGCATACAGTACATTACATATCAGTGATCAATACCGCTGGGATCTAAGCCAAGAAAAGTGCATCAAAAATACAGTAATATTATATATAATATATCATAAAAAAATACATGATATAATACATTAACCACTTCCCGCCCGGTCAATAGACAATTGACATCCGGGAAGTGTTTCTGTAATCCTGACTGGATGTCTATTGATGTCCAGCAGGATAAAATGCCGGCGGGCGCCATTGGGGGCGCGCAGCGCGGCGATCGGTAATGCGTGGTGTCAGCCTGACACCCTGCATCTCCGATCTCGGTAAAGAGCCTCGTTATCAGCCATGCTGATTCACAGCTGATCACGATGTAAACAGGAAGAACAGTTGACCGGCTCTTCCTCACTCGCGTCTAACACGAGTAGAGGAAAGCAGATCGGCGTCTCTTCTGACGGGGGGGGGGGGGGGGTTTGCGCTAATTGTTTATCAGCGCAGCCCCCCCCCTCGGATGCCCACACTGGAAAGGGAAGTCGCCAGGACCAAATACAGCAAAAATAGGCAACAATAAAAAATAAATAAAAATCAGCACAATAGATGTCAATGGGCACTGACTGACAACATGGGCAATGACTGAAGTGATGCCCAGCAATGCCATCAGTGCCACCCCTCAGTGTCAGTGCCACCTCTCAGTGCCCATCTATACCCAGTGCCCACTTATCAGTGCCACCCATAAGTGCCGCCCATGAGTGCCCATCAGTGCCGTCTATGAGTGACGCCTATGAGTGCCCAGTCCCGCCTTGGGGTGCCCATCAGTGCCGCCTGTAACAGAATGGCTCGTGACACCCAGAGACTTTTGAGGGATGCGGGGTACTCCTGTGCGGGCGTCACCAATGACTCTTATGCCTAGGGTCACCAATAGGGGCATAGCGTGACTGAGAAATTACTGGTCAATAGTGACTCATTCCTCTGTGTAACAGGCTGTTGAGATGTTAATTGAGACTGCCTGAAAGACATTTCATTGTGTGATGCTAATGACATAGCTTATTGTCGGAGACAGAACGTCTGACATAGGAATGTGTATTCTGCAGGTGAGTCACTTATTGGTAGAGTCAGGACGTCTGGGGGATAATTAACGCACCTGAATGTCATTATCTAAAAGAATGTGATTGAAGTTCACTGTGTGATGTTAGGTGGGTGGAGAGTTCAATTGTCCCTGTGATTAACTGTGACATGTTTGTAACTGTATAAGAACCAGCTGAGTTTACCATTAATACATTCATACATTTGACTCAGAACACAGAGCGTATGTCTCGTCTCTCTGAGGGAATTCCTATGGATCGGGTCTGCTGGCTTGTTGGTTAAGCTGTCGTGGTTGGGGCGATGAAATGGATATCGTAAACGGTGGTGACCGTTACAAGTGGTGGCACAGCAGTGGGATGGTTCCATTGCCAGAAGAACAGCTACAAGGGCACAGGACAATAGAGACACAGTATGAACGGCTGAAGCTTTATTCCATCATGGACTTACTGGAGACGGGGTACACAGGCCAGCAACCGTAAGAAAAGGGACATTATCGCAGAACTTGTCGAAATGGATAGAGCTGAAAGGCCCAGCGTAACAGACAGGACACCCAAGGAAGAAAGTTTTGATCGGGCTGTTAAACGGGGACTGGCACAGTATGGTCCTAATCCTCCACCGGAGATCGTAGACCTGGTTATAGTGGCTGTGGATGCCACTTGGCTACATCAAAGAGGTGCTGCAGCAGCAGAAGTTACAGCAGCACCAACTGAAGAGAGAGGAGAGGTGCAGATACCAGTCGCCATGGAAGAGGAATTCAGAAGGAGGTTACAAGAGATGCGGATACAGCACAGAGGACCCGTATCAGAGGAGGTCCTGCTGGGATGGTCGGATGTGATTCGTTGCCAACTCTGGAAGGAAGCGCTAGCGCTGGAGCAGCGACACCAGGGGAAGGCCCTCCCCTCTTTCCATGTAAGGTACTGGCCGCAGTATGACGCACGAATGCCGTTGTTGGGGGAACAACCGAAGCAGGAGTCGACAGCCGAGTTAAGCAGGCTGATCCGGGCAGAGATGCGATTGGACAAAAGCTACAAAGCCCTCCGTTGGTATGTAGCCCAAGAGTGCCCGTGGTTAGCGGATGACAGCCCCACGGAAGGCTTTGACTATGATGGCCTGGGATTGTTGTATTGGAGGATGTCCAGTGATCCAGACTTCGGGGATGATCGGGAGTGGCGCTTGGAGGACATAATGGAGCACAGAGAGGAAAAATTGAATATCTCGGAAGGGCACTGGTTACCGGAAGATTTGGAGTTCCTGGTCATTCAGGAATGGGAGCTGGAGATCGCCTACAGTCAGCTGCTAGACTCTGCTCAGCAGCAGGGTGGGGCTTTCGTTGCCTGGGACTATGAGGAAATTTTAGATGACAATTGTGAAATCCTGGCTGATGAATCGGCAGTGGAAAATCTGAAAATTGCCATTCCCAAAGCTGAAGCGGATGAGGTGGAGTTCCAGGGAGCCGGGGCAGTTGGCCCCTCGCTCCAGCAACAAGCTGAGGTGGTAAAGCTTTTACTCCCAGCTGAATCACTGGCAGCAGGGCAGGATGCTACTGGCTGCTGCACACAACTGCAGCTTGAGCTGACATCGGGGAATGGGACTGTGGTCTCCCCTCACCGCAACCCAGCAGAAAAGCAGGCAACAGAGCAGATTGTCACGGGCCTCTGCTCCCAAATAACAGAAGAGGGAGTTCCTGTGGTAGTGGATGGGACTGTGGTCTCCACTTACAGCAACCCAGCGGAAGAGCTGGCAACAGAGCAGAGTGCCACGAGCCTCTGCTCTCAACTAGCAGGAGAGGGAGTTCCTGTGGTAGTGGATGGGACTGTGGTCTCCACTCACAGCAACCCAGCAGAAGAGCTGGAAACAGAGCAGAATGCCTCAAGCCTCTGTTCTCATTAACGGAATGGGGAGTTCCCGGGGTAGTGGATGGGACTTCAGTCTTCACTGACACAACCCCAGAAAATGGTGCGGCACTGAGACAGGTGGATGTCAGCTTTGCTTTGCAAGCACCGGGGGATTTTCACCTACCACCAGTGGATAGGACTTTTGTCTACATTGGTATACCCCAGGGATGGGGGCAGTTGGCCCAGATCCCCAACAGCATGATGGACTGAGCCCAGTCACCCTGTCTTCTCTCCAGCGGCTGAAAGGACTCCAGGGAGAAGGGCCAGTCCAGGCTTCTCCCCAGCGGCAGGCATGTTCTCTGAGACAGGCAGAGGTTGGCTGGGTGAGTAATGCTCTGTTAGGAGCAATTTATTTGGGGTACGGTATGGATACCAGCATTGGAGGACTGGAACTACTGACTAACTTCGGAGTCAACCCATTTGGGGTTCCCTCCTGTGTCAGTCTCCCATCGAAAGGGGAGAGATGTAACAGAATGGCCCGTGACACCTGTGTCCCTATGTACAAGAGACACAGCATTGGTCTCATCTCCCTGACAGACAAAGCTCCACGTCCCTGCTCAGTTACTGGGCAATCGCGCGTGCCCGGCGGTGATCGTTGCCGCCGGGCACGCGCATCGAGTTCCCAGGAAAGTGGCGGGTGTGCACGCCCCCTATCGGCTTTAAAAGATGAGGACGTCATATGACGTCCTGTCAGAACAACAGAGTTACCTTGCCACCGTCAATTGACGGCGGCTGGTAGACAAGTGGTTAAAAAAAAATCGATCTTTTTTTAGTTGTTGTGCAAATAATAAAAATCGCAGAGGTGATCAAATACCACCAAAAGAAAGCTCTATTTGTGGGAACAAAATGATAAAAAAAATTGTTTGGGTACAGTGTAGCATGACCGCGCAATTGTCTTTCAAAGTGCGACAGTGCTGAAAGCTAAAAATTGGGTTTGGCAGGAAGGTGTGTAAGTGCCTGGTATAGAAGTGGTTAACCACTTGCCGACCAGCGCACGCACATTTACATCGCCAGAATGGTACGGACAGGCAAATGGGCGTAAATATATGTCCCTTTAAATTTGCGTGCGCGCCCCGCTGCAAGCTCCGAGACTATCAACGCAAAACCTGCGGACTCATGTCTGCCGGTGTCCCGCGATTGGGTCATGGAGCTGCAGAACGGGGGGATGCCCGGCATTTCCCTGTTCTGCCTCGTGACAGGACACTGATCTACTTCTCCCTGTCATCGTGACAGGACACTGATCTACTGCTCCCTGTCGTCGCGACAGGAAACTGATCTACTGCTCCTTGTCGTCGCAATAGGACACTGATCTACTGCTCCCTGTCGTCGCGACAGGACACTGATCTACTGCTCCCTGTCATTGCGACAGGACACTGATCTACTTCTCCCTGTCATCGTGACAGGACACTGATCTACTGATCTATCTGTCATCGGGAGCAGCAATCAGTGTCATGTCACGGTAAGCCCCGCCCCCAAACAGTTAGAATCACTCCCTAGGACACACTTAACCCCTTCCTTGCCCCCTAGTGGTAACCCCTTCACTGCCAGTGTCATTTATACAGTAATCAATGCAATTTTATAGCACTGTTCATTGTATAAATGTGAATGATCCCAAAAAGGCAACAAAAGTGTCTGATGTGTCCGACCATATTGTTGCAGTTACGATAAAAATCCCAGATCGCCGCCATTACTAGTAAAAAAAAAAAAGAATGAATAAAAATGCCATAAATATATCCCCTATTTTGTAGACTCTATAACTTTTGCGCAAACCAAACGATAAATACTTATTGCAATTTTTTTTACCAAAAATATGTAGAAGAATATGTATCGGCTTAAAATGAGGAAAACATATATTTTTTTTTTAAATCGGGGATATTTATGATAGCAAAAAGTACAAAATATTGCTTTTTTTTTAATTGTGGCTCTATTTTTGTTTATAGCGCAAAAAATAAAAACCGCAGAGGTGATCAAATACCACCAAAAGAAAGCTTTATTTGTGGGGGAAAAAGAACGTCAATTTTGTTTGGGGGCCACATTGCACGACCGCGCAATTGTCAGTTAAAGCGACGCAGTGCCGAATTGCAAAAAGTGCTCTGGCCAGCCAAATGGTCCGGGGCTGAAGTTTTAAAATGTCACCTAGAGACACACATATGCATGTATGGCAACCCCTCGGAAGAATAAGCTATCTCCATTGGCCAAATTCCTTATCTGCATAGCCTATATACTTTTTTGGTTGAGGGGTGACACCTATGAGGAGTTTGCCCTGGGGTCACCAACACCTTAACCACCTAAGGACCCCTCGACGCAGATATACGTCAGCAGAATGGCACAGCTGGGCACAATCACGTACCTGTACGTGTCTCTTTAAGCCCAGCCGTGGGGTCGTAAAAGCGCGCTGCCGGCGCTCTCGCGACCCGGTTTGAAGCTCCGTGACCGTGGGACCCGCGGACCCGATCGCCGTCGGTGTGCCGCGATCAGTCACCGGAGCTGAAGAATGGGGAGAGGTGAGTGTAAACACACCTTCCCCGTTCTTCATTGTGGCAGCGTCATTGATCGTCTGTTCCCTGATATAGGGAAAGACGATCACTGACGTCACATGTCCAGCCCCGCCCCCTACAGTTAGAAACACATATGAGGTCACACTTAACCCCTACAGCGCCCCCTAGTGGTTAACTCCTAAACTACAATTGTCATTTTCACAGTAATCAATGCATTTTTATAGCACTTTTTGCTGTGAAAATGACAATGGTCCCAAAAATGTGTCAAAATTATCCAATGTGTCCACCATAATGTCGCAGTCATGAAAAAAACTGCTGATCGGCGCCATTAGTAAAAATGCAATAAAACTATCCCCTATTTTGTAAACGCTATAACTTTTGCGCAAACCGATCAATAAACGCTTATTGTGATTTTTTATTTTTTTTTACCAAAAATATGTTGAAGAATACGTATCGGCCTAAACTGAGGAATTTTTTTTTATATATATATATATATTTTGGGGGGATATTTATTATAGCAAAAAGTAAAAAATATTGCACTTCTTTCAAAATTGACGCTCTATCTTTGTTTATAGCGCAAAAAAATTAAAAAACCACAGGGGTGATCAAATACCACCAAAAGAAAGCTCTGTTTGTGGGTAAAAAAAGATAGCCAATTTTGTTTGGGAGCCACTTCTCGCACGACCAAGCAATTGTCAATTAAAGCGACGCAGTGCCGAATCGCAAAAAGTGCTCTGGCCAGCCAAATGGTCCGGGACTGAAGCTTTAAATGTCACCTAGAGACACACATATGCATGTATGGCAACCCCTCAGAAGAATAAGCTATCTCCAATGGCCAAATTCCTTATCTGCGTAGCCGTTATACTTTTTTGGTTGAGGGGTGACACCTATGAGGAGTTTGCCCTGGGGTCACCAACACCTTAAAACGGCACTATTTCCATCATATAGAAACAGATACATACACATGAACGGCAAACCCTGGGAAGAATCTTAAAGCGGTGGTTCACCCTAAAACTACTCTGTCCCATAGCATCCAGCATACTGGCGTCAGCGCCAGAATGTTTTTTTTTTAATCGCTCTAGTTACTGTTAAATGAAGAATTTTCTTTTCTCTCCACCGCGGGTGAATGGCACGGCTATGTCGCGTCAGGCCTTCCGAAAATTGCCGATTTAGGACTCGGCTCTTCTCGGCGCTATACGGCGCCTGCGCCAGGGATGTATTTAGGCTTTGTGCTGCCCTAGGCCTGACTAAACTTGTGCACCCCTAATTTAAATATGACCCACCCCTTCCTGTCAAGGCCACACCCCTTGCTGTTAAAGACCTGCCCTTCCCTTACTCTGTCCAAAATTAAATAGAAAAGTGTTCCTAAAGTTCTACTTTAGGCACAAATTTCTGATCATTTTATGGAGAGGACTAAGAAGATATAACCGTGCCAATGGTACAGCAGAAAACATATAGCACAGTGAGGAAGGTTTGTGGTCCAGGATGATAGGACAGTCAAAATTAGAAGCTCGGCCCCCCCTACAATTGCGGAATACTTGCCTCTCTGCCCAGTCCGCTCCATAAGACTGGCGCTACACTAACAGTGCAAGCCGGCGGAGACACTTTCCGTGCTGCCCCCCTGCAACGTGCTGCCCTAGGCCTAGGCCAGGATACAGAGCTGGCCTGCGCACAGACCTAGGAGCTGACTGCGCAGGCGCCGTATATAGTCGAGTCCTATGGCTATGGCGCGTCACGTCCTCCGAAAAAAGCCGAAATAGAACTCGGCTATATACGGCGCCTGCGCAGTCAGCTCCTAGGTCTGTGCGCAGGCGCCGTATAGCGCCGGAAAGAGCCGAGTCCAGTATGCTGGATGCTATGGGACAGAGTAGTTTTAGGGTGAACCACCGCTTTAACTAAGTTTACAAACTATCTCCATCAGCCAAATTCTTCATCTGCGTAGCTTGCATACATTTTCCTTTTTATTTTTTTGTTTTGTTTATATTTAACACAACATATGATCCGTGCTTAAAATAATATAGCATTTTGCTTATTGTGCAGCACCACCAAACAGCGCATCTGTAGCCCTTCCTCGTCCTCATTGAGATGCGTCTTCACATCCACGCTGCATGTTACAAATATCTGGGAGCTGTGTGATTAATTAACATCTTGTGCATAACCCCTTAAAATTACAGCAAGTTCTCAGGAGATAATTAGCTGTTGGTGTATACCCCTAGTCAAATAAACCAGGGCTCAGCAAACACAAATAATATGCTGCGTTACACCGAGCCGTGGTGCCACAATGTAGCCCGAAGCGCAATGCCGCTGTGATGTGTGGAATTAAGCACTCCAGACGTATTTGTATCCAGACGGGTCGCAATACGCGCTGTATCTTTTTTCTTCTTTTTTTTTGCTCTCGGTGTCATTTTTGCAACTTAACAAAAAAAAAAAAAAACCTGCAAACGCAGAAGGGAAATATGATTTCATAATTCTCAGGATGTGTTTTCATACACAGATATTTTGTGGGGGAAACACATTTGCGCAGAATTTATCATCTTAAAAGCGAAGTGATAGGTTTGGAACGGAAGCGCGGCGATGTGACGCGGGGCTCGGTGGCAGCACATTTTGTAGCGTTACAGATGAGGTGATGTTTGTTGATTCCAAGATTAGTACATTTATTAATATTATTGCCGTATGGAGTGCCAATTCAAATTTACATATGGATTTTTTTTTTTATACTTGCCTTAAAATGGAACTCCAGCCAAAACCTTTCCTGAGTTTGGATAAAGTGGTTCAGGAAAACTACATATATGCTAGTTGTTTTGTATTTCTGCCCATCCAGTCCTGAGATTTACACAGCTCTGCCCCCCCCCCCCCCCCAGTACATCCCTTTCTAGCTGGGGAGAAGACCTGACTTTTTTGTTGTTACAGTTTTAATTTCACTTGCAGGTCTCCTTTCCACCCCCAACCCTGATGCCGCGTACACACGATCACTTTTTGTGATGAAAAAAAACGACGTTTTCAAAAACGTCATTTAACCACTTGACCACTGGGCACTTAAACCCCCTTAATAACCAGACCAATTTTCAGCTTTCGGTGCTCTCACAATTTGAATGACAATAACTCAGTCATACAACACTGTAGCCAAATGAAATTTTTGTCCTTTTTTTCCCCACAAATAGAGCTTTCTTTTGGTGGTATTTGATCACCTCTGCGGTTTTTATTTTTTTCGCTATAAGTGAAAAAATAACGAAAATTTTGTAAAAAAATGAATTATTCTCCATTTCTATTATAAAATTTAGCAAAAAAGTAATTTTTCTTCATAAATTTGGCCTAAAATGTATACTGCTACATATCTTTGGTAACAAAAAAAAATGGATATTATTTAGTCTGGGTGAAAGTTATAAGGTCTACAATCTATGGTACCAATTACTGAAAATGTATCAATTTGATCACACCTGATGTACTGACAGACTCTCTCGTTTCTTGAGACCCTAACATGCCAGAAAAGTACAAATTCCCCCCAAAATGACCCCTTTTTGGAAAGAAGACTTTCCAAGGTATTTAGAAAGAGGCATTGTGAGTTTTTTGAAGTTGTCATTTTTTCCCACAATTCTTTGCAAAATCAAGATTCTTTTCATTTTAATTTTTTTTCCACCAAATTTTCATATTAGCAGGTTATTTCTCACACACAGCATATGCATACCACAAATTACACCCCAAAACACATTCTGCTATTCCTCCCGAGTATGGCGATCCCCCATGTGTGAGACTTTTACACAGCGTGGTCACATACAGAGGCCCAACATGCAGGGAGCACCATCACATGTGTGAGACTTTTACACAGCGTGGCCACATACAGAGGCCCAACATGCAGGGAGCACCATCAGGCGTTCTGGAGCACCCACACCAATTCTGACATTTCTCTCCTACATGTAAAAATCATCATTTATTTGCTAGAAAATTACATAGAACCCCAAAACATTATATATGCTTTTTTAGCAAAGACCCTAGAGAATACAATGGCGGTCATTGCATTTTTATCGTGCATGGTATTTGCACAGCAATTTATCGAACGCATTTTTTTTTGGAAATAAAACAGTTTTGTGCTTTTAAAAAAAAAAAAAAAAAAACATTAAAGTTAGCCCAATGTTTTTGCATAATATGAAAGATGATGTTATGCCGAGTAAATAGATACCCAACATGTCACCCTTCAATATTGCACACGCTTGTGGAATGGCGCCAAACTTCGCTACTTAAAAATCCCCATAGGTGACGCTTTAAATATATTTTTACTGGTTACATGTTTTTAGTTGGAGAGGAGGTCTAGGGCCAAAATGATTGCTCTCGCTCTAACGCAGTGATACCTCACATGTGTGGTTTGAACACCGTTTTCATATGTGGGCGGACTTACATGTGCGGTCGCGTCTGTATACGAGCACACGGCGGGAACTGGGGCGCTTTAACATTTTTTTTTTATTGTTCATTTTACTTTATTTATTTTAGTTTGACACTTTTTTTCCAAAAATAAATGTTTTGATTACTTTTATACCTATTACAAGGAATGTAAACATCCCTTGTAATAGGAATATAGCATGACAGGTCCTCTTCAGTGAGATATGGGGTCAATAAGACCCCACATCTCACTTCTAGACTGGGAAGCCTGAAAAAAAAACGATCGCAGGGAGTATTGTGTGGGGGTATTGCAGAGTATTGTTAAGAGTATTGCGCAGGGGATACTGCAGAGTATTGCGCAGGGGATACTGCAGAGTATTGCGCAGGGGATACTGCAGAGTATTGCGCAGGGGATACTGCAGAGTATTGCGCGGGGGTACTGCAGAGTATTGCGCGGGGGTACTGCAGAGTATTGCGCGGGAGTACTGCAGAGTATTGTGCGGGAGTACTGCCGAGTATTGTGCCGGGGTACTGCCGAGTATTGTGCCGGGGTACTGCCGAGTATTGTGCGCGGGGGTACTGCCGAGTATTGTGCGCGGGGGTACTGCAGAGTATTGTGCCGGGGTACTGCAGAGTATTGTGCCGGGGTACTGCAGAGTATTGTGCCGGGGGTACTGCAGTTTATTGTGCCGGGGTACTGCCAAATATTGTGCGCGGGGGTACTGCAGAGTATTGTGCCGGAGTACTGCAGAGTATTGTGCCGGGGTACTGCAGAGTATTGTGCCGGGGTACTGCAGAGTATTGTGCGCGGGGGTACTGCAGAGTATTGCGCGCGGGGTACTGCAGAGTATTGTGAGCGGGGGTACTGCAGAGTATTGCGCGTGGGGGTACTGCAGAGTATTGCTCAGGGGGGGTATTGCAGAGTATTGCTCAGGGGGGGTATTGCATTCCCGTGTGCGCGCCCCAGGGGGCGCGCGGGAGCGCGATTCTGGGATCACGTTATATAACGTGATCCCAGAGTTAAGCAACCACCTTGTTGCCGTTATTTTTCGGCAGGTGGTTGCTAAGTGGTTAAAATGATCGTGTGTGGGCAAAACGTCGTTTTATGTCTTCCAAAAAACGACCAAAAAAAAAATTCCAACATGCTTGAATTTTTTGTGTCGTTTTTTAAAATGTCATTTTTTGTGTCATAAAAAGTGATGGTGTGTGGGCAAAACGACGTTTAAAACAACTCAGAAGCAAGTTATGAGACGGAGCTTCAATGGAACAGAGTGCCGTCGAACGTGGTGTACATCACCACGCTTTGCTAGAGCATTTTGGAAAAACGATGGTGTGTACGCAACGTCGTTTTGGAAAATGAAGTTTGAAAAACGTCGTTTTTTTTCATCACAAAAAGTGATCGTGTGTACACGGCATAAGACTGGGCAGTGGAAGGAGAAGCAGCAGGCTAATAAGTTCTAGACATGTGCAATTTGTTTAGTTACTAATTCGTAATTTAGAAAAAATTTAGAAAAATTCTAATTAGAATATTCGAAAATCCGTAAATTAGAAAATCCATAAATTCATAATATCGAAAATTCATTAACCACATACACCCCCTTCCTGCCCAGATGAAATTACAGCTTCCGGCACTGCGTCGCTTTAACTGACAATTGCGCGATCGTGCGACGTGGCTCCCAAACAAAATTGGCGTCCTTATTTTCCCACAAATAGAGCGCCAATTTTGAAAGAAATTCTATATTTTTTACTTTTTGCTATAATAAATATCCCCCAAAAATATATAAAAAAAGTTTTTTTTTGTTCCTCAGTTTCGGCCGATACGTATTCTTCTACCTATTTTTGGTAAAAAAAAATTGCAATAAGCGGTTTGCTCAAAATTGATAGCGTTTACAAAATAGGGGATAGTTTTATGGCATTATTTATTAATAATTTTTTTTTTTTACTACGAAAGGTGGCTATCAGTGATTTTTTTCGTGACTGCGACATTATCACATCGGACAATTTTGACACATTTTTGGGACCATTGTCATTTTCACAGCAAAAAGTGCTATAAAAATGCATTGATTACTGTGAAAATGACAATTGCAGTTTAGGAGTTAACCACTAGGGGGCGCTAAGGGGGTTAAGTGTGACCTCATATGTGTTTCTAACTGTAGGTGGGCGGGGCTGGACGTGTGACGTCATTGATCGTCTTTCCCTATATCAGGGAACAGACGATCAGTGACATTGCCACAATGAAGAACGAGGAAGCCGTGTTTACACTTACCTCTCCCCGTTCTTCAGCTCCTATGACCGATCGCGGGACACCGGCGGCGATCGGGGTCCCGCGGGCGCGGTCAGGAGCTTCGGACCGAGCCGCGAGCGCGCCACCGGAGGCGCTTTTGCGACCCCATGGCTGGGCTCTTTAAGAGACACGTACAAGTACGTGATTGTGCCCAGCCATGCCATTTTGCCGACGTATATCGGCGTGAAGGGGTATTTGATCACCTCTGAGGTTTTTTTTTTTTTTTTTTTGGCTATAAACAAAAGAAGAGTGTCAATTTTGAAAAAATAAATACATTTTTTTTTACTTTTTACTATAATAAGTATCCCCAAAAATATATATATATATAAAAAAGAAAAAAAAATTCCTCAGTTTTAGGCCGATACGTATTCTGCTACATATTTTTGGTAAAAAAAAAAAATCCCAATAAGCATATATTGATTGGTTTGCGGAAAAGTTATAGCGGCTACAAAATAGGGGATAGATTTATAGCATTTTCCTTTGTTTTCTTATTTCACTAGTAATGGCGGCGATCAGTGATTTTTATCGTGACTGCAATATTGCGGCGGACACATCGGACACTTTTGACACTATTTTGGAACCATTCATACAGCGAACAGTGCTATAAACATGCACTGATTACTGTGTAAATGTGACTGGCAGGGAAGGGGTTAACACTAGAGGGCGATCAAGAGGTAAAATGTAAATCCTAGTGAGTGATTCTAACTGTGTGGGGGAGGGGACTGACTGGGGGAGGTGACCGATCTGTGTCCCTATGAACAAGGGACACAGCATCAATCTCCTCTCCTTGACAGGATGTGGATCTGTGTGTTTACACACAGAGATCCATTGTCCTGCTCAGTTACTAGGCAATCGCGGGTGTCCAGCGGCCATCGCGGCCGAGCACGCGCATCGGGTTCCCAGTAATGCACACGCATCCCCTAGTGGCTCTGCAAGGCGAGGACGTCATATGACGTCCTCCCAGAACAAGAGCAGTATCGTGCCGCTGTCAATTGACGGCGGCCGGTAATAAAGCGGTTAAAGACGATCGTGTAGAGGGTCCAGAGCATTTTTCTCAATGTGAAAAATGGGCTTTAAAAATTTAGAACATGCTCTAATTTTTCACTTTGTGAAAAACTGTTGTGTTTAGGCGGGAAGAAAACGTGCATTCTCAGAAGCAAGTTATGAGACGGGAGCGCTCGTTCTGGTAAAACTAGTGTTTGTAATGGAGATAGCACATTCATCACGCTGTAAAAGACTGAAAAGCGCGAATCGTCTCTCACCAAACTTTTAGGCGCCGTACACACGGCCGAGGTTCTCGCTGAAAAATGCACATTCCAGCGAGGACCTCGGCCGTGTGTACGGTCTCGGCGAGCTTCCCGTCGGGAAGCCCGTCGAGCCGAAATAGAGAGCACGCTCTCTATTTCCTCGACGGCCCGCCTGGAAGAATGGCTGCTTGCCATTCCCGACGGGCGGGTCGCCGAATTCGACGGCCGGGAGAGAACCTCGACGGGCGGAACGATGTGTTCTGCCCGTCGAGGTTCTCTGCCGTGTGTACGGCGCCTCACTAACACAAAATCAGCAAAAGCCGCCCAGAGGGTGGCGCCATCTGAATGGAACTTCCCCTTTATAGTGCGTTGTTTTTTCCATGACATTAAAAATGGTCGTGTGTACGCGGCTTGAGACTGGCCAGTGGAAGGAGAAGCAGCAGGCTAAGTTCTAGACAAGTGCAATTTATTCAGTTACTAGTTCGTAAATTAGAATATTTGAAAATTAGTCAATTAGAAAATTCATTCTTTCGTGATATCGAAAATTAATTAATAAAAAAATCAGTAAATTCGAAAATCCGTAAATTTGAAATTTGAAAATCCGTAAATTTGAAATTTGAAAATCCGAAAATTTGAAAATCTGAAATAACTAACTAATAAAGCGGTATTCAGCCAAATATTTTTTTATTAAAAGTCAGCAGCTACAAATACTGCAACTGCTGACTTTTAATTTATGAACACTTACCTGTCCTGGGTGCCCGCGATGTCGAGTCCCGAAGCCGATTTGTCCCTCGGCTCTCGGATGGAGGCGCCGCCATCTTTGGAAAGGGAACCTATGCCTGGAAGTGGGAGCAAATACCTGGATTTGACATGTATCTGCTCCCTCCTGCCCTTTGAAAGGTGCCAAATGTGACACCTGAGGGGGGGGGGGGGAAGGTCCTGAAAAGCGGAAGTTCCATTTTTGGGTATAACTTCGCTTTAATGAGAGCCAGCTGTAGACATTCTACTATTGCCTTGTACTTGTAGACAGGGGCAGTTAGCCACTCTGCCACTAGGTGGCTCTATATCAATATCTGGTACAGCAGTAGTAACACAAGGTGTTAGGCCCTTTTTAGGAAGAGCCCTCCCACAGTGATGTCAGGGATCATCAGCACCCACATAAGCTGGGTAGGAAAAGGCACATGGACTCTTGGGGCATGGGAGTCAAACTCCCCACACCTGTGAGCATGTAATATACACATGTTAACCCTAGACATGGCAGAGGGCTGGGTGGAGTGGGCCGGTACTCAGGAGGAACCGGCTCTCTGTCCCGTAAGGAGGTGAGGACTAGGGTAGATTGCAAAAGGCATTTTGGGCTAGGCTAGAGATCCCTGCATGAGGCTGATTCCTGGGAGAGATGTACCTAGCTAGGAGGTGTCTACAGAGAGCATAGCCCTGTGAGTACTTAAGACCACGGGTGGGCAGAGGAGACACTGAAGGAAGATGGCTGTGAAGTGCTGCACATGCTTTCACTTGAGACTACTGCGGATCATCCACTTTATGTGATTGACTGTGTCCATCAAGTGACTCCTGAATGTATGTCCTTGTGATGTGTCTGTCTTGCAATTCCCTGAACAACACCAGGAAAGTGCAGTGAAGTTATTTATTGTGTGGACATTCCTTCCTTTGGATATAAAGGTCTATGGATGGGGATAGGGTGACCACATTTCCAAACTACCATTCAGGAACACCCCCCCTCCCAAAAATCAGCTTGTGCTGTAACAAATCACAGCACAGTGATTGGACACAAGAGGCGGGATTTATGATTTCTCCAATCACACGCAGGGGCCGGGGACTGTGCTCCTCCAGGCATTCCCAGCCAGGACAAGTACTGTCAGTGAGTAAAGCGGTGATGTGGCGGCCTTTTTTGGGGGGTTTTAGATGGGCCCGGGGGGGTGGCTGTGTCAGTTTCATTCCGGGACACTGTATTGTCCTGGAATGAATGCGCCCGGGACAGACCTGCAAAATACTGGTCTGTCCCGGGCAATCCGGGACACGGGGTCACCCTAGACGGGGATGTTCTGAGGAGGCCTATAGTAACGAGCAAGGCACAAGTTGGCAGAGGGGTTGGCCTCAGCAGGTAGGGTTGGGTTTTAGCAGGGCTGCAATGGGGGTAGGGCCTTGTGCTTGGAGTGCCAAAAATGTGCCAACCGCAAAGCCCCACTTACATACTTACCTCCATGGGTGCTGAGCTGTCACTGACCACACAGAACCTGTAGCGGTCTGGAGATTTGAAATTCACGCCCTTCTCCGCAGTGCTTCCAGGATGGATCGGAGCAGGGGTCCTCAAACTACGGCCCTCCAGTTGTTCAGGAACAACAATCAGGGCTGTCTTAATGAGAGGGCACACCTGGGCACTGCCCAGGGGCCCCAGCTGCATGGGGGGCCCCTGCACTTTCTCCAAAGCAGCTGGTCCTTGAGCCCACGATTCCCCCAAAATTGGAGGCCCCATGATGGTACCGAGAGTGATAGATATACAGATACACTACTTGATGTCTGTTTACCTGCACTGTCATCATTGTAGGGGCCCCAGAGCATTACTTTGCCCAGGGGCCCATGATTCTATTAAGACGGCCCTGACTACAATTCCCATCATGCCTAGTTGTCACGTACCTGGTACAGAGCAGAGCCTGACGTGCGGGAGTGGCCACTCTTGCTCCTCTGACTCCGGAACCCCTGGTAGTGTGGACAGGAAGCGCTGGAGTTCAGAGTCGCACTAGCGCCTGGCGGTGATGCTGTGCAGGAACTCCGGAGGTCTCCTGTAGTCTCAGGAAGGTGGCAGAGGAGCTGGAACAGCAGGTCCGTAGACAGCGGGAGCTGGATACAGGTGACCCGGATCAGCAGGTAGACTGGGTTCAGGCGCTTGGTGCAGCTGACTGGAACAGGCGGCAGGAGGGAGGTGTTCTGTAGTGCTGGGCGCTGATCGCTGGAGTAGTTAGCCAGAGGAAGGTGTGCTGTAGTTCCGGTGCTGACAGGTAACAGGAGCTAGTGCGAATGACTGGAGCCGTCGGCAGGAGGGAGGTGTACTGTAGTACGGATGCAGGCAGGGTCAGGCAGGCCGGGTCGGATACAGTCAGACGGATCAGGTTCGTGGATAGAGCAATAGCGGAGTCGTGGTCCAGGCCGGGTCGGCAACAGGCGGGCAACAATCAGTTAAAGGGTTAAGGCAGAGGCAGCGTCAGACAGGCCGGAGGTCAGGGCAGGCGGAGATCAGAAGGGTCAGAGACGAGCCGGGATCACGGGAACAGACGACAACAGGTAACCGGTCTCAGGTGGGCAACAGGAACGCTAACGATCGGGCAGCAAGAGGCTGTAGGATGAGCCCCATTAAATAGCCTGTACTGGCGCCAAAATGGCGTCAGCACGTGGCCGCGCGCCGCTCCCGCGATTGCGCGTGCGCGTGCACGTGCGCGCCGATTTGCCGCGAATTCGCGCTCCCGGCGCCCCCGTGCGCGCCATAGTGCCGCTAGCGCCACCTGGTGGTCGACCACGTCAATGACACTAGTCATGTCATTGAATGTCAGAGTCTTGCAATGCCTCATGGGATGTGTAGTTGGAGGGCCATAGTGTGAAAATCCCTGGATCACAGTGATGCTTTGTGCTAGCACTGACCAATGATCATCACTCTGATCTGTCCAGGAAGTGCTGAACAGAGAAGAGGGAGGAGAACAGGGATTTCAAATCTCCAGAATGCTATATGGGCTGTGTGACTACTGACAGCTCATCATCCACGGAGGTAAGTACAGCAGGGCTGCGGGGGGAGGGGATGAAGAGGGTGTACAATGTTAGTTCACCTTATCATTTTTTCAACCTTTAAATTGCAATTTTGATGGGGGTGTCACATTTCAGTTATCACAATACACATCTTTTGGCACAGATCTGATTCTCTGTGAAGCCGCGTACACACGGCAGAGAACCTCGACGGGCAGAACACATCGTTCCGCCCGTCGAGGTTCTCTGCCGGCCGTCAGATTCGGCGACCCGCCCGTCGGGAATGGCAACCAGCCATTCATCCAGGCGGGCCGTCGAGCAAATAGAGAACATGCTCTCTATTTCTGCTCGACGAGTTTCCCGACGGGATGCTCGCCGAGAGCGTACACACGGCCGAGGTTCTCGCTGGAATGCAGCTTCCAGCGAGGTTCTCGCTGGTTTCTAGCGAGAACCTCGGTCGTGTGTACGCCGCCTAAGGCTATCGAAGGTTTTCTCAGTAGTCAATAAAGAAAATGATGGGTTCCTGTTGGTTTCTAACATGTGAGCTGTCATGCACACAGATGTAATTAGGCATAAAATATGCCTAGGGTAAAAGAACGCAGTCTCCCGCGGCCCCGTCACTTGGAAGCTGCAGGTGAGGCATACAGTTGGCCAAGGAAGTGAATACCCTGTGTGAGAAAACACCAGTGAAGAGAAGCATTGGCATTTACTTGGGTACAGGTCCATTCACTTCTATGGTACGCCCCACCTGGGCCTCCCCAGACACAGGGACACTACGTTTTTTTTAATGCTAGGCTTATATTACCCCTGATTCCATCTGTGAGGTTTTAGAAGCACCTGATATGTGTTTGCATTAGAGCTGGGTTAGGAAACCTGGGGGCCCTCCAGCTGTTGCAGAACTACAAGTCCCATCATGCCTCTGGGAGTAATTGTAACTGCCAGCTTTGCAATGCCTCATGGGAAAGGCAGTTCCACAACAGCTGGAGGGCCCCAGGTTGCCCAGACCTGCATTAAAGGCCTGAAATGGAAAGTAATAGGAATAGGACTTTAGTGCCGCTGTTGTAAATATTTAAAATACATTACCCCACAACGCTGATAGCTATAGAGGTCAATAAGAGCTTATTTTAACCACTTTCTGACCGTGCTATAACCAGATGACGACTTCAGCATGGTCGGCCAGTTCTTGAAGGGTGTCCTTGGGATAAAGATGATCACAGATCAGGGTAAAGGGCCAAAAACAGAGGCGTGTGCGTTCCCTGGTTAACACTGACAGGTGTCTCAGCCAATCAGGTTCATCCAGATCTGGTTACCGGTAATCTGATTGGCTGAAGCGACATAGAGGGTGGGAGAAGACATCAAGGGATTGTGGAGGAGGATGGCTGACTGAGAAAGGTAAGTGCCGGGCGGGGCAATCTGGCGGTATTTTAGGGGCAAACTGGCGGCAATTGATGGGCACAGTGGCAACAATGGCATGGCACAGTGGCTGCGTTTGGCATGGCACAGTGGCTACAATTGATGGGCTTAGTGGCGACAATGGCATGGCACAGTGGGTGCATTTGGCATGGCACAGTGGCGACAATGGCATGGCACAGTGGCGACAATGGCATGGCACAGTGGCTGCGTTTGGCATGGCACAGTGGCGACAATTGATGGGGACAGTTGCGACATTGGCATGGCACAGTGTCTGCGTTTGGCATGGCACAGTGGCGACAATTGATGGGTACAGTGGCAACAATGGCATGGCACAGTGGCGACAATGGCATGGCACAGTGGCTGCGTTTGGCATGGCACAGTGGTGACAATTGATGGGGACAGTTGCGACAATGGCATGGCACAGTGTCTGCGTTTGGCATGGCACAGTGGCGACAATTGTTGGGTACAGTGCCAACAATGGCATGGCACAGTGGCTGCGTTTGGCATGGCACAGTGGCGACAATTGATGGGTACAGTGGCATGGTACAGTGGCTGCGTTTGGCATGGCATAGTGGCGACAATGGCATGGCACAGTGGCTGCATTTGGCATGGCACAGTGGCTGGAGAAGACATTGAGGGATCGTGGAGGAGGATGGCTGACCAAGAAAGTTAAGTGCCGGGCGGGCAATCTGGCGGTATTTTAGGGGCAAACTGGCGGCAATTGATGGGCACAGTGGCGACAATTGATGGGGACAGTGGCGACAATGGCATGGCACAGTGTCTGCGTTTGGCATGGCACAGTGGTGACAATTGATGGGCATAGTGGCGACAATGGCATGGCACAGTGGCTGCGTTTGGCATGGCACAGTGACTGCATTTGGCATGGCACAGTGGTGACAATTGATGGGGACAGTAGAGACAATTAGAGGCATTGCGCATGTATAAAATGGGAAAGGGATGGATAGCCGCACTCCAAGGAAACTTCAAATAAGTAGTCTTTATTGATAAAAATGGGCATGCAAAACAAAACACAGCCACAGGAGAGGACAGCTGACGCGTTTCACACTATATCAGTGCTTAGTCATGGCTTGGCACAGTGGCTGCCTTTGGCATGGCACAGTGGCGACAATTTTATGGCACAGTGGCGACAATTTGATGGCACAGTGGCGACAATTTTATGGCACAGTGGCTGCGTTTGATGGGCACAGTGGCTGCAATTGATGGGCACAGTGAGGCTGAAATTGTTTGTTTGTTTGCGCCCCCCAAAAAATTTGGAGCACCAGCCGCCACTGGTCAAAACACAAGTCTCACATAACAAGAATAAAAAAATAAAACATGTACAATTTTCAGCAGGCTAGCGATTGAAAATATATACTTATTAAAAACACACACCATATTTTCCAGTTGACAAATGACCATTTAGCCCTTTGTGCCGTTTTCATTAAAACCGAGAGGTTACCAAGTTTCCAGGTTTAAAGAGATAATGTGTTGTTGAGCCTAATTAGTAGACAGCCTGCTAACAACTATGTGTGTTCTTTTCAGTCTAGAAATGTCATGTATCTAGCTAACTAGCACTCACGTCAGCCATAATAATTGACACAATTAGTGGAAGCTGCTACCGCAGATCCTTCAGCCCCGCTCCACGTTCTATATTTAAGCTTCCATTGATTCGAAGGTCTTCAGTCTTATACTAACAATCGCTTTATTTGGCAACTCGGTTATCTCGCTGATTAATTATTCACTTGTTCCACTTTGACCCTTTTTCCTTGTTGAACTTTTTTTTCTTGGGGGGAAAAAACAGAACGTATGTTGTAATTAAGCCGCTGCGTTTAGGTTTTAATTATTATGTATAATAGGTGTGTAAACAACACCAGGCTGTTCTGTTCTTTTGTAAGTGTGATATCGTACTCTTGCGGGCGATCGCAAAGCCCCCCCCCCCCTTTTTTTTTTTTTCACAGCGACAATGAGAAAAAAAAAAAAAAAGTATTGGAGCTGAAAGGGATTAACATTTTTTTTTTATCCAAACATATGGCATAGCTGCGGAGGCCATAGGCCGTACCTTCATTAAACGAAAACGATTTCATCAGGTTTTCGCTTCCCCGCTGTTGCACCCTCCGGTTTCGCCTTCTGTCCCCGAAGGTTCGGTAACAAGGGACAATATGTCCCAAGGTGAAAAGCAGCGAATGATTCCTCCTGGCGGGGCTGTGCCGTGTTTGCAGGTTTATTTAATTGCGCTTTTGGTAAGAGATACAAAATCAATAAAAATATATCAATGATTCATAAGGCTGCCTTTTTTTTTTTTTAACTAATGTCAGTTTTTTTTATTTTTATTATTATTTAAACGCTGAGCTGTTTTTAAGTAGAAACCAGGCGCGGCCTTCGGTGTTCAGGCACCCTGTGCAAGCTAACCTGTGGCGCCCCCATCTTCACCCCTCGCCCCCAAGACATTGTGCTGCCTGTTACCAAGAATAAAATGCTGCTGCCCCCCCCCCCCCCAAAAAAATCACTCCCACCAAAATGCTCCAACATCCAGAGAGAGGCTGCAGGTATACAGTGGCCTCCTCCTCTGTCCACAATCAGGACAGCTTTGACCTGTGGAGAGGTGAAAGGGGCACAGGAGGAGGACACAGCATGCTGATGATGTGGAGAAGTTATATGATGGTGGACTGTGGACAGAGCACATCAGTCTCTGTCCCTCCCCTGCATGCCATGGCCGCTTCACCCTCCAGGCTCCCAGCCTCAGCGCAGTCCTCCTCTCACTTCATATCCCCCCAGTTTTACTCCCCTCCTCCTCCTCCTCACCCCTGCTTGGCCAAGTCCTCCTATGGCGAGTGCACTACACGAGACACTGTCCCGATCGTCTATTCAAAAATGGCGCCGTGTGAAACGCCATCACGTTACTGCGCATGCGCCGCTCGGCCAAGCGCATACGAGCTTTCACAAGCTCGACCAGCTTTGGAACGGCTAATGCACAGTTGCATCGAGGCCATCTTTTTACGGACTTTCACAGACACCCCGATTCACGGACGGTTGGCAACACTGGCGGGAATTGAGTGGGCGGTACGGGATGGTGGGCGGTCAGCAATTCTCATTCTCCGAGCTTTGATGGCCACACAGCGCCCCTGTTGCCCATGGCGCCCTGTGCGGCCACACAGCTCGCACACCCCAAAAGCTGGCCCTGGTTGAAACGGACCTAAAAATAGACAGAATAAAGAGCTGCACAATTCAAATTAATGGTTTAAAGGAAGTCTGTAACAAGTTGTATGCCATCACCTGGCAGTCATGGTGTCAGCAGTGACCGCATCCCTAAACAGAAACAACTATAGAGATCAGGAGCTGTGACTTAAAGTGATATTAACAACCCAGGCCAGAGTGCAGGTTAAGGACCTGGCCCCCTGGTCTAAAACAGTAAGGCCCAGATTCACAAAGCACTTACGCCGACATAAGTGCAAATTTGCGCCGGCGTATCTGTGCACCGAGCCAAAACCAACATACGCCTAAAAACTGACCACCCTACGCCGACGTAGCTTACATACCCCGCCGTAGCGTGGGCGCACTTTTCACCTGGACGCATGTTGCTGCTCCCATTGATTAGGCATTCAAACATGCAAATGAGGGAAATACGGCCATTCACGAACGTACGTGCGCCCGACGCATGCTGCGCGAGGTGCGCGTAAATTGTACGTCCGCCGTAAAGTTATTCCCTATAGATGAGGCGCAACCCGGCAACAGACATGCAAAGGTCTGCCCCACAGAACACAGGCCGGCGTATTGGGCGTACGTTACGTTCACGGCGTACGTGGTGATTCGGCGTAGCTTAGGCATTTGTGCCAGCGTAGTTGTGAGCATGCGCATAAGGATGCAGTTTCATGCGTACACGTCACAGCGCATGGGCAGTTCGTGATACGCCGGGCGTAAAACACTGCACCATGCTCGGTCCATCATTTGCATGGGGTCATGCCCACTTCCACCTACGTGGGCCTGCACCTTCGAAAAATACGCCACGCTGACGCAGCGTTGGGAGCAATAGCTTGCTGAATACAGTGCATGCCTCTCTGAGCTGCACCGGCGTGGCGTACGGCGTTTGCGCTACGGCGGCGTAATGTGCGCCCAACTCTGTGAATCTAGTCCGATATCTATGATAGTTGTAGAGAAGAGAATTAAATGGTTTTAAGACATGAAAGATTGGATGGTTTAAATATTTTTCAGGCAACTTTAAAATTCACTTGATAGCACTTATGCCTTATAATGAATGAACAGGAAGAGCTCTGTACAAAGCTTCCTGCTCATTCACAAACTGAAGCAGTTTAAAAGGCCTCAGTTATGAATGGACAGAGTCAGTGATCGGCACCGATCACTGTCTCTGTCCGTTCAGAAAAGGAAGGGACAGGTAAATTACATATTTACCGCCCCCTACCCCGCTCTCAACACAGGTCTGACACAGGTCCCACAGCATTCTGCTGGACAGAGGAGGGTGGAACCAGGGTGGGGGGCTGCACACAGGGGTCCAATTACAGCCGTTATGTGATGTAAATAGAGAGCCAGTTGCTAGGCGATCGGCTCTCCTCTCCTCACACAGAAGTAGTCAGTAAGGAGAGAAGAGTGGATATCTGCATCCAGCTGCATATCAGTGAGTATGAGATGTTTTTTACAGATTTTTACACACTGATCACCAGCCTAGTGTCCCCACACATGTCCCCAAAATAGTGTCCTTAAAATCACTGTCCCCACACACATGTCCCCACACAGTAAAAAACACCTGTCCCCCACATATGTGACAGTAAAATCACATGTCCCAATGATCATCTGCACACATATGTCCGTGATCAAGTGCGCACATCTGTACATAATCATCTGCGTACATCTGTCCGTGATCACACAAACCAATTATTATGCACTTAACGGATTTTTTTTTTTACCAAAAACATGTAGCAGAATACATTTTGGCCTACATTTATGACAAAATTCGATTTTATTTGATTTCTTTTTAACTAGTAGGAAGAAAATATATTTTTCCCCCCAAATTTCTGCTCTTTTTCCGCTTATCTCGCAAAAAATAAAAAACGGAGTCATGAATAAATACCACCAAAAGAAAGCTCTATTTGTGTGAACAAAATTATAAACATTTCATTTGGGTACAGCGTTACATGACCGTGCACTTGTCATTGAAAGTGCGAGAGCGCTGAAAATTGGTCCGGCAAGGAAGGGGGTGAAAGTGCCCGGTATTGATGGTTAAGGCATCTCCTGTATTAGTAAATTTGGTTTGGTGAGATACTCTACAAGCGTTAAAGGCTTTTAAAGGGCTGTCAACACTACAACTTTTAAGAAGGCTAAGTGATTTTATCACCGGGTGATTATAATGAACCAGACCCGCCCATTCAGAATCGGTTTTCAATCTGGCCTGGTGAAACAAAGAGAGATTTCTTCAGAGCAGAAAAAAGGTAGAACTCTGCTACAAAGTTTGGTACAATCCCTGTGTAGAAGCCAATGTTGAATAGGTACCCGGTACATCGACTTTCCACAGCCACACTTGAGACAGGGGTTAATAAACTTTGATAGGGGTCAGATCATTAAGGGATGCCCACTTGACTGAAACAAACTTCTTCAGGGACTTAAACTATATACACAGTTTATTTACACTCCTTTACCTTCCTCCTGCACAATCTTGCTTGCAGATCTACTGTGGTGTCACCCAAAGAAAGTCTTTAGCGTAGGCCCTTTACAGGCAGGGACCACAGTCCCCAACAATGGGGTGACACCACTAGCACTTTCACTGCTCTTCCTCTTCCACTGCTCTTCCCAGCACCACCTTGTCAGGCTCTGCCAGCCCACCTAGCTGCAGCAGCCCCTTTTATTAAGCCTCCTGGCTATATCCCACAGTCCTCCCAGACTGCACACTCACCAGCCAACCTGGCTGACTTCTCCTGGAGACCACCTGGATGGCCTTGCTGGCTTTTGCTGTCCTCACTTTTACTCCCGTGCCTCTGGACAGGACTTCTCCATGTACTGTAAAAGGATCCCTCCAGCACTTGAGCCCCAGGCCAGAGGTCACCCCTCCAGAGTAGGGGGTTACCCTCAAGGGCCACCGACAGTCTCCTCAGCACTTAATCTCCAGCTTCAACCCGACTGCCCTCTACTGACGTGGTCCTGAGTAATTAAGAGGAGCCCTCCCCCTGCCAGCCCATTTGGCTTGGGATTGTCTGGGCCCTCATCAATATTTGAGGCAGCTCCTCTTAACCTCCCTCCTATTCTTCCAGAAACTTCTCCAAGGTTCCAGCAAGTAGAGGGAGGTACCAGGTGCCGCCTGATGAGTTTTCTAGCCTTCCTTAGTCTCTCACCCTGACCCTGATTCAACCCAGCCTGGCTCTCAGCCAAGCTAACAATTTATCTACACTACAACTAACACTAGCACACTTAACTAGAGGGTGCTACACCTGCACTAGGCATAGATCAACCAGAGGTGGTCAGGAGATCATCCCTGATTGTGCCTACCTTTGAAAAAAGCATGAAAAGTCTTCCAACCTGATGCTCTCCCCTAACAGCTCTCTGCCAGTAGTCATCTACTGCTTTAACCACTTAAGCCCCGAACCATTTCACTGGCCAAAGACCAGAACACGTTTTGCGATTCAGCACTGCGTCGTTTTAACTGACAATTGCTCTCCCAAACAAAATTGACGTCCTTTTCTCCTCACAAATAGAGCTTTCTTTTGGTGGTAATTGATTACCTCTGCGGTTTTTATTTTTTGCGCTATAAACAAAAAAAACAGCGACAATTTTTATGGTGGGGCCTCCGTGTCCAAGTTTTGCTTAAAGTGGTTGTAAACCCTTCTATCATTTTCAGCCAAGGAAGCTGCCATCTTGGCCTATGTTTAATCTTCAACTGCCGTGGTGCTGCACATGTGATCAGTTATGACACGAGCCATTGGATGGTTTGACAGTTTGGTTGAGAGCGCAACCAATGTGACAGTTGGCAATCCCGGCATGCCGGAAATTTAACTGCTTTTTGAAACTGTTAAATCGATGGGTTTACTTCCGCTTTAAGGCCTCCTCTGACTACAAGTGCAAACTACATGTGCAGTTGAAATTGCTCTGAAAGTGCACTTGGAAATGCAGTCGCTGTAGATCCGAGGGGGACATGCAAGAAAAAAAAAACAGCATTTTAGCTTGCACATGATTGAATGATAAAATCAGCAGAGCTTCCCCTCATTTCAGATCTACCCTCAGATTTAAAGCGACTGCTCTTCCAAGTGCAATTTCAAGTGCACTTTGCATTTGTAGGGCTAGATTCAGATAGAATAGCCTATCTTTAGGCAGGCGTAGCATATCTCAGATACACTACGCTGCCGTAACATAGAGCGGCAGTATGGTATTCAGAAAAAACTGCGCCCTAAGTTACGGTGGCGTAGCGTATCCGGTCCGGCGTAAGCCCGCGTAATTCCAAATAAGAAGGAGGTGGGCGTGTAGTATTGAAATGAGCCGTGACCCCACGTAAATGACGCGTCTAACGAATGGCGCATGCGCCGTCCGTGGACGTATCCCAGTGCGGATGCGCGAAAATCATGTCGGTAATACTCATTGATAACGACGTGAATTTAACTTACACCCAGCCCCATTCCCGAACGATTTACGCAAACGACGTAAACGACGGAAAATTCCACGCTGTCCCAACGTCCATACTTAACATTGCCTGCGCCTCATATAGCAGGGGTAACTTTAGGCCGGAAAAAGCCTTACGCAAACGACCCAAATAGATCTTCCGGGCGCAACTACGTTCGTGAATCGGCGTATCTACCTAATTTGCATATTCGATGCGTAAATATGCAACTAAGATAGGGCGGCGTAAGAGACTTACGCCGGTCATATCTTAGACAAATTATGGCGTATCTGATTCTTTGAATCAGGCGCCAAGATACGTTGCCTCACACATTTAGAGTTACGACGGTGTATCTGGAGATACGCCGTCGTAACTCCGTTCTGAATCTAGCCCGTAGTTTGTACTTGTAGTGCAAAGTGGATTTGCCTTTTCGTAAATACCCCCAATAATGTCCCTTTATAGATGAAAGCTGCAGGTCAGTAATGGCAGCTCCCATATCTCTATCCTAACAGGTTGCCTTTATTTTCATCCTATACCGTTCGCCTTTAATAAAGTTTTTGTTTGGCTCTTTGCAAGAAACAACAATCTTATGTAATCCCAACAAAATTCGTAGGCATAACCTATAGCAGCTTGACTAGGTCTGTGCGAAAGCAATGGCATGCCTCGGCAGGACCGTAGTTTGGCTGCTGTGTCTGTTTACAATACCAGGATGAATTGAGCCGTGCCAAAACCTCTCCTGGCTGATTCTGAAAAGCGCCTCCATGGAAGTTTCCATGTACAAAAAGGCACATACTTGATGTACGAACAAGATCAGAACTGGGTCTCGTCCATGGAGTTTGAGGGGCACCAGCAAGGAGAAGAATTATTTGCTTGTCGGAATTCCCTTCTGGCCTTGTTTTGCTATTTCATGACATACCAAAACCCCCCAGAAGCGTACAACATAATCACTGCAAACTGGGAGTCATCCATGCGTAAGCCATCCACCATCTGTCTTATCAGCTCAAACTAATACCAGGAAGCCAACCAAGTGAAATGAAACCCAGCACCTTCCAAAAACTCCACGTGAAGGGTTATCTACGCATGACACAATTCTTTTCTGCAGTTTTCCCTGTCTGCTAACCCTGGAGGAGATTCCTGAGCAGGTATCGATTTAGTAAAAGTGACATCTCAAAATCTTATTAAAGGGATCTACTGTATAATGAGGTTGTATAAAAAGGAGAATACCTTGAAAAAAAAGATCTATGTAGGCTCTATAAACCTCCATCAGGCCCTACCCCAGAGCAGAGTGGCCAACCCCAACAGTTTTTTATATGGACCAGATTGTGGGCAAATGCAGGCATTCTTCCCGCCTGTAGGTGGCACTGTACAGGGAAGAGGAGTGTTATGCCGCCTACATACAGTGGGGATCGAAAGTTTGGGCACCCCAGGTAAACATTTGTATTAATGTGCATAACGAAGCCAAGAAAAGATGGAAACATCTCCAAAAGGCATCAAATTACAGATTAGACATTCTTATAATATGTTAGATTTTATTTCCATCATTTACACTTTCAAAATGACAGAAAACAAAAAAATGGTGTCTGCAAAAGTTTGGGCACCCTGCAGAATTTATAGCATGCACTGCCCCCTTTGGAAAGCTGAGACCTGCCAGTGTCATGGATTGTTCTCAATCACCGTCTGGGAAGACCAGGCGATGTCAATCTCAAAGGTTTTAAATGTCCAGACTCATCTGACCTTGCCCCAACAATCAGCACCATGGGTTCTTCTAAGCTGGAGAAGGCTATAAGAAGATAGCAAAGCGTTTTCAGATGTCAATATCTTCTGTTCGGAATGTAATTAAGAAATGGCAGTCATCAGGAACAGTGGAAGTTAAAGCAAGATCTGGAAGACCAAGAAAAATATCAGACAGAACAGCTCGCAGGATTGTGAGAAAAGCAATTCAAAACCCACGTTTGACTGCACAATCCCTCCAGAAAGATCTGGCAGACACTGAAGTTGTGGTACACCATTCCACTATAAAAAGATACTTGTACAGATATGGTCTTCAAGGAAGAATCATCAGAAGAAAACCTCTTCTACGTTCTCGCCACAAAAATCTGCGTTTGAACTTTGCAAATGAACATCTAGACAAGCCTGATGCATTTTGGAAACAAGTTCTGTGGACCGATGAGGTTAAAATATAACTTTTTGGCCGGAATGAGCAAAGGTACGTTTGGAGAAGAAAGGGCACAGAATTTAATGAAAAGAACTGTTAGGCATGGGGGTGGATCAATCATGCTTTGGGGTTGATTTGCAGCCAGTGACACAGGGAACATTTCACGAGTAGAAGAAAAAGTGGATTCAATAAAATTTCAGCAAATTTTGGATGGTAACTTGATGCCATGTGTGAAAAAGCTGAAGTTAAAGAGAGGATGGCTTCTACAAATGGATAATGATCCTAAACACACCTCAAAATCCACGGGGGATTACATCAAGAGGCGTAAACTGAAGGTTTTGCCATGGCCTTCACAATCTCCTGACCTCAACATAATTGAAAATCTATGGATAGACCTTAAAAGAGCAGTGCGTGACAGACAGCCCAGAAATCTCAAAGAACTGGAAGAATTTTGTAAGGAAGAATGGGCAAAAATACCTCAAACAAGAATTGAAAGACTCTTGGCTGGCTACAAAAAGTGTTTACAAGCTGTAATAATTGTCAGGGTGCCCAAATATTTGCAGACGCCATTTTTTTGTTTTCTGTAATTTTGTAAATAATGGAAATAAAATCTAACTTTTTTTGACATATAAGAATGTCTAATTTGTAATTTGATGCCTTTTGGAGACTTTTCCATCTTTCCTTGGCTTCGTTATGCACATTAATACAAATTTTTACTTTCGATCCCCACTGTACGATCGGAATTTCCAACAACAAAACTGTGGGTTTTTTTTCCGACAGATGTTGGCTCAAATTTGTCTTGGATACACACAGTCGCACAAATGATGCTTGGAAATTCCGATGGTCAAGAATGCGAAGACGTACAACACTACAACAAGCCAAGAAAAATTAAGTACAATGATTCCAAGCATGCGTCAAATTGGTTTCCGAACATGCGCAGAACTTTTGTTGTTGGAAAAATTGAGAACCTGCTCTCAATCATTTGTTGTTGGAAATTCCGATAGCAAATGTCCGATGGAGCCTACACACGGTCGGAATATCCGACCAAAAGCTCACATCGAACATTTGTTGTCGGAAATTACGAACGTGTGTACACGGCATGGGAATAGAAATTGTCCCCTATGGACTCCATCAGTTGCTTTGGAAAGGTAGGTGTCTGATTTGATACCAAGCTGCCGAGAGAGGCAGCCATCTTAATAGGGCAGCTTTGAAATAGGGGGGTCCCATGTTATTTTAGTTGTGCTTCAGGGAAATGGTAGGCTATTGTGAAGAACCCAATGATTAGGGACAGCGCTGGTTAGGGAAAGGTTACTGGTGAGTAGGGATAGTACAGGAGACACTGGGGTTGATTTACTAAAGGCAAATCCACTTTTCACTACAAGTGCACTTGGTAGTGCTTTAGATCTGAGAGGTAGATCTGAAATGAGGGGAAGCTCTAATGATTTTGTCATCCAACATATACATTCAAAAATTTCGTTTTTTATTTTCCTTGCATGGCCCCCTCAGATCTACAGCAACAGTGCTCTTTAGTGAATAAACCCCTATGTCAGGTGCCGAAGCCCATATCAAAGATCCAGGGCCAGCCCAATCATGGGTCCCGCTGGGTCCATTGGACCCAGGTGGAACTTTGAGCAGGGATGACCGTGCTGCCACCTCTATGTCAGTGTTGCCAACTGTCCATATTTTTACGGACATTCAGTAAAAATGGGCACCCCCCCCCCCGTTCGTAAATGTCAGTGGTTGCGGGAATGTGCCAGTAAAAATAGCCAAGATCAGTTTGGCTTGGAACTGCGCATGGAGATTGGATACAGGGGGTGATTGTGGCTGGGGTGGCACTGCAGAGGGGGATGGAGGCAGGGGGCAATGGAGGCAGGGGGAGATTGGAGGCAGGGGGTGTTAGTGGCAGGGGGTGTTGGTGCATCGCAGAGGGTGGGGATGGAGGCAGGGGACAATAGAGGCAGGGGGTGATTGGAGGCAGAGGGAGATTGAAGTCAAGGGGAGGTTGGAGGCAGAGGGAGATTGGAGGCAGGGGGAGATTGTGGCACCCCAGAGGGGGTGTTGGTGACAGAGGTGGGCGAAGGCAGGGGGTGTTGGTGGCAAAATGGGATGGAGGCAGGGGGTGATGTGATTAAATAATTTGCCCTTATTATATCAAAAATAACAAAAATATGTTTTTTTACCTTAATATCTACCTTAAATCACATTGCTATTTGCCTAGTGTACTTGTTTGGAGCCTAAATACTGAAATGTGCACCTAAAAATGTAATTTAGTAACTTTTGTGAAAGTAAAAACGTGGCCGTGCCAGTAAACATCGGGTGTCGTGCCAGTAAATTTCAATCTGGTAGGTTGGCAATACTGTCTATGTCCCGGAAATGCAGTTTAAGAAGAATCGCTAAATTGCTGGAATGTGCTAGCTCAGTGTTGTGGCCGCCGGCCGGGCACAGCAATATACAAGATACCACCATCTCTGCCTCAGTGCCTCCAGCATACTAGTGTCACCCTGGCTCCTGTGCACACTGTATAATTGGGGAGCTGCCAAGCAGGACAAGGTTGTGGAGAGCCATGGGTAGGGTGACCACAGGATTGCCCGCATTTTGCAGGTCTTTCCCGGGCACATTCGTTCCAGGACAATACAGTGTCCTGGAATGAAACTGACACAGCCACCCCCCAGGCCAATCTGATGCCCCCCAAAAAGGCCATCACATCACTGTTTTACTCACTGACAATAGTTTTCCTGGCCGGGAATACCTGGAGGAGCACAATCCCGCCCCCTGCTTGTGATTAGAGAATTCATAAATCCTGCTTCTTGTGTCCAATCACTGTGCTGTGATTCGTTACAGCAAAAGCAGATTTTTGGGAAGGGAGGGTGTCTCTGAATGGTGGTTTCGAAATGTGGTCACCCTAGGCCTGGGGTGGGCATGGCTTGTGGAGTCAAAGCAGGGCATGAGGTAGGGGGCAGAGCTAAATGGCCGAGAGGAGAAGCAAACCTATTGACCGAATGGGAGGGGGGGGGGGTTGACCGGACCGGACGGGAGGAGGTTGGCATTGGGTGGATTGTTTGACGCCCCCCAAAAACATATACCACCAGCCACCACTGGAAGCCCGTAGGAATCTACCATAAATTCTGCCAAACATATACACTTCAGCTAGAAAAAAAAGGATTTAAAAATGGCGTTCCACTCTAAATTTACAGATGTAATGACAATAGATTTTGGTGTGACTGTGCGGCAGTCACGACCCAGGCAGTTGAAGCACACAGCCCGCACGCAGTCAAATATTTGACGCTGAGTTTTTTGGTGAGAGTTAATGCATGTCTTGAAGTGATTTCAACACTTAATTGCTTTGTTAGCCTGTGTGGACAAATCAATTGTTAGTAAGTTCAGCGATGTAATGATTTACATTTATCTGAATTATTCACAAGCTCCTATCAAAGTATAATCTAACATTGCTTTGGTGTTTAATGCTTCCCTCTGATCTTCGGCAATCATGAATTATTTACAGCGTTCATAACGTTCTCAAATTTCTTAACAGAAAAGGTGCCATATTATCCACCGCCACCGGGCACAGAGCTTAAAGAAAGAAGAAAAAAGAGCAGCATGTGCAACGCACAGAAATAAAAAAGAAGAAGAAGAAGAAGAAAAAAAAAAGGTAATATGGGCTTAATTGAGGCATAATTCTAATTATTCCCGATCACTTCTGGGACAACATGGACCCCTCCGGAAATGAGGAGCCTTTGAGGGGAACTCAGCAATGTAAAAAATGAAAACAATACATACGCACATACACAGAACAATAGAAGGAATAATGGAAAATCATGTTTTTAGGAGATAAAAGAGAGTTACAGAGGCAAGAAAAGAAGAAACATCTTGTCAAGTAAATTGACTGTAAAATCTTTTCTGGGTCACTTGTTTTAGGCACCGGGAGTGCAGTGGTAGGAATTCATAGAGTAGGGGGTCGACAAACTTTCTAAACAAAGGGCCAGTTTCAGTGGCGGTGCATCCATCCGCAGCCCCCTCTGGCTCTCGCATCGCCACTGATTACAATACATAGATTCATGCATTGCATGAATCTATGTATTGTTGCCGCTGCCGCCGACTATTCAGATGGCCGTCCGGATGGTGGGCGGCTCTGATAGGCTTTCCGAGTACAGCCCTCAGGCTGTATTCGGCTTCCAGATACTTATCTAAGCGACGTACGGAGGGTGCGTTCCTTGGATAAGACTGACAGGCGTCTCAGCCAATCAAGTTCACCGGTTCTGGTTACCGGTAACCTGATTGGCTGAAGCGTCATCGAGGGCGGGAGAAGACATCGAGGGATGTGGAAGGAGGATGGCCGACCCCAGAAAGGTAAGTGCCGTACGGGGGAGGGGCATTTTACAGGGCACAGCGGCGACAATTGGCACAGTGGCAGTGGCATCGATTGGCACAGTGACAGTGGCATCAATTGGCACAGTGGCGACATTTGACACAGTGACAGTGGCATTAATTGGCACAGTGGCGACAATGGGCACAGTGGCGACAATTAAAGGGTACAGTGGCATCAATTGGCACAGTGGTGACAATTAAAGGGTGCAGTGGTGACAATTAAAGGGCACAGTGACACAGTGGCAACAATTGCCACAGTGGCGACAATTGATGGGCACAGTGGCTGTGTTTGATGGCATGGCAGAGTGGCTGCGTTTGATGGCATGGCACAGTGGTGACAATTGATGGCGCAGTGGCTGCGTTTCATGACATGGCACAGTGGCGACAATTGATGGGCACAGTGGCTGCGTTTTGGCACAGTGGTGACAATTGATGGCACAGTGGCTGCATTTGATGGCATGGCACAGTGGTAACAATTGATGGCACAATGGCTGCGTTTGATGGCATGGCACAGTGGTAACAATTGATGGCACCGTGGCTGCGTTTGATGGCATGGCACAGTTGTGACAATTGGTGGCCCAGTGGCTGTATTTGATGGACACAGTGGCTGCAGTGGGGCTGCTGGACTGTGGCCAGTGAAAGTAGAAAATGCCTCAAACTTGGTGGTCAGTAGGAATAAAAAAAAATGACATATCACCTGTTGTCAGTAGGAGGAGCAAAAGTGCCCCATCACTGGGATTAGTGAGAGGGGTAGTGAGATATTGCTGGTGTCAGTGGGTGGAATAGTGCCCCATTATAGGTGTCAGTTCAAGGAATGGTGCATGATCATTGGTGTCAATGAGAGTTATTGAACCCAACATATGGTGTCAGTAGGTGGAGTAGAGTCCCATTATTGGTTTCAGTGGGGCGGGGAATAGTGCCCCACTTTTGGTGTCAATTGGAGGTTAATAGTGAATGTCATGAATCTGCAGTAATGTTCATGTCTGTCTGTCTGCTTACCTTTCTGTTGTGTCTTAGAGACTGATTGTTTTTTTACCTGTGTAAGCAGGACCGCCATCAGGAATTGTGGGGCCCCTTACACAGCTTCAGGCATGGGCCCCCTGGAGCAGAGAACCGGGGGGAGGGGGGGGGGGGGGAATGCCGTGGTCTAAAATTATAATAATAATAAAAAATAAATAATAAAAAAAAGGGGGGTTGCCATCTGCGGGCCTCTGGGCCCTTTAATAACAAATAATAATAACTAAAATACATTAAAAAAAATAATAATATATATAAAAAAATTAAACATTTGTAAAAAAAAAAAAAAAAAAGGGGGGTTGCCATCCGGGGCCCTGGGGACCTCTGGGCCCCTTACAAAAAAAAGGGGGTTACAATCCGGGCCTCTTACAGGTGTACTGCCTGTACCCCCCTGATGGCGGCCCTGTGTGTAAGTAATATTACCTCAAGCATGGCTCCACCCCAGCCTCTAACAGGAAACGCTATATTAACCTGCGCACTGCGTGTTAGGCGTTCCTGTGTCATTTGTGCCATGTGCTCTTTGTTTCTTCCGTCTACTGACTTTCTCTAGGCTTCTCCTGAACATCCCTGCCTGCCTGTTATCCCGACCTTCGGCTTGTCTGCTTGGGTAATAAATAATGCTTTCCCCGATTTCCAATTGTGCTTATGTACTGCTACCCTGTCACATAACAAAACAAAAGGATAATGGGTATAATAACAAAGGTTCACTAAATCTATAATATACTCTCCTGCCACTCACCATGTAAGGTGTTGTCACCGTAACCAAAAATATGTAGACAACGAAGAGGGTATCCCAATGAGAGTCACTGGGAAAGCATAATGGTTACTATTGGTAACAAAAGGGCAGTGCTAGAGTAATATCTTAACCTCTTGCCGACCACCCACCAACGGCGGTAGAATGGCTAGCCTGCGTGAATCGGCGTAGCTGTACGGCGGCCGCTTTAAGTGGTATTGGGGGCGCGTGCACACCGTGTTAATGAGGAGCCGATGCACGTGTCCGGTGGCCACAATGTCTTCTGGGCACCGGCGATCACTCCTGACAGAGCCAGAACGGGGATGTGTGTGCGTGTCATCACACACATCCCCGTTCTGGCAAGGCAGAGGAGGCATATCGTGTGTTCCTTGTAAATAGGAACAACGATCGGTCTCCTCTCCCAGGCAGTCCCAATCCCCCAACAGAACACACTGAGGGAAGACATTTAACCCCTTGATCGTCCCTTAGTGTTATGTTAACCCCTTCCCCTGCCAGTGACATTTATACAGTAAACAGAGGATATTTTTAGCTCTGATCGCTGTATAAATGTCAATGGTCCCCAAAAAAAGTGTCTGCCCCAATGTCACAGTCCTGATTAAAATCACCGCCATTACTAGTAAAAAAAAAATAAGAGTATAAAAAATGCCATAAAACTATCGACGCTATAACTTTTGCGCAAACCAATTAATATACGCTTATTGCAATTTTTTTTTCCCAAAAAGTATGTAAAATATATATATATTTATTATATAATATATATCAGCCTAAACTGAGGAGGACATGTATTTATTTATTTTTAAATTGGGATATTTATTATGGCAACATTTTTAAAAAACTGTTTTTTTTTTTTTAAATTACGGTCTTTTTTGTTTATAGCGCAAAAAAAAAAAACCGCAGGGGTGATCAAATACCACCAAAAGAAAGCTCTATTTTTAGGGGAAAAAAGGACAGAAATTTTGTTTGTGTACAACGTTGCACGACCACGCAATTGTCAGGTAAAGCGACGCCGTGCCGTATCGCAAAAAAATGGCCTGGTCAGAAAGGGGGTAAATTCTTCCGGGGGTGAAGAGGTTAAACAAAAAAGTATTTTATTAGCAAACAGTAAAATCAACAATGTTAACATGGGCTTCCAAAGTGGACTACAACTGGCAGTTTTAACACAATACTCAGGCATAGTCCACGATTGTCTCCGTCACAAAACCTGCCCTGAGAAATGCCACGTAGCCACCACTATAGTGTGTGTACACTAGAATTGGTCATAAAGAGAGGTCTGATTTAAAAGAAAGAATGAAAACAAGGCTTAAAGTGACTCTAAAGGTTCACTTAAAAAAAAAAAAACGTCATACTTACCTCCACTTTGCAGTGGCCCCAATCCTCCTGTTCTGGGGTACCACTGTGGCTCTCGTGGCTCCTCCCCGCAGTAGATAACCCCCTCTGGGAAGCTCTCTCCCGAGGGGGTTACCTTGCGGGTGAGCTCCTGTGTCATACAGTCGGCATTCCATAGCCGCCGAGTGTTTGACTCGGCCCCGCCCCCCCGGTGCCCCATTGAATTTGATTGACAGCAGCGGAAGCCAATGGCTTCGCAGCTACCAATCTATCCAATAAAGAGCCGAGAAACTGTGGAGATCGGGATCGCGCCCACAGAAGTTCAGGGCTCAGGTAAGTAAAACGGGGGGGCCGGACACTGCAAGGTGTTTTTTCACCTTAATACATAATATGCATTAACCACTTAAGACCCGGACCATGATGCAGGTAAAGGACCTGACCAGTTTTTGCGATTCGGCACTGCGTCGCTTTAACTGACAATTGCGCGGTCGTGCGACGTGGCTCCCAAACAAAATTGGGGTCCTTTTTCCTCCCACAAATGGAGCTTTCTTTTGGTGGTATTTGATCATCTCTGCGGTTTTTATTTTTTGCGCTATAAACAAAAATAGAGCGACAATTTTGAAAAGAATGGAATATTTTTTACTTTTTGCTATAATAAATATCCCCACAAAATATATATATATAAAAAAAATTCTCAGTTAAGGCCGATACGTATTCTTCTACTTATTTTTGGGAAACAAAAATCGCAATAAGCGTTTATCGATTGCGTTGCGCAAAATGTATAGCATTTACAAAATAGGGGATAGTTTAATGGCATTTTTATTAATAATTTTTATTTTTTTAATAATAATGGCGGCGATCAGTGATTTTTCTTTCGTGACTGCGACATTATGGCGGACACATCGGCCAATTTTGACAAATTTTTGGTATCACAGCGAAAAGTGCTATAAAAATGCACTGATTACTGTGAAAATGACAATGCAGTTTAGGAGTTAACCACTAAGGGGTCACTGTAGGGGTTAAGTGTGACCTCATGTATGTTTCTAACTGTAGGGGGGTGGGGCTGGACGTGTGACGTCAGTGATCCTCGTTCCCTATATCAGGGAACAGACGATCACTGACATTGCCACAGTGAAGAACGGGGAAGGTGTGTTTACACACACCTCTCCCCGTTCTTCAGCTCCTGTGACCGTTTGCGGGACACCGGCGGCGATCAGGTCCACGGGTCCTGTGGGGGCGGTCACGGAGCTTGGGACCGGGTCGCATTCGTGCGCCAGCGTTGCGCGCGCTCCGGCGGTGAGGGGCGCGTGACCCACGTCTGGGCTCTTAAAGGCGACGTACCTGTATGTACCTGTGCCCAGCCGTGCCATTCTGCCGACGTATAGCGGCGTTAGACGGTCCTTAAGTGGTTAAGTTAAAAAAACTGGAGGGTTTACCGCCCCTTGAAGGAAATATTTTTAATACACAGTGCTTTAAATGATACAATGTGATTTAATTAGAGTTTACATCTACTTTACTTGAGATTTCTGAACATCATTATTGCTTTTCTGTTTTTTCATGCTGCCTAAAAAATTATTTTTTCATGTTGTTGAACTTCTTACACTTGGGGACATAAAGAAAACTGCCACTAAAGATAGAGACTATTTAAATATTCCTGAACTCTTAAGAATCTTGATCCATGAATTTTAAATACGTTTTTATGTTTATTCAAAGCATGTAGTAGAGCGGCATACTGTTTCTATTTAAAGTAATGACATTGCACGGAATTTGTTAAGGAAGATTTTAATAGTCTTTTGTGCATCAGAAGGTTGAAGTTTATCACTATGGTATTGTCGATGATGCGCCTGTTGCGTAGTCTCTGCATTACGCCTTGTAGATCCGAGAAACCTGAGAGATAGAAATCACAATCAAATAGTAATACATACATGTAAATATGTTTCAATCTAAAGTGTAACTAAAGGCGATTTTTTTATTTATTTTTTTCATTTTGGATAGAGTAAAGCCTCATACACACGATCGGACTTCCATCGGACTTTTCCGTGGATTTTGCTCCTAATGGGCGTTGGCCGTGAACTTGGTATGCATACACACGGCAGGACTTTTTCAGCCAACTTTCACCAAATTACATGATGTTTCAGCTCTTTACCGCAACCCTTTGGGCAACTACTGCTATTGTTGTCTGACCTTTAGCATTGATTCTGTGTGTTTGTACTTTGAACTTTGTACACACGATCGGATTATGCTCGTCGGACAATTGTCAAAAAGTCAGATCGTGTGTATAAGCCTTAAGAGGGGGCTGTGTCCCATAGGGGAGATTTTCTTTCACTTCCTGTCCCCAGGGCTCAAGTCCTGCAAAAACACGTGGGAACGGCATCCCTGCACTTTTTTCACAGCAGGAACGCCGTTCCCTTTGCAGGACTAGAGCAGTCTCGAGCAGCTGAGCCGCCCGAGCCCAGGGCTGATCTTACATGAGGTGCACAGGTGCAGTTCATCCAGGTGCCACAGTGGTGGGGGCTCTCAAGCGCCAGAGTGCTCCCCTCCCTTTTCCTCCTCCTCTTCTCCATCTCAGTTTCCAGAGGAGCTCTCTCCACCGGTGTCCGATGCTGCTGTTTCCTGCCCAAGTGCGTCCCCCCTACATCCTCCTGTCGTGCAGTGACGTCGCTTGGGGCAGGGCGGGGTGGGAGGGCGGTCCTCTTTTTTCTCCTCCTCTTCTCTGTCACGATCTTCTCCACCCTGGCGGCACGGCTGCACACTGTCCTCTCCAGCTGCCGCCAGGGTGGGGTTTGTCCTGACCCGATGGGGGTTCTTTACTAATGGAGGGGGGGTGGTTTGTAGGGGAGTAGTCCCATAACTAAAACAGGAAGTGAAAAGAAAACCCTCCAAAGTGTGAGAATCCCAGATTGTCACCCGGGTCACCAGAACTATTGTCCCCATTGGAAAATTTGCCCCATCACTCAACCCAAATTATGTGATTTCCATCATTGGTGTCAATTCAAGGAATATTGCCCAATCATTGGTGTCAATGAGAGTAATTGTGCCCAACAATTGGTGTAAGTAGGAGGAGTAGAGTCACATCATCGGTTTCAGTGGGCCGGGGAATAGTGTCCTATCGTTGGTGTCAATGGGAGGAGAATAGTGATTGTCATGAATCTGCTTTGTTCCAGTGCAAGAAATCATTAAGGGCCCCCTGACCCCCAGATGGGGGCCCTTTCCTCCAGGCCCGGGGGCCCTTACCTTTGTGCCCAGTGGTGGAATGCCAGGATCCTGTTGAAAGTGCGACCTTTTCGACCCTGGTAGTTTTGCCACTGGTGTCAATCATTTTAAAATGTATTTTATACCTTTTTTTATTTTTTATTTACAATTACATTTTTTTAATTTTACAGTGGAACCTCGGATTGCGAGTAACATGGTTAACGAGCGTTTTGCAATACAAGCACTGTATTTGAAAAAATCCTAACTCGGTTTGCGAACAGGATTGAGGCCAAAGCGGTGTGTAGTACCGCGTTTGACCTGAGGTGGGGGGGGCGCCAGAGCCTAGCGGAGCAGAACGGCGCCAATCGCAGCCGATCGGCGCCATTCGTAAATGCTTGGAAAGACACAGAAATACTCCATTTCCAAGCCTTTCCAAGGTTTTCCGAGGTCAGCCGTGGTGTCCTCAGGTCTTTCCGAGGCTCTCCGGCGCACCCCCACCTCTGGCCGCATGCAGTATTGCATGCCATTGAAGTCAATGCGGAACAAATTATTTTTGTTTCCATTGACCTTAATGGGGAAACTCGATTTGATATGCGAGTACTTTGGATTACGAGCATTCTCCTGGAACGGATTATGCTCGTATTCCGAGGTTGCACTGTAGTAAAAAGTGAAGGCACACTATGAGTTAAGTCCAAGGATCTGCATGACATGTCCTGGGCTAATCTCTATTATTTACATCTGACAGTTTTATCGCACTCCCAGAAGTTGGCTATCATTGTATTTCTAGGAGTCTGACAATTATGCCTCAGGTCTAAGCATCTTTAAAGGATCACTAAAGTACATTTTTTTTTTTTAAATAACAAACATGTTATACTTACCTCCACTGTGCGGCTCGTTTTGCACACAGTGGCCCCTATCCACGTCTTCTGGTGTCCCTAGGCAGCTGTCTCACCCCCCCCCCCCCCACAAGAGCTTTCCACCTACATGCAAAGCGAGCTTGCATGGTGGAAAGCTCTTTCGGGCGCACTCCCGTGATACAGCGGCTGCCATAGCCGCCAACTGTATCACTCGGCCCCGCCCCGGTGCGCTGCGTCATTGGATGTGATTGACAGCAGCACCAGCCAATGGCTGCACTGCTTATAATCCATCCAGTGAAGCCAGGCTGAAAACCGCGGATGACGGGGACCAGAGCAGGACTTTCGAGGGGTCAGGTAAGTAAAACGGGGGTTTGGGATGCATAAAGGTGAAAAAACATTTACCTTTACAACCCCTTTAACATTAGAGTCTGTGTAGCTGCTATGCCTGCCCCTCCCCTCCTCCTGCCCAATCACAGAAGCCTTTGTATTATGTGAACTTGTTTACAAATTACAAAGGCTTCTCTGAATGGACAGCACCCTGTTTGCTTCCCTCTCTCACAGACTCGGGGGTCAGTGTATGTACTCTGGCAGAGCCATAAACCTGTTAGATATAAATAATACAGGTAAGCTCAGGAGATATCATGCACCTCCTTGGCCTTAAATTATAGTGTGCCTGCACTGCTTACAAAGTGACTGAATTCCTGGAATTGAAGCTTTCAATGTTGCACAAATGTGAATATTTACTGACAACGTGCACTCATTTGTTTTTTATATTTCCAGGTAAAACGTTTTAATTGCGCAGGGACACATTGGATAGGATATCGCTTCATGACAACATTGTTGCCTAAACAGATATGTCAGTTAATTAATAGTTCTGCTTCTCTGTTTAAACAACACTTTCTAGTTAATGAGACCTGATTGAGCTAATACTTAGCAGACAGTTGCCAGTGCGCTCATCAAAGGGTTCTGACAGCAGAAGTTAGCAGTCACTGGAGAACAAAGTTTAAATCTAGCTTTCAATTCCCTTTCAAAGGAAGAATAAATGTTAGAATTAAAATTGCTCCCCTCGCCCCAACTGATAAAGAATAAAATGCTTTCTTTGTTTAGAGGATTACAACCTGATTCTGAGGCCTAAGTTAGGATCTTTAGTGGTACATTAACCACTTAAGACCCGGACCAAAATGCAGGTAAAGGACCTTGCCCCTTTTTGCGATTCGGCACTGCTTCGTTTTAACTGACAATTGCGCGGTCGTGCGACGTGGCTCCCAAACAAAATTGGCGTCCTTTTTTTCCCACAAATAGAGCTTTCTTTTGGTGGTATTTGATCACCTCTGCGGTTTTTATTTTTTGCGCTATTAACAAAAATAGAGCGACAATTTAAAAAAAAATGCAATATTTTTTACTTTTTGCTATAATAAATATCCCCCCAAAATATATAAAAAAACATTTTTTTTCCTCAGTTTAGGCCGATACGTATTCTTCTACGTATTTTTGGTAAAAAAAATCGCAATAAGCGTTTATCGGTCGGTTTTCGCAAAATTTATAGCGTTTACAAAATAAGGGATAGTTTTATTGCATTTTTATTAATTATTTTTTTTTCGATCAGCGATTTTTTTCGTGACTGCGACAATATGGCGGACACTTCGGACAATTTTGACACATTTTTGGGACAATTGTCATTTTCAAAGCAAAAAATGCATTTAAATAGCATTGTTTACTGTGGAAATGACAGCTGCAGTTTGGGAGTCAACCACAGGTGGCGCTGTAGGGGATGTGTGACCTAATGTGTTCGTTTACAACTGTAGGGGGGTGTGGCTGTAGGTGTGACGTCATCGATCGCGTCCCCCTATTACAGGGATGACGCGATCGATGCTGTGGCCACAGAGAAGCACGGGGAAGCCATGTGTACACACGGCTCTCCCCGTTCTTCCGCTCCAAGGACGGATCGCCGCACTCCAGCGGCGATCGGGTCCGCGAATCCCGCGGTCCCGGAGCTTCGGACCCGCCCACGGCTGGGTACTAAAATCAACGTATATATACGTTGATGTGCCCAGCCGTGCCATTCTGCCGACGTAAATGTGCAGTAGGCGGTCCTTAAGTGGTTAATACCTCGGATTGCGAGTAACACGGTTTACAAACAGTTCGCAATACAAGTGCAGCTCCCCCTTACTTTCAGAAAGGGCGCTACGCTAAAGTTAGTAGGGTGAGAGACTTACTTGCTCTCACCCAGGTTGATATGCTCAAATTCGGCAGCTGTCAGCCCTGAATTATCCTGTGGGTCATTCTGCGCTCCAGAGATGTGGTCCCACCTCTGGGTGGCAAGTGGCGCCAGAAGGATTCAGGGAGAGCCGCTTTTCCTCAGCAGCCAATTGGAGGAGCGTTTCCCGCGCGGGAATTCTGGGGGAGGGGTATATCTGTGGCAGACGCCATTTTCCGGGGTCTTCGCGGGTTCCTGGTTCCACCTTCAGGGTGTGCGCACATCACGGGCCCCACCACTATGGCCTACCTGGCCGGGCCCGTGCTACGCGAAGTTCCCGACTCTGGGCCCTCATTCAGAGACAATGAAATGGCTAGGGGACCTTGGTGTCTTACTGGGGTCCCGCATCTCAAGAGAACAGGATTGAGAGGATATGTTCTATTGCTCTTAAGTACCGGACCTGTGGCAGAGGCCTCTACTGATCTTCTAGAGCCAAGTCGGTGGCAGAGACTTGTTCCGTCTCTGCATTCTCAGTGACACTCTGGCTGCCAGGTCTGTGTGAGAGGCCTGTCCAGGTGCACTGCACCCACTCCGGCTGGAGTGGCGACGTGATTGATTCAATTACAGAAGGCAGGACTGCTTTCTCCATCCAAGACTAGTGTTGCTCACGAATGTTGCATATTCGAGTAATCGCGAATAACTCGAATATTGCGGCGAATATTCGCCATGGCGAATATTCGTATTTTTTCAAATGTATTTGTAAAACAGATCACATCCTAGTGATCTCCATCGACGTCTAAAAGCATTGCTGGTATGATTAGAGAGAGACCCTGGGCCGAGTAGCTGATGCCATTCTTTTATGTTGCCGAAAATTCGCATTGCGAATTTTCGGCAACATAAAAGAATCGCATCAGCTACTCGGCCCTTCTTTTGCATCAGAGCCAATCAGAATCACTCGAATATTCGGCAAAAGGAATATTGCGCGATATTACTTTTGCCGAATATTCGAGTTATTCTGATTGGCTCTGATGCAAAAGAAGGGCGGAGAAGATAATCGCGCAATAGGAATATTGCACGATTATCTTCTCCGCCCTTCTTTTGCCCCCTTATTCTCCTTTCTTTTAAGTAGAGTTAGTGTAGAGTTAGTGTTTAGTGCATATTAGTTTAGTAATACAGGAAATGATCTCCGTTTATGAGAATTTCGCAATCATTTTCGCATTAGCGAAATTTTGCATTAGCGAAATTTCGCAAATTTTTTTTTGGATAAAATATCACGAATATTCGATATTAGCGAATATTCGCGAATATTCTTCTATATATTCGCGCAATATCGCGAAATCGAATATGGCGTATTCCGCTCAACACTATCCAAGACTCTGCAAAGTTACTCTACTTTCATCAACCTTTTCCTATCTACCTCGAGTTGATGTGTTGGTCGTGTTGGACCAGGAAAATAAAGCATTCAGAAAACTTCAGCTACCGGTTGGACATTCGTTACTGCTTTGCTCACTACATCCACCCCTAGACACCACACAGAGGTAACTTAATCCGCCGATCCCAATCTAATCAGCGGCTCCTGAATGGGGTAGCGCTACACAAGCTTTTTTTTAAATCCTGACTCGGTTTGCAAAATGAGCAGGTTTCAAGCCTCTGCGGTGTGCAGTACCGTATTTGGCCAGAGGTGTGGGGGCGATGGTGACATTCTGAGCCGCTCGAATGCACTTAGTTCCCGAGTGTTTCCGAGCCCCTCCAAGAGTTTCCGAACCAGTTTGTAATCCAAGGTTCCACTGTAACATACCATGTTAATAATTTATGGTGTTTTCTATATATACAGTGCTCAACATAAATGAGTACACCCCAACAGATTTGTCAGAAAACCTTTACTTTCCTTTCAGGCCGCGTACACATGATTGGACCAACCCGATGAGAATGGTCCGACGGACCGTTTTCATCAGCTCACCGCTGAAGTGGCCTGATGGTCTGATGTGCGTACACACCATCACTTCAAAATCCGAACGGGCCAGAACGCGGTGACGTAGAACACAACGACGTGATGAAAAAACGAAGTTCAATGCTTCCAAGCATGCGTCGACTTGATTCTGAGCATGCGCGGGTTTTTGGTCCGATGCTTTTGCGTACTAACCATCGTTTTGGTCCGATGGTCAGGCGTCCATCGGACCGATTTTAAAGCAAGTTTTAAAACTTTGGTCCGATGGACAGCGGTCCGATGGGCCGTACACACGATCGGTTTGGTCCGATGAAACTGGTCTTAAGGAACCCGATCGTGTGTACGCGGCCTCAGAGTGAATATTTTCTATGGGACACTATACTAAAGAATCCGCCCACAAAAGATTTGTTCATTTGCACACACAAAAAAGTATTTTTCCTAACAAATTCATTCAAGTCCATGTTGCAAAAATGAATACATCCCAATAAATGTCTTAGGCCTCTTTCACACGGAGCAGTCCGTTTTACGGTCCGCTCCGTGTGTGTCCGTCGGCTCAGCAGGGGGTCTTTTAATGAGCGGACGAACGGTCCGCTAATGTGAAAGGGGCCTTAGGAGCAAAAGCTACATTTTAGACAACAAAATTCTAATTAACAAGAATTCACCTATAGATGAGTCTAATTATTCATTAAGCAGGTGTCCAGCAGACAGTTGATTATAAAAGGGCGTTACTTAAGGTGGTTGTAAAGCACTCAGTGCCTTTTTTTTTACCTGCAAGCTGCCGCTCCATTAGGGGCACAGGGAGTCCGCCCTCCTAATCCATGCGTCCAGTCCCTAATCTACATGCAGGGTGCCGGACACATTGGCCCGGATTCACAAAGCACTTGCGCCGACGTATCTCAAGATACGCCGCGTAAGTGCAAATATGCGCCGTCGTATCTGTGCACCGAACCCACAAACTAAGATACCTAGACGCCTAAAAACAGACTTCATCCCACCGACGTAACTTGCCTACGCCGGCGTAGAGTGGGCGCGTATATTTACGCTGGACGCATGTGGCGCTCCCATTGATTTTCTATTCAAATATGCAAATGAGGGAGATACGGCGATTCACAAACGGACCGTGATATACACAGTTTGCGTAAGTTTTACGTTCGGCGTAAAGTTATTGCCCGGCCCATCATTTGCATTGGGTCACGCTTCATTAGCATGGATCACGCCCACTTCCAGCCCACTTCCACCTACGCCGGCTTACGCCTACAAAATATACGCCATGCTGGTGCAACGTTGGGAGCATTTGCTTTGTGAATTCCATGCTTGCCTCTCTGCGCTGCGTCGGCGTAGCTTAAAAGAGATACACTACAGCGGGAAATAAATGTGTGCCGATGTCTGTGAATCCGGGCAATTAGGCTCTAATTGGCTTTAAAAAAGGGCTGCACTGCGCCCTGAGCCCACCTAGCTGTGTGAATTAATATTCGCTAATGTCTTACTGCTTCTCCTCCTGGCCAATCGGGAAGCGGGTCCTGAGACCCGACTGGCCAGTCTTAGGACTCAGGGACTTAGGGAGGAGAAGCAGCGTCACTTACAGGGGTGGCAAGAGACAGAGTGGAGGTGCGGGAGCTGGTGCAGAAAGCGCAGAAACTGGTGCGGACGAGCGGGGAGCTGATGCGGACGAGCGAGAGCCGGTGCGCAGATCAGGGAGTCGTGTGAGTACCTACTGAGGCCGACCTGTGCATCGGGGGGGGGGGGGATGTGTTTTGTACGGCATGTGCAAGTGAAGGGGGCAGGTTTCTTTACAGCCCCTTCAAAATATTGAGCACCAGCCGCCACTGCCTGCAAGGTAAAGCCATAATATGCTAGCATGTATTGCATGCTAGCACATTATGTGAAACTTACCTGAAAACAAAGCAATGATGTCACTCCTGTGCATGAGCAGGGGAGCTACTGTTTATGACACAGGATTCTGAAGAAACAATATGGGTGCCCATTCATGGGTGATGTCATCAGTTGCATGTCATCAGAGCACGTTTAGGAGATATTTACAGTGCCTACAGGTGAGCCTTATTATAGGCTTACCTATAGGTACAAGTCAAAAATTTAAGTTTACAACCACTTTAACCACTTCAGCCCCAGAAGGTTTTACCCCCTCCTGCCCAGGCGAAATTTCAGCTTCCGGCACTGCGTCGCTTTAACTGACAATTGCGCGGTCGTGCGCCGTGGCTCCCAAAACAAATTGGCGTCTATTTTTTCCCCATAAATAGAGCTTTCTTTTGGTGGTATTTGATCACCTCTGCGGTTTTTAATTTTTGCGCTATAAACAAAAATAGAGCGACAATTTTGAAAAAAATGCAGTATTTTTTACTTTTTGCTATAACAAATATCCCCAAAATATATATATATATATATATATATATATAAAAAAATCCTCAGTTTAGGCCGATACGTATTCTTCTACTTATTTTTGGTAAGAAAAATGCAATACGTGTTTAATCGATTGGTTTGCACAAAATGTATAGCGTTTAGTTTTATGGGATTTTTATTATTATTTTTTTTTACTAGTAATGGCGGCGATATGCAATTTTTTTTATTGGGACTGCGACATTATAGCGGACACATCGGACACTTTCACGTACATCAGCGCATCTTTATGCCGACGTAGCGTATCTTCTTTACGCTACACCGGCGCACAGTTGAGAGGCAAGTATGAAATTCACAAAGAAAATGCGCCCAATGTTGCGCTGGCGTAGCGTATATTATCGTCGGCGTAAGCCGATGTAAGTCAAAGTAGGTGGAAGTGGGCTGGAAGTGGGCGTGATCCATGGTAATGAAGCATGACCCCATGCAAATGATGGGCTGAGCGTCATCCAAGTACTTAAAACGAACGGTGCATGCGTCGTAACTTGGACGCATCCCCATGCGCATGCGTACAACCACGTCGAAATAACCGCCTAAGATACGTTGAATCACTGCCTACGACGTGAACCTAACCTAAGCCCATCCCTATTCATGTAATACTGCGTAAACGACGTAAAATACGACGGCTGTTCCCTGGTCCATACCTTTGCATGGGTTGCCTATATGTGGAATAACTTTACGCCGGACGTAACCCTTACGCAAATCGCTTAAAACATGCGCCGGGCGCATCTACGTTCGTGAATCGGCGTATCTCCCTCATTTGCATATCTGAATCGAAACTTCCATATGCATCCAGTGTAAATATGCGCCCACGATACGCCGGCGTAGGAAAGTTACGTCGGTCGGAAGAAGCCTATTTTTCAACGTAACTTAGTTTGTGGGTCCGGCGCATAGATACGACGGCGCACCTTTGTACTTACGCGGCGTATCTGTAGATACGTCGGCGTAAGTGCTACGTGAATCCGGGCCAAGAAGATTACTGGGACCCTGTACTCTGGAATGATGAGATCAATACAAACGTTTTTGGAACTGATGGCTTCATAACTGTATGGCGTTGCAAAGGAGTACAAAGCAAAATGCATGGAGGCTACAGTGAAACATGATGGTGGCCGTGTCCTTCTGTGGGGCTGCATGAGTGCTGCTGGTGTCGGGGGGCTGCATTTCATTGATGGTATCATGTTCTGCTCTATATAGAAAGAGAAGATGTTACCATCACTCCGTGCCCTTTGGTTGTTGTGCACTTTTCCAACATGACAATCATCCACATCTATCGCCGCGTACACACGATCATTTTTCGCCTTGTAAAAAAACTGAGTTTTTCAGCCTCTAGAAAAAACGTCATCATTAAAACGACGTTGCCCACACATAATCATTTAAAAAAAATGCTCTAGCAAAGCGCGGTGGCGTACAACATGTACAACGGCACTATAAAGGGGAAGTTCCATTCGCCTTTGGGCTGCTTTAGCTGATTTTGTGTAAGTAAAAGACGATTTGCGCTCTTTTGTCTGTTACAGCGTGATGAATGTGCTTATTCCATTACGAACGCTAGTTTTACCAGAATGAGCGCTCCCGTCTCATTACTTGCTTCTGAGCATGCGCGGGTTTTTCACGTCGTTAAAGCCCACACACGATCATTTTTTACAACCTAAAAAATGTAAAAAATACAGCATGTTCGAATTTTTTTTTTTGTCGTTTTTCAGAACCCGAAAAAAGATTGGGAAGCCCACACACCATCATTTTAAATGACGTTTTTTAAACACGTTGTTTTTTACATGTCGAAAAAAATGATCGTGTGTACATGGCATAAGACCACCATTGTATTTCTGAAGAAGGACAGGGGGGAAGTGATTCAGTGGCCAAGTATGTCTCCTGATCCAAACCCAATCAGGGAACACCTCATGGGAATTCTGAAGTTGAGCATCACTCTCCATCCAGCATCCAGACTCTAATGCCCCGTACACACGATTAGTCCATCCGATGAGAACGGTCCGAAGTACCGTTTTCATAGGTTAACCGATGAAGCTGACTGACGGTCTGATGTGCCTACAAACCATCGGTTAAAAAAACAATCGTATCAGAACGCAGTGACGTAGAACACAACGACGTGCTGAAAAAAAACGAAGTTCAATGCTTCCAAGCATGCGTCGACTTGATTCTGATCATGCGTGGCTTTTTAACCGATGCTTTTGCATACTAACGATCGGTTTTGACCCATCGGTCAGGCGTCCATCGGTTAAATTTTAAAGCAAGTTCTGTTTTTTTTGACCAAAGGATAACTGACAGATGGGGCCCACATACGATCGGTTTGGACCGATGAAAGCTGACCTTCAGTCTGTTTTCATCGGTTTGGACTGATCGTGTGTACGCGGCCTCAAAGGCCTTGTACACACGAGGGAATAGATCCGATGGGAACGGTCCGACGGACCGTTCCCATCGGATCTGTCTGCCGGATTGCTTTGATCCGAAGGCTGTACACACCATCGGATCAAATTCCCCGCCGGCGGACAGCGCGGTGACGCGGCGGTGACGTTGACGCCGCCACGTCACCGCACCAGGAAGTAAACACTTCCGCGCGCATGCGTCGGATCCATTCACAGGATACGACGCATGTGCGGGCAGATATGTCCGCTGGTTTGCCGTACTAACCAGCGGACATATCTGACGGACAGCTCTCCGGCGGAAAAATTCCAAAGCATGCTTTGGAAATTTTCCGCCGGAGGAATCCGGCCAGAACGGTCCGTTTGCCCCTACACACGAGCGTATTTTTCGGCTGAAATGGTCCGTCGGACCATGTTCAGCGGATTTATTCACTCGTGTGTACAAGGCCAAAGAGGTCGTTCTTGAAGAATGGAAAAAGATCGATGTTGCAATATGTCCCCAACTTCTTCATTCTATGCCTAGAAGACTTGGTGCTGTCCTTACAAATCATGGAGGTCATATAAAATACTAGATGGAGTAGTTTTTGTTGTGGGGTGTATTCATTTTTGCCTCAACTCATTTGGGCAAAACTGAAGATTTTGTAATCTAAGTTATATTATTAATATTACTTTCATTTTATGAGCTAAACAAATGTTCTATATAACTCAGTTTTGTCAACATTTTGGAAATTGTTCTCGTGTTCATTGAGATATTGATTAAAATCTTAGGGCCAGATTCACAGAGCCCTAATGCCGCGTACACACGGTCGTTTTTTGCGATGAAAAAAACGTTGTTTTTTAAAACGTCATTTAAATTGATCGTGTGTGGACAAAACTTTGTTTTTTGTCTTAAAAAAACGACCAAAAAAAAAATTCCAACATGCTTGAATTTTTTGTGTCGTTTTTCAAAACGTCGTTTTTTGTTTCACAAAAAGTCACTGTGTGTCGCAAAAACGTTGTTTAAAACGACGTTTTTCAACCCGCGCATGCCCAGAAGCAAGTTATGAAGCGAGCTTCAATGGAAAAGAGTGGTGAACGTAACCTCGCTTTTTGTGAAAAAAACGATGCTGTGTAGGCAACATCGTCTTTGAAAAGTGACGTTTCAAAAACGTCGTTTTTTACTTCACAGAAAACATCGTTTTTTTTCATCACAAAAAATGATCGTGTGTACGCGGCATTACTCCTGTGTAACTGGTGTTAGACTGGAGTAATTTCAAATTACGCGCGTTTTTTAGCTAGTCGGAAACCTCAAACCATGAATAGACGGCTGCGGGCTTCAATTCAACTGGATTACGTGTTCGTATGCCTTCGGATCTACGCTGCAATAAAATTGCGGCCACTGGGTGGACTTCCCGTCGTTTTCCGCATCGGGGTATGCAAATGAGCTTTTGCCGGCGATCCCCGTAATTACGATCTTCATTCGCAATCTCTTACGGCATCTTTAGTCATCTTTTGTTTGCGTAACACTATACCAGCTTTTTGCTGCTCTAATATTAGACAGCCCATGTTAAGTATGGCCGTCGTTCCCGCGTTGAATTTCTACGTTTTCCGACGTCTTTTATTATTTTTTACGTAAGTCGTCCGGGAATAGGAATGTTCGTAAACGACGCTACTCAAACAACGAATGACGTAACGACGTGATTTCGCGCAATGCAGGGCGGGAAATTTCTGAACGGAGCATGCGCAGTTCGATCGCCGCGGGGACGCGCTTAATTTAAATGCTTCTCGCCCCCTAATCACGTATTTCGATTACGCGGCGAGAAATAGACTACGCCGCCGTAGCGTACGGGCAAAAATCTACCAGAATTCGGTGTAGAGCCTGGTAAAATACGGCAGCGTAGAGTATTTCGATTACGCAGCGCAATATTAAGTGTATCTGAATCTGGCCCTTACTTTTTAAAAGGGGTGTACTCACTTATGCTGAACACTGTATACAATATATATATATATAAATATATATATATATATATATATATATATATATATATATATATATATATAGCACCTAAATATCTGCTTAAAACCTAGAATTAGTTACATTAGCGACCAACACATATATTTCAACAAGATGCATGAGACAAATCTGAATGTCTCCATTACAAGAAGAGGTTTTATTTATATATATATACAGAGCTTTTTTCTCAGAAAATATGTGCAAGAACTCAACCACAAGAATTCACAAACAGTAGAAGGGTCTTAAAGGGGCATTAAATCCCAGGATTGCATTACATACAGAGTGCAGAGTTCAGGGGGGGTTACACACAGAGTGCAGAGCTGTCACTTGTAAACACAGAAACCAGACTTCTGTGTTTACAAGTGATTGTGGTGAGCAGGCACCAAAGGGTCTGAGCCAGAGGCGGTGGAACTGAGTTCCCCCTGAAAAAAAAGCCCTGTATATATATATGTGTGTGTATATATATATATATATTTACAGTATATAATGTCATTTATATTCTAAGGAATATACACAGTATATAATGACGTTGGATGATCTGAATGACATTTACTGCACAAGTGTCAAATGCTCATGACAGTGAACGCAGTTTGAATGTTTAGCAATTGTAAACCTGTGAAAGAAACCGTTATGCTAGTTTGCAGCTTCGTTAACCCAACTTAATCTTATCCTAATATTATGTGCTAACAATTTACACAAACAGTCTCTCCCACCACCCGTCCCCTCCTTGCGCGTCATAACGTAGCATCAAAAGAGGATTACCGTTCTTCTAAAATAAAAACACATACATTTATTGAGCTTTACCATTTCTCTACATGAAAGTGTCACAAACATGTATCATTTTTAATTACTTTGTTGATTATTATATTTTGGGGTAAATAAATGGGGGGGTGCAAATTTTGTAAAATATTGCAAAATGTTGTAAAGATTACAAGAAAAAATTTTTTTTTTCATTTTCATTTATTGTTTACAATTTTTATACACTACAATAAAAAATCAAAGTATTACACATTATTTATTACTAATTATTACAAATTTTAAAAATGCATTATTTATTTAAAAATTTGACTATTTCATAAAAAAAAAAAAAAAAAAAAAAAAAAGGAAATACAAATATATGTAAAAGATGTATATGTTAGGTACAAAACCTAATGTGTGGAACCAAGACATCACTGAGGCAAAGAAAAATATTCTGGGCCACAAAAGGGATTTAATGTTTAAATCCACAGGTATTAGGATAACCAAACTCCAATGCCGCTTACACACGATCACTTTTCGTCATGAAAAAAAAAAAGTTTTTTAAGCATGTAGAAAAAATGATGTTTTTAAATGACGTTAAAAAATGCAGCATGCTTTTGTCGTTTTTCAGAAGATGAAAAACTATGTGAAGCCCACACACCATCATTTTAAATGATGTTTTTAAAAACTTTTTTTTTTTTTTCATGCTGAAAAATGATCACGTGTAAGCGGCATAATGCCCCATACACGATTATATAGTAGTTTTAAAAAAAATTAATTTAAAATGATCAAATTTTTTTTTTTTAACGTCATTTTAAACGATGTCGTTTTTCAGGTTGTAAAAAATGATCGTGTGTGGGCTAAAACAACGTTGAAAACCCGCGCCTGCGCAGAAGAAAGTTATGAGACGGGAGCGCTCGTTCTGGTAAAACTACCATTTTGTAATGGAGATAGCACATTCATCACACTGTAACAGACAGAAAAGCGCGAATTGTCTTTTACTAACAAGGAATCAGCTAAAGCAGCCCAAATGGTGTCATCCGAATGGAACTTCCCCTTTATAGTGCCGTCGTACGTGTTGTACGTCACCGCGCTTTGCTAGAGCATTTTTAAAAAACGATGGTGTGCGGGCAACGCCGTTTTAATGATGAATTTAGAAAAACTTTGTTTTTTCTACATGCCGAAAAACAAAGTTTTTTTTAATGCTGAAGAAAGATCGTGTGTACGCGGCATTATGCCGCGTACACACGATCGTTTTTCAGGTTCTAAAAAATTACGTTTTTTTTTTATGTTGTTAAAAACGATTGTGTGTGGGCTTCAGAGCATTTTTTGGGTTCTAAAAAATGGGCATTTTTTTTCGAATATGCTCTATTTTTTCACAACGTTTTTAACATTGTCGTTTTTAAGGTTGTAAAAAATGGTCGTGTGTGGGCTTTAACGATGTGAAAAACCTGCGCATGCTCCGAAGCAAGTTATGAGACGCGAGCGCTGGTTCTGGTAAAACTACCGTTCATAATGGAGTAAGCACAATCATCACGCTGTAACTAGTGTTGAGCAGAATATGCCATATTCGATTTCGCGATATATCTCGAATATATAGTCGAATATTCGAGATATATTCGCTAAATACGAATATTCGTGATATTTTTTGGAAATGAAATGATTGCGAATTTTCGCTATTGCGAATGCGAATGCGAAATTTCGAGAAATGCGGAATGGAGCACTCTGATTGTCTCAGAATATTTGTGATATTTTATAATACAAAATAATTGCGAATATTCGAGAAATGCGGAAGGAGCACTCTGATTGGCTCAGAATATTTGTGATATATTACAATACAAAATAATTGCGAATATTCGAGAAATGCGGAAGGAGCACTCTGATTGGCTCAGAATATTCGTGATATATTACAATACAAAATAATTGCGAATATTCGAGAAATGCGGAAGGAGCACTCTGATTGGCTCAGAATATTTGTGATATATTACAATACAAAATAATTGCGAATATTCGAGAAATGCGGAAGGAGCACTCTGATTGGCTCAGAATATTCGTGATATATTACAATACAAAATAATTGCGAATATTCGAGAAATGCGGAAGGAGCACTCTGATTGGCTCAGAATATTCGTGATATTTTATAATACAAAATAATTGCGAATATTCGAGAAATGCGGAATGGAGCACTCTGATTGGCTCAGAATATTCGTGATATATTACAATATACAATAATTGCGAATATTCGGCAAATGCGGAAGGAGCACTCTGATTGGCTCAGAATATTCGTGATATATTACAATATACAATAATTGCGAATATTCGGCAAATGCGGAAGGAGCACTCTGATTGGCTCAGAATATTCGTGATATATTACAATACACAATAATTGCGAATATTCGGCAAATGCGGAAGGAGCACTCTGATTGGCTCAGAATATTCGTGATATATTACAATACAAAATAATTGCGAATATTCGGCAAATGCGGAAGGAGCACTCTGATTGGCTCAGAATATTCGTGATATATTACAATACAAAATAATTGCGAATATTCGAGAAATGCGGAATGGAGCACTCTGATTGGCTCAGAATATTCTTGATATTTTATCGTAAATTCGCAAAAATGCGAATGAGAAATTTATTGCGGAATTTCGACAGTAACACTCTGAAATCGAATATATGTGTTATTTTAGCTAAAAACAATATTGCGAATTTCTCGAAATTAATCGCGCGATATCGCTATTGCCGAATAATCGCATTGCGATTTATCGGCAATATAAATTAATCGCTGCAGCTACTCGGCCCAAGGTCTCTAATCATACCAGCAATGCTTTTAGACGTCGATGGGGATCTCTAGTATGTGATCTGTTCTAAAAAAAAAATTGAAAAAATACGAATATTCGAAATAGCGAATATTCACCGCGAAATTCGGAATATATCGCGAATACTCGAATATGCCATATTCGAGCCGAATATTCGCAATACGAATATTCGTGAGCAACACTAGCTGTAACAGACAGAAAAGCGCAAATCGTCTTTTACTAATACAAAATCAGCTAAAGCAGCCCAAAGGTGGCGTCATCCACATGGAACTTCCCCTTTATAGTGCCGTCGTACGTGTCGAACCGCGCTTTGCTAGAGCATTTTTTTTCACGATCATGTGTAGGCAAGGTCGTTTTAATGATTGGGTTGAAAAAAACATGTTTTTTTCTAGAACTTAAAAACTTCATTTTTTTAGAACCCAAAAAACGATCGTGTGTACGCATAATACACACAATCGGAAACTCCGATAAGAAAACCGTGGATTTTTTTCTGACAGAATGTTAGCTCAAACTTGTGTTGCATAAACACAGTTCACACAAATCTTGTTGGAAATTCCAAACGTCAAGAACGCGGTGACGTACAAGACGTATGACAAACCGCATCGGAATTGCATACAGACAACTAGATTTTCAGATGGAAAAATAGAGAACCTGCTCCAGTAGCGGTTCGTCCATAGAGGGCGCCAGAGCGCCGCCCCCTATGGCTCTCCCACAGCCACTGAAATACATAGATTCATGCATTTTTTAACTATTTATTTATATGATACAGCTGCAAAGAAGTATTTGAACACCTGTCTATCAGCTAGAATTCTGACCATCAAAGACCTGTTAGTCTGCCTTTAAAATGTCCACCTCCACTCCATTTATTATCCTAAATTAGATGCACCTGTTTGAGGTCATTAGCTGCATAAAGACACCTGTCCACCCCATACAATCAGTAAGAATCCAACTACTAACATGGCCAAGACCAAAGAGCTGTCCAAAGACACTAGAGACAAAATTGTACACCTCCACCAGGCTGGAAAGGGCTACGGGGAAATTGCCAAGCAGCTTGGTGAAAAAAGGTCCACTGTTGGAGCAATCATTAGAAAATGGAAGAAGCTAAACATGACTGTCAATCTCCCTCGGACTGGGGCTCCATGCAACATCTCACCTCGTTGGGTCTCAATGATCCTAAGAAAGGTGAGAAATCAGCCCAGGATTACACGGGAGGAGCTGGTTAAAGAGCTGGGACCACCGTTTCCAAGGTTACTGTTGGTAATACACTAAGACGTCATGGTTTGAAATCATGCATGGCACGGAAGGTTCCCCTGCTTAAACCAGCACATGTCAAGGCCCGTCTTAAGTTTGCCAATGACCATTTGGATGATCCAGAGGAGTCATGGGAGAAAGTCATGTGGTCAGATGAGACCAAAATAGAACTTTTTGGTCATAATTCCACTAACCGTGTTTGGAGGAAGAAGAATGATGAGTACCATCCCAAGAACACCATCCCTACTGTGAAGCATGGGGGTGGTAGCATCATGCTTTGGGGGTGTTTTACTGCACATGGGACAGGGCGACTGCACTGTATTAAGGAGAGGATGACCGGGGCCATGTATTGCGAGATTTTGAGCAACAACCTCCTTCCCTCAGTTAGAGCTTTGAAGATGGGTCGAGGCTGGGTCTTCCAACATGACAATGACCCGAAGCACACAGCCAGGATAACCAAGGAGTGGCTCTGTAAGAAGCATATCAAGGTTCTGGCGTGGCCTAGCCAGTCTCCAGACCTAAACCCAATAGAGAATCTTTGGAGGGAGCTCAAACTCCGTGTTTCTCAGCGACAGCCCAGAAACCTGACTGATCTAGAGAAGATCTGTGTGGAGGAGTGGGCCAAAATCCCTCCTCCAGTGTGTGCAAACCTGGTGAAAAACTACAAGAAACGTTTGACCTCTGTAATTGCAAACAAAGGCGACTGTACCAAATATTAACATTGATTTTCTCAGGTGTTCAAATACTTCTTTGCAGCTGTATCATACAGATACATAGTTAAAAAAATCATACATTGTGATTTCTGGAATTTTTTTTTTTGATTATGTCTCTCACAGTGGACATGCACCTACGATGACAATTTCAGACCCCTCCATGATTTCCAAGTGGGAGAACTTGCAAAATAGCAGGGTGTTCAAATACTTATTTTCCGCACTGTATATATATATATATATATATATATATATATATATATATATATATATATATACAGTATATATATATATATATATATATATACAGTATATATATATATATATACAGTATATATATATATATATATATATATATATATATATATGGCACCTAAATATCTGCGTAAAACCTAGAATTAGTTACATTAGCGACCAACAAATATATTTCAACAAGATGCATGAGACAAATCTGAATGTCTCCATTACAAGAAGAGGCTTCTCTCTACTTTAGATAAATAAAGATACTCTTGACACATTATTTGCTGTTTGTTTTACATTAGAAAACTATTTGTATGTCTACTCAAGTGGCTAACATAGCACCACCTTTGTTGGCAAACAGTGTTATTGATGCAAAATATATAAATAATGCATGGCTTCACAGCTCGCCGTCATGTGACTCGCACTTCTTACAGTGAGTAGTGTACACTGCATATCATCATCCAATATATTACTTACCATGGCAGAAAACTGTGTAGCAGAAAACTGGTTTTGAAAATGGCAAACTTTGAAGGGGTACATTAGAAATAAGTCTCCAATAGAAATAGGTCACATATATATATATATATATATATATATATATATATATACCCGGATTCACTTACATTGGCGCATATATATGCCGCCGTAGCGTATGTCTTTTACGCTACTCCGGCGCAGCGCGGAGAGGGAAGCATGGAATTCACAAAGCAAATGCTCCCAACTCTGCGCCGGAGTAGCGTATATTTGTAGGCGTAAGGCAGCGGAAGTGGGCTGGAAGTGGGCGTGATACATTTAAATGAAGCGTGACCCCATGCAAATGTCGGGCCGAGCTTCAGACAAGTACTGTCCCGTGGCCGCATCCCAGTGCGCATGCTCACAATCATGTCGAAACAACTGCCTAAGATACGTCGAATCACTGCCTACGGTGTGAACGTAACCTACGCCCAGCCCTATTCACGTACTACGTAAACTACATAAAATACGATGGCTGTTCCCTGGTCCATACCTTTGCATGAGTTGCGCCTCCAATATGGGGTATAACTTTACGCCGGACGTAGGACGTACGCAAACTGCTTAAAACATGCGCCGGGCGCAAGTACGTTGGTGAATCGGCGTATCTCCCTCATTTGCATATTTGAATATAAAATCAATGGGAGCGACAAATGCGTCCAGCGTAAATATGCGCCCACTATACACCGGCGTAGGAAAGTTACGTCGGGCGGCTGAAGCCTATTTTTCGTCGTATCTAGCTTTGGGGATCGGCACATAGATACGACGGCGCACATTTGTACTTACGTTGGCGTATCTGGAGATACATCGGCGTAAATGCTTTGTGAATCCGGGCCACACTGTATATAATTATATATATATATCGCCCAGAGGCGATTCAGTTTGCATGTGCCGCGCTATATGTTTTCATTCATTCATTCATTCATATAATTAAACATTTTTCCAAAAAGCCACATACACACAATCAGTCCATCCGATGAGAATGGTCTGAAGGACCGTTTTTATTGGTTAACCGATGAAGCTGACTGATGGTCCGTCGCGCCCACACACCATCGGTTAAATAACCGATCGGGTCAGAACGCGGTGACGTAAAACACAATGACGTGCTGAAAAAAATGAAGTTCAATGCTTCCAAGCATGCGTGGACTTGATTCTGAGCATGGGTGGATTTTTAACCGTGGTCGTGCCTACGATTTTGACCTATCGGTTAGGAATCCATTGGTTAAATTTAAAGGAAGTTGGCTTTTTTTTTTAACCGAAGGTTAAAAAACCTATGGGGCCCACACACGATCGGTTTTGACCGATCAAAACGGTCCATCAGATCGTTGTCCTCTGGTTAACCTATCGTGTGTACGAGGCCTAAGGCTGCACTCACAACTAATGCTGCGTACACACGACCGTTTTTCGGGTTCTAAAAAAATTTGTTGTTAAGGGTCTAGAAAAAAACGATGTTTTTTTCAACCCGATCATAAAAACGGCCTTGCCCCAGTGGCGTATCTAGGGTATGGAAGCCATGGCAAGTGCCATGGGCGCCATATGAAGGGGGCACTGTTGAATGGCTGGGCAGCAAGGCACTTACCAGGGTCTGAGGGTCTCTTCTTCCCTCCTCCCAAACATAGGCAGGATCTCCTTTTCAGCACCTTTGCTAATGGACAATGGCAGAGCTGTCCCTGCTGCGTTCAGCCACAGCCCTCCCCTGTTCTCCCAGGCTCTCCCATTCTATCTGGTCGGATTGGCAGAGCACAAAGAAGGAGAAACTTCAGTTTCTCCCTCTCCTCTGTGAAAACTGAGGCCTTAAGTGATGAAGATTTCATCACTTCCAGTATTGGTTCTGCATTTACCTGGCCTTGGAGGGCAGAGGAGGGATCAGGGGTCTAATAAACCCCAGATTTCTCCATAAAGAGGATATGTCCCTACCCAAGATAAAGTATCACAAGGGAGGATACATTTCACTAGTTTTGTTAGCTGTTTTACACTAGACACGCCTCTGCCTTGCCCACACACATCGTGAAAAAAAAGTGTCACATTTCGCTGCCTATCACAGAATGCTCCGGAAGTGATGTTTTGTCGTCGCCATCTTGCTACACCCCACCCTTCTGCACAGTAATGATAGAGTGAGAAGGGGGCAAGCAGACATCTTGTTAAACCCTCCGGAGTTTTAGATTTCACAGTTATTTTCAACACAAAACAAAGCTTATATACTTAAATACAGTGGGCCAGATTCACGTACATTGGCGCATTTTTTGATCGGCGTAGCGCACCTCCTTTACGTTAGACCGGCGCAATGTAGCTGCGCAATCACCGTATTCTCGTTTGATTTGCGCAGAAATTAGCGCCGGTGCAACGTAATTTCAGAGGCATAAGGGCGGAGTAATTCAAATTGGGAAGGACGTGGGCGTGTTACATTGAAATGAGCCGTGACCCCATGCAAATGAAGGGCCGGCCGGCTCGCGCATGCGCGCTTGAAGCAGACCATGGTCAGCACCTCTGTGCGCATGCTCACAACTCGGGAATGGCGCAATCAGTGAAATTGGAAGTGGACCCGGGCAACTTAGTGAACTACGCAAACAGCATAAATAGACAGACACAAACGCACTTCGTCTGCAAAAGTACATCCCTTTGTATCCCTCCCTATACAGCAAGGTGCTTTTGTTCTGTTGTTTGTTGCATTGTGACTTATCTTTGTGATATTCGTTGACTGTTTGATAGTGTTTGCTAGAATATATTTGATAGTGTTTTTTGGTGACTGCTTGTGAGACTTTTTGGTTGATAGATTTTTGTTTGTTTGTTTTCTTGCTTGATTTTTCCTGCATGTTTTTGTGAGTGATTTTTGGTGATTGTTTGGGAGAGAGTTGTTGGATGAGTATGACTGAGAGGAAACGCAAGTTGAATTTTTCTTTGTGGAGAAACAAATAATTGCCCGGGCCATTACCCAATATGGGCGTTTTCTGCACGGCCCAGAGAGTGCCAACACCACCCCGGCCAGATGGAGGGAGATTTTGCAGCACACTACCGACCAGGTAAATTCAGCGGGGGGGGGGGGGGGAGACCCAGACACGCAAGGGGATCGAAAAGAAAATCAATGATCTCCGGCATCTGGTCCGAAAGAAGCTGGGGCAGATGGCAGCCCATGCCAGGGGCACTGGAGGGGGCCCACCATGCCCTGTTAGGCTGACAGCGGAGGAGCGTGCGGTGGCCCACACCTTTAATAGGCAGCAAGTGGAGGGCCTGCCTGGCTATGACTCCAGTCATGAAGGCGTGATGCCAGGTAAGTTTTTTTTGCCCTATCAGGTGTGTAGCATGTGTGGGGGGGGGGTGAAAGGGAATATGTGGCAAGTGTGTTGGGCTAGCCCCTCCCACTCCTCCCCCAACAGGGCTCCCCTCCCAAGGGGCTCCCCTTCTCCCCGGCCACAAGCATCAGCTGGAGGCAAGAAGATGATCTGGCACACAAAGTTTGGGGAATACAACAGGGTACCCCCAGACTTATCCAGGCATCGGAAACGTGACTTCAGGAGGCCAAAGGTGCGCTCCACCACTGCACGTGTTTGGGCGTGGGCTTTATTGTATCTTCTCTCTCCTCTGGTTTGGGGGTTCCAGATAGGAGTCATGAGATGGGGTCCCAGTGCATATGCAGAGTCACCTGGAAGGGAAAAGACAGGAGTATGTTAGTAGTGCATGTGCCCCTTGTGATGTGTGCATCATGGGGGGGGACAGTCATGCCTGCCACCCATGTCACTCACCAACCAGCCAGGTGTCCCCATACACGTTCTGTTCGGATGGGGCTCTGATTGTAGATGTAGCTGTCATGGCTGGATCCGGGGTGTTTGGCACGGACGTGCCATATGAGGCCTTGGGCATCGACTATTACCTGTACGTTGATGGAATGCCAATGCTTCCGATTGCGCTATATGTGCTCTGTCTCATGGGGGGGGGGGGGGCTGGAGTGCCACATGTGTGCAATCAATGGCCCACACAGTGCGTGGGAATCTGGCAATTCTGTCGAAATCTGTCATTGCCTTCAGCCGCAGGTCCTCAGTGGTGGGTTTATTGATTTGGTTGGCCATGCGTCTGAGGATTGCTGGGATAACCTGGTGCACACATCTGCTCATGGAGGATTGTGACATCCCAGCCACCACTCCCTTGTTCTTTGAAAAGAGCCATTTTTTTTTTTTTTTTGAAAAGCCTATGGCGTGTGAAACACACTCAAAAACTCCACCCGGTGCAGAAAAAATGTGCACACACATAAAGAGTGTTCACAAAAACGTGCAGACGGGTGCAACGTCAAGTGGTCCTTCTGTGCGGAAGGGACCCAAACCCTGATCCCCCGGGGCGTTAGGCTCCAGACGGGGACTGAGTTACTATGGCCCGAGCAACCGAAGCCGACTCGGACCCAACTTCCCTGGAGAGACTGCCGAAACAGAACCCTCCAAGTACTAGGTGGGACTCCCCCGAAGGGAGACCCCATGAGAGCAGGTGAACTAAGCCAAAAGGCCATGTCCACCCACTCCCAAGACGTTCAGGGCTGGCCCGAGGACCGGCACCCTACTAATCACACTGTGTACAAAACGTGCACAACAAAAAAAGACAAAAAGGTGACAAACATAGGCTAATAAATAAAATAAAGTGGGGGAAAGGGATAGTGAAGAGGAGAGTGAAGAAGTGGTCATTGTGATGAACAATGACCAGGCCCTCCGGCCAGGAATAAAAAATTCCTCCGGTCCTGGCCAAAAGGCCCGGCCCAGGAGGCAGGTGCTAAAAAAGCGTGTAGCTGGTGCAGTGACCGTGGTGTCGTTAAATCAAAGTGACCCTCACTCACAGTGATTCTCAGACACCCCTGGACTGCCACTCCAGGGGCACATGCACCATAGGCTTTTCTGTTCCAAATCTAACCCCCCGACCGGCCAGTGCAGCCCTCCACCCCTGCCAGAAAGAGAGCCCTTCCAGGTTTTCTTGGTAAGAAGCTGCCCCCATCTAGCAGCCTCCACCAATACTAACCCTTCCAGACTCCCTGTCAACCCAGCAGGATTTGCATGGTCCTACCCCATCTTTCCATCAGGGCAGTTCCAGCTCCTCCTACCAGATCTCCGACAGGGACCGCACTTGCACCAGCCAGCCAGAAGGCCAGACTAGAACCCGGCAAAAAGACCAGACCAGGCACAGCCACCCATCCTCACCAGAAGTACCCTTCCAGGTGGCTCAGACGCAACCATTGGCCGGCCCCCAGTATCTGTCGGGCAGCACGGCATAGTCCCTGCTGAAACCACCCTTCCAGGTGCAATGACGCTATTGGATTGCATCCACCCTCCACAAATAGGAGGTGCTTCAGCGCTCCTCTAGCAACTGACGAGAACGGATACCACACCTGATCTTAGCCAAAAGGCCGAGCAGTGGCAGGGATGACACCACGATCAGCTCAGCCGGAGTGCAATGGCCGAGCCTCGCCCTGGGAGAACCACCTTCATGATCATGGTGTCTCCCCTGCCAGGTAAGTCTTTGAAAAGAGCCACTGGCAAGGAAATGCAGTGTTGCCATGACCTTGACCAGTGGCTGCACTGCATGTGAGCGGTGTGTTGGGCTGGTGATGTCCTCCTGCAAGGTTATGGTTAATTCCAGGATGGCATGAGGGGTGAATCTGAAGATGCGATACACCTCAGAATCACTCATGCCAAAGATGTCTATGCGGGTGCGGTATATCCTCTCCCGTGCCATCCTCCGTGCCATCCTCTGTGCCCTCCTCTAAAGTCAGTAGTATAGCTATGAGCAAGGATGTCCCTGGCATGTTGGCATACAGATTGTTGTGCAGCAAGTGTGACTGCTCTGCTCCTCACTAACGGTGTTGCTTTCTCTGACATGAAGACGGATTGTCTAATTTTATACCACCTTTTATATGGCCTAATTTTAGACAGGACGTGCAGCTGTTGCGCACAGCGCGTAGCCTGCACTGCACCAACGTCCTTTTGTGGATCCCCGTAACTCCCTCATTTGCATATTTGAATAGCAAATCAATGGTGTGTCTAGCGCAGTTTTGCGTGGACGGATGCGCCTGTCTATCGAAATTACGCCAGGTCCTAAAATGTAGATTTCTTGCGTATCTCGTTTTGGGGATGCGGCGCATAGAAACGCATGCGCAAATTTAGACTTACGCCGCGCATCTCCTGTAACGCCGGCGTAATCGCTCTGTGAATCTGGCCGGGTATTTGGAAATCCAACGGACTGTTTAAATGTTAAATTTTAAAAGCAGCAGCAAACCTGATGATCTCACATGGTTGCTAATGTGACAGAACGCCTCTAATTTTCACATTTTACATGTAAACAGTCCGTTGGATTTAAAAACACTGTATCTAAGCATATAAGCTCCGTTTTGTGTTGAAAATAACTGTGAAATCTAAAACTGCAGTGGGTGTAACAAGATATCTGCTTGCCCCCTTCTCACTCTATCATTACTGTGCAGGAGTGTGGGGTGTAGCAAGATGGCGTGACGGAACGTCACTTCCGGAGTAATCTGTGATTGGGAGCAGAATGTGACAACACTCCGGCGCTATAAAGGGGAAGTTCCATTCGGATGGCGCCACCCTTACGGCTGCTTTTGCTGATTTCCTGTTAGTAAAAGACGATTCGCACTTTTTAATCTGTTACAGCGTGATGAATGTGCTATCTCCATTACGAAGGTTACTTTTACCAGAATGCCTTACCAGCGCCCATCAATGAATGTTTGCTTGCTTTCATTTATTCCGGAGTCAGGACACAGACACAGTCCTGCTAATGCTGAGACTCAAGCCCTGTACACACAGGCAAGAATCTCGTCAGGAAAAAAAACGTTGCTTTTCCCGACGAGATTCTTAGCAAGAATCTCTTGCCGCCCGAATGTACAGACACTCCTTTCAAAAGAACCGCGGTTCTCTTGAAAGGCAAGAACACGGTGACGTCAGCACGTACGACGAGCATGCGCTCGTCGCATTTGATGCCGTCGCCGCCATCTTGCTGCACCCTACCTATGCCTAGGAAGCTACTGCCCATGCGTTGAAGTCATTTTGAGCATGTGCGGGTTTCCACGGCAACCAGGTAAGTATACACACTTTTGCGTTTCTCGGCAGGAAAACACTGCCGAGAGTCGCATGACGAGAAAATAGAGAACATGTTCTCTATTTTCCTTGTCTAGATTCTGGGCAGTTTTCTTGTCGAGAAACCTGAAAGCAGTGGCGGTGCGTCCATGGAGGTCGCAGGAGGTCACAGGAGTGCCGCCCCCTCTCTCTACTGCACCACCACTGAATACAATACACAGATTCATGCATTGCATGAATCTGTGTATTGTTGCTGCCGCCCACTATTCAGATGGCCGGCCCCCTGGTGAGCGCCGGCCATCTGAATAACGGCAGCTGGTTGGCTGTGGAAGTGTTTCAGACTGTAATCGGCTTCCAAATAGTTATCCAGGGGACGCACAGGGGTGCGTTCCATGGATAAAACTGACAGGAGTCTCAAGCCCCATACACACTATCAGTTTTCCTGATGGTTTTCTCTTCAGGTTTACCAAAACCATCTAATATGAGGTCAAACCTCAGGAGTTTCAATTTGCATGCAATCAGGCAGGCCCTTGCACTACATGGTTTTGGTAAACCTGAAGAGAAAACCATCAGGAAAACTGATAGTGTGTATGGGGCTTCAGCCAATCAGGTTCACCAGTTCTGGTAACCGGTAACCTGATTGGCTGAAGCGTCATCGAGGGCGGGAAAAGACATTGAGGGACCGTGGAAGGAGGATGGCTGACCCCAGAAAGGTAAGTGCCGGGCGGGGGGCAAGGGGGCAGCATTTTACAGGGCACAGTGGCGACAATTAAAGGGCACAGTGGCGACAATTGATGTGGGCAGAGTGATAACAATTGATGGCATTGCACAGTGGCTGCGTTTGATGGGCACAGTGGTGACAATTGATGGGCACAGTGGTAACAATTGATGGCGCATTGGCTGCATTTGATGGCACAGTGGCTGCGTTTGATGGGCACAGTGGTGACAATTGATGGGCACAGTGGTAACAATTGATGGCGCATTGGCTGCGTTTGATGGCACAGAGGCTGCATTTGGCATGGCACAGTGGCTGCATTTGGCATGGCACAGTGCCACAATTGATGGCACAGTGGTGACAATTGATGGCACAGTGGCTGAGTTTGATGGCATGGAAAAGTGGTGACAATTAATGGGCACAGTGGCGACAATTGATGGCACAGTGGCTGCGTTGCATGGCACATTGGCTGCATTTGAAGGCATGGCACAGTAGCGACAATTGATGGCAAAATAGCGACAATTGATGACATGGCACAGTGGCGACAATTGATGGCATGGCACAGTGGCTGCATTTGATGGGCACAGTGAGGCTGCAATTGTTTTTTTGTTTTGTTTTTTTGATTGTTTGCCTGAAAGCCTCGTACACACGCTCAGTATACTCAGCAAGAAAGCTCTGCCAGCCAGTTTTCTTTCTGGTTCTTGCCGAGTAAACCGAGCGTGTGAACGAGGCTTTAGTTGATTGCTGCAGAGAGAAGAGAATAGGAACCCCAGTGGCTTGGTGCCCCCTAGGCAGCAGGGCACCCTAGGCGCTGCCTTGTTTGCCTAGTAGTAGCATCGGCCCTGGATTTATACCCTTGGTGGATATTGAGGAATATATTTGTTTGAACGTTTTTGTGCCCGGAATTCCGCTTTAATGATGGGCTCTCTTTCAGATTATACCTTTGCCCATTTTGTAGCCAGCTAAATAAATTATGAAGACACAAAATGAGTAATGACAAAGATAAAAAAAAAAACAACATCAAACAACAACATGGCTAGGACCGAATGTTAGTCTTTATGGGGAGAAGAAAAATAATTTGGATAATTATGAATAACATTTATTCAGAATTTTCCCAAAAAATAAAAAAACTGCTGCCTTTATCATAAACAATTGCCAGATGGTGTACATTATCATTTTTTCTCCCCTTCCACAAAAGCGGCATTAATTGCAGAGCAGCCCAGGGCTCCACTCAGCTCATCAGTATGATAACACTTCATGACCCTGATTAACCATCAGTCTACTCAATTAAAAAGATCATTTAGACATTCACCCAATCATTTGCCTAGAGAGCCACCTGGGCCTTTACCAGGGGCTCCATTTTTAACATTCCCTTGCCCTCCCTTGTCTCCCCGTGGCTTTTAAACATATCTCCAAAAGACGTAATTGAATTAAATAAAAGCATCTTTTTTTTTGGGGGCAGCTGCAGCATCTGCTGTTTGTGGTATGTCAAGCTTTCAGCGCTAAGAAGAATCGCATATGCTCCAAATTAGCAGGTCGAAGAGATGAAACAGTCGATGATAGTATTTTAGTGCCAGCGTGAGAAACAGCTCACAGCTGTGCGCAATTTACAATTAAAGGATTTATCAGGCCGCGATTGTACCAGCGAAATCAAGTGCTGAGAGGTCAGTTAGTGAATTAGACCAATTAGGGATTTTACAGTGAAATTATCTGTCTTATTACCTATTGATGGGACGCCTGTTGTCATAGCTTCACATGGGTCACGGGCTGGAAGGTGCTTAATGAACTGATATACTTTTTTTCTTAAACAGTTTGATGTGCAGCACTTAGCAGGTTCCTATAAATCTGACATTGGTGAAATCACTTTAACCACTTCCGATCCTGCGACCGACTATTTACGGCCGCAAGGTGGCTCTGATCTGCCGGGAGGCCATCAATATACGCCCTCTGACCGCGCACCACTGAGGAGGGGGCGCGCGCCCACCACATCACATAGGTGCCGATGCATTTGTCTGCCGGCCGAGATGTCCACCAGGCACCCACGATCAGCAGTCACAGGGAAATGGAGCTCTCGTTTTTTAACCGATGGTGTGTAGGCGCGACGGACCATCAGTCAGCTTCATCGGTTAACCGATGAAAACGGTCCATTAGACCGTTCTCATCGGATGAACTGATCATGTGTACGCGGCATTAGAATCACTCCCAGGGTACATATTGAACCCCTTGATGCCCCCCAGTGTTAACCCCTTTCCTGCCAGTCACATTTATACAGTAATCAGTGCATTTTTATAGCACTGTTCGCTGTATGAATGTGAATGGTCCCAAAAATGTCTCAAAAGTGTCCGATGTGTCCGCCGTAATATCGCAGTCGTGACAAAATTCGCAGATCGCTGACATTACTAGTAAAAAAATGATAATAACAAAAAAAAGTAATGTGTGTAAACACAGAGCTCCACGTCCTGTTAGGGAGAGGAGACCGATGGTGTGTCCCTTGTACATAGGGACAACCATCGGTCACCTCCCCCAGTCAGTCCCCCTCCCCCCACAGTAAGGCCGCGTACACACGATAGGTTAAACCGATGAGAACGGTCTGATGGACCATTTTCATCGGACCAAACCGATCGTGTGTGGGCCCCATCGGTTAGTTATCCATCGGTTAAAAAAAGGGGAACATGTTTTAAATTTAACCGATGGATTCCTTACCGATAGTCAAAACTGATCATTTGTAGGCACGACCATCGGTTAAAAATCCACACATGCTCAGAATCAAGTAGACGCATGCTTGGAAGCATTGAACTTCATTTTTCTCAGCACACCGTTGTGTTTTACGTCACCGCGTTCTGACACAATCGGTTTTCTAACCGATGGTGTGTAGGCGCGACGGACCATCAGTCAGCTTCATCGGTTAACCGATGAAAACAGTCCATCAGACCGTTCTCATCAGATGGACTGATCGTGTGTACACTGCATTAGAATCACTCCCAGGGTACATATTGAACCCCTTGATGCCCCTTAGTGTTAACCCCTTTCCTGTCAGTCACATTTATACAGTAATCAGTGCATTTTTATATCACTGTTCGCTGTATAAATGTGAATGGTCCCAAAAATGTGTCAAAAGTGTCCGATGTGTCCGCCGTAATGTCACAGTCATGACAAAAATCGCTGATCGCCGCCATAACTAGTAAAAAAAATAAAAATAATTCTATCCCCTATTTTGTAGGCGTTATAACTTTCGCAAATCAATCACCATACGCTTATTGCGATTTTTTTTACCAAAAATATGTAGAAGAATATGTATCGGACTAAACTGAAAAAAATATATATATATATATTTTTTAAATGGGATATTTATTATAGCAAAAAGTAAAAAATATTGTGTTTTTTTTCAAAATTGTCGCTCTATTTTTGTTTATAGCGCAAAAAATAAAAACTGCAGAGGTGATCAAATACCACCAAAAGAAAGCTCTATTTGTGAGAGCGACATCGCACGACCTCGCAATTGTCATTCAAGGGGTGACAGTGGCGAAAGCTGAAATTTCGCCTGGGCAGGAAGGGGGTATGTGCCCAGTAAGCAAGTGGTTAAGTGAAGCGTATGTACGCTTGTCACCAGCAGAAAAGAAGATATTCAGTATCTACTGAGAAAAGCCAAAGCCAAAAGTCACGACATGGGAGTAGAACCGAATATAAACAAGATGAAGATCATGAGCACAGAAAATTGCGACAATTTTGAACTTGACGGCGGTAGAATAGAAGTTGGGAACATTTTCATTTCCTGGGCACTTTTGTTTGTGAACAATGAAGAATATCACTTAAAATAAAGAGGAAGAAATCCCTCACAATTTAAAAGAATAAAAAAAACCTTGCAAGAGAAAGGCATAATGAGCTAGTATGCACAGCATACTAGCTCATTATGTGGCACTTACCTGAGTTTGAAGCCCCCAAAGTCCTTCTCTTCAATTTAGAGGTTAGTCAGAGGATTAGTTACCTCTGACCTATTTGTTTTCAAATTTGGACCTCTTTTCCAGCCATGACTTCACTGCAGGTGACCACTACTGTTCTACCCCAGGCCTAGGGTGGCAGAAGTCAGATCCAGGTGTGTTCGGTGTCCTTTCTCAGTGGCCAATCAGTGAGGGTTGATGAGCATGATGGGGAGCGGTATTTAAGGGACAGACGTCATGGCTTCTGGGTCGTCATCGTCCACTCTGGGCAATTGTCCCACCACCCCTCTGTGTGGCCCTCCTGGCCGGGGGTCCGTGTTCAGAGTTTCTTGACTCTGGGACCACGTTGGTCTGGAGTCGTGCCCTGCTGAGCAGGCCTAGTAGTTAGACTGGGTCTGTCTTGCTGAAAAGGTCCTACGCTATCTGTCCAAGAGGGAGGAAGCCATCGAATGAAGTACCTGTCTGGAGAGCACCGAGCACGAGGCTGGTACACTCAAGGGAGGCCTGAACTTCATTGAAGGACCTATCACTACTGAAAGGCTGAGCAGTTGCCTGATTTCACTACTTGCTAGAGATCCAGGTGCTTAATCCTAAGTGAGAGGATTCTGGACCTCCCTTTGTATTGGGCTATAGTACTTTTTTTTTATTGGGCTATAGTGGTACCATCCCTCTGTGGGCGGATCTCCTGTGTTAAGTATCAGCACTGCTTTTTTTTTCACCAAAACTGTAAAATAGCAGCACACACTTTATTAAGAAGAGCCACATGACGTAGCCCGCTGGATGGGGGAAAAAAATGCCCAAAAAGCTGCCAGCAATCCCTGCCACTATGCACAGTCAGTGGCATGCAAAAAAGCCGCCATCGCTGGCTGGAGGGACTGGGGAGGCGGGGTGGAGTTGGAGACAGGGCGGTGGTGGAGGCGGAGACTGGGCGGAGACCAGAGCGGCATTGTAAGCCGACATGGCTGGAGAAAGGGTGGAGACGGCGGTGGGGGCGGAGACAGGGCAGAGGAGGAGGCAGACAGCAGAGCCGCATTGTAAGCCGACATGGCTGGAGACAAAGCGGAGGCAGAGGCGGAGGCGGAGACCAGAGTGGCAGCCTGAGACGCGGCGGTGGAGGCGGGGGCGGAGGCGGAGACAGAGCGGCATAGGAAGGGGAAGACGTTAATGCCTATGCTCAGACTGGCCGTGTATGTGCTAATTTGCCGCGCCGCTCTCGGGACCGAGGCTGGGAACCCAACCTGGCAAAATGAGGAGGCTGCTGTGCCGGTCACATTACAAGGTCAGGCAGGCCGGATTCGGCCCCAGGCCTTGTGTTTGCCACCCCTGGTCTACAGCAAGAGCTCTTCAAGTCTACAGCATGAAAATTCAGCCACAGTGAGCCCGGTGGTGGGATGACTATTGCACAACATAACTGAACCAGAACTTGCATCAGACTAAGGGCTCTTTTACATGGGCGGACCATCTAGGTCCGCCTGACAGTTTTTTAGGTGGGCCTGAACCGATGTTCCTCCTTTGGAGCCACGGATGTCAGCGGTGACATGCCCGCTGACATACGACCTGCTCCGATCCGCTGGAGGAAAACCCTATTTTCCATCTGTCTGGCGGATCGGGTGACAATGGACTCTACGGTCCGTCGTCATCCGATCCCCTAAAGGGGAGAGTGGCGCTCTGACAGGTCGGTCCCTGCACAGTGTGCAGAGACAGACCTGTCATCTGCCGGCTCAGCGGGGATCGACACGGACATGGACCATGTGAAAGAGCCCTTACAGAATGTTTGCAAAGAAGGTTGATCTGGAGTCATGCAATGCGGACTTGCTGCAATTGTGCAACAAATTTGTGAAGCCTGGTAAGTCTAGCAAAAGCTTAGCAAGTCATTTTCAAACTTGCAGCTCAATCGCTTGCTATCTGGGACGCTGCAAATTGCAAAATCTTTACAATAAAAGTGTTCTTATAAATGAAAATAATGTTTATGGAAAGGAAAACTGCTGCAAGGAAGCCATTAAAAACTAGATTTTTCTGTACTTTCACCTGCATTGTTTTTAGGTCAGTGACAGGTACTCTTTAACTGCTTAACGCCCGCCGCATGACTATGTACGTCCACAGAATGGCACGTACAGGCAGATGGGCGTACATGTATATCCCTGCCTTCTAGCTGGTCGGGGGTCCGATCGGGACCCCCCTCCGCTGCGTGCGGTGGGCGTCTTACCTGCCAATCCCCTGAGCCACCGCCGTGTGACTTCCTCTGCCTGTGTAATGTAAACGCGGGCAGAGGAAGTGATGTCAGCTCTCCTCTCTGCGGTATTTTCAATCCGCCGAGAGGAGAGAAGACATCACAGTAAGTCGCACCAACACTACACTGACACCATACACATAGGCACACTTAACCCCTTTTGATCACCCCCCCCCAGCCCCCTGTCACAGTGTCACTGATTGCAGTGATCATATATTCACTGATCACTGCATTTAGTGTCAGTGTGACAGTTAGTGTCACAGGCAGTTAGTGTTAGGTCCAGGGTAGCCCCCTACCCCCCTAATAAAGTTTTAACCCCTTGATCACCACCCTAGTTAACCCTTTCACCCCCTATTGCCAGTGTCACTAAGCGATCGTTTTTCTGATCGCTGTATTAGTGTCACTGTTGCCGCTAGGTAGCTAATTTTTTTTTATTGCAATTTTGTATTACTAAAGACATGTGGCTGAATAAATTTTGGCCTAAATGTTTGACTAAAATTTAGTTTATTCAATTTTTCTTATAACAAAAAGTAAAAAATATTGATTTTTTTTCAAAAATGTCGCTCTATTTTTGTTTATAGCGCAAAAAAAAAAAAAAAAAACGCAGAGGGAATCAAATACCATCAAAAGAAAGCTCTATTTGTGGGAAGAAAAGGACGTGAATTTTGTTTGTGAGCCACGTCGCACGACCGTGCAATTGTCTGTTAAAGCGACGCAGTGCCGAATTGTAAAAACGCCTCTGGGCATTTAGCAGCATATTGGTCCGGGGCTTAAAGGATCACTAAAGGAATTTTTTTTTTTTTTTGCTGAAATGACTGTTTACAGGGTATAGAGACAGAAAAGTTAACTGATTCCTTTTAAAAATGATTAAAAATAGATAAAAATCAATCATATAATGTGCCTCTAGTTTCACTTTCGTTTTTAAAAAGGTTTTGTGTTTATGTAAGGTAGAGAGAGAGACAGAACAAAAACAAACAAATCCAGGGCAGTGTTTTGTTTTTAAATTGAATCCCAGGGCAGTGTTTTGTTTTTAAAATGAATCTGATTGGGTCTGAGGAGTTTTAGAGACACAGCTTGGACCACAGTGAAAAGCTGCCATGAGTTTTTTCATAAGGAGCCAGACAAGCAGGAAGTGTGGAGATCAGAGAAGTATTACAGCAACTTCAAAGCAAAAACGAACAATGAGAACATAAAAACAGCACTGCATTAAGGTAAAGGAAGCTATTTAGCTAAAAAAAAAAATTCCTTTAGTGATCCTTTAAGTGGTTAAAGTGGAAAGTAAAACTATTTCTATACAATACTTCAGTTGTGTATAGCTAGCTCAGATTTAAACAATACCTTACAAGGGACCCACAAAGTGCCATCAAGACTACTTAAGCGTCATCATCATCAACCGCAGCCTCCGAAGAACAAACTATTTGTGAAGTCTGTTATCTGGTAACCCCGAGGTGCAATATGATAATCAAAGTAAATCATTACTCATGATTTTAAAAGAGCCAAATTGAGAATGCCACAAGCAACAAAACTATAAAGAAAACTGAATTGAAATATTCATTCAGTGATTAATATAACATAAGATGACCCATTTGGATGTTGCAAACTTTTTAAACAACAAAGGCTTGCGTGCGCTGTATAGTTGTACGTATAAGTAATTCTCCAAGTCCCCAGGTAGAACCTACCCCACAGAGTCTGCTGTGTGTGTACTCTACCCAACAACCACTTTGTTTTATCCGTGCCACAGATAAGATTAAACCTTAGGACATTATCTCCGCAGGGTGTCACCTAGAAAGAGAAAGTTTAAACTTCTGAAAACTACTGAAGAAGAGCTGCCGGCAAGTGTGAAAACCTCATTTTAGTCCATATATTAATTGATCGATCGTCAAAGTGATTTTTTTTTTAAAACTGTGCCATGCACTCTTTCTTTATATTAAATGGAACCTATCTTTAGAGTAGGGTGACCAGACATCCCTGGTTTCCAGGGACAGTCCCTGAATTGAGGACACTGTCCCAGGACCAAGTCTGTCCCCGGTTTTGTCCCCTGGTTGGATTCAAACAGGGGCTGGGGCAATTTCGAAGACACTCAGTGCAAAAAAAATATATATAAAAATCAGAATTACACCCCCTGCTCCTACTAGCTCAGGGGGTGTATTTTTTTCCATTATCTGTGCCCCTTTCTAAAGATCATGTGCTGGTCGGACCGAAGGAAATATTTCTTCAGTTTCTGGTGCCCATTCAGCTCCTCTTACATGTTCTTCTATCTCCTTGCTTTCCCTGGCGGAGTGATCTTCCACCATTCGCCACCCAGTAGTAGTCGGGGCCCGGAGAGTAAGACTTGACAGGCTGTGAGGCGGGCAAAGACGTTCACTGATTGCCACCATAACTAGTAAAAAAAAAAAATATATGTCTCCGGGTTTCATTAAAAAAATCTGGTCACCTTACTTTAGAGGAATATTGGTTCTGACGCTATTAGCCCTCTTCTGTAAATGTTAGTGGTGTGGCTGGTATACTGATTCTATGGATTCACTAGTCACCCAGATAGCAAGGATAAGAAGAATGGTGAAACGTTCCCATAAACACCCTCCTAAACCTTGTGGACGGCCTTCCCAGAAGAGCTGAAGCTGTTATAGCTGCAAAGGGTGGGCCAACTCAATATTGAACCCTACGGACTAAGACATGGGTGCTATTAAAGTTCATGTGCGTGTAAAGGTAGGTGTCCCAATACTTTCGACAATATAGTGTAACTGAACCAGAACTTGCAACAGACTTGCAGAATGTTGGCAAAGAAAGTTGATCTGGAGTCATGCAATGCGGTCAAGCTTGCCTTTCAATTGCTTGCTATCTGGGCTGTGACCTGAAACAACTGTGCTGATTGGGAGTCAGGGCTGGACTGGGACCAAAATGTGTCCCTGGACTTCATCCAGACTGGCCTACTTTGACAGGTCTCTCCCATGGTTGCCTGACAACTCCCGTACCCCTCCTCCGACCACTCAAGCCCCCACTCCTCCTTTACTAGCCACTAGCCTTTCTACTTTATTAGAGTAGAACGGCTGGTACTGGTACTTTTGTAGGCAGTACCAGTGAGGAAGCTAGACATTATTTTACCCGGGGCAAAGAATCAGTTCAGTGCCCCCCCTTATGGGACAAGATTAGGCAGAAGTGAAAAAAAAACCAGGTCATAGCTGTTGAGTTGGCTGTCTGTCCCCTCCCCCATGCTCATCTGTCACCCTCCCCTGCTCCTCTGGTCCTCCCCCTGATTCTCTGTTCCCCCCAGGTAAGTGCTGCAGGGAGGGGGAGGAGGTGAGCGCTGTGGAAAGGGAGGGACAGAGGAGCTGAGGGGGCTGCGGTCCGCTGTCACTGAAACCGGCCCACTGAGCCATCGGCCCACCGGGAAACTCCCTGTAGTCCCAACGGCCAGTCCATCCCTGTTGGGAGTTCAACTTCAACTTTTTATTTGGATGTCTCAAACACTATACTAGCCTATATTACCCCTTCATTACCAGGCCATTGTTCAGTTTTCAGTGCTGTGATACTTGGACTGACAATTACTTTGTCATACGTCTCTACACCCAAATTAACCACTTGAGCTCCAGAAGGTTTTACCACCTTCATGACCAGGGGATTTTTTTTTCTTGCTCTTCAGCTATCGCCCGGTCATGCAACGCTGCACCCGAACACAGCGTCTCCCTGCAGGGATGTAGTCCCAAGGGAGGGAGCGAGCATACTGACTAACCCCCAGCCAGAATGGCTCGGATAATGGGGGCAAGCTTACAGGAAGTGAGAAATTCAGACAAAGAATAAAAACATTTAGAAGGGAAATGGAAGGAAAAGGTAAGTGAACCAACAATGCGCTAGCTTAACCACTTGCTTACTGGGCACATAAGCCCCCTTCGTGCCCAAGCGAAATTTCAGCTTCCGGCACTGCGTCGCTTTAACTGACAATTGCGCGGTCGTGCGACGTGGCACCCAAACAAAATTGGCGTCCTTTTTTTCCCCACAAATAGAGCTTTCTTTTGGTGGTATTTGATCGCCCGTGCGGTTTTTATTTTTTGCGTTATAATGAAAAAAAGAGCGACAGTTTAAAAATATATATATATTTTTTACTTGTTGCTATAATAAATATCCCATTTTTTTTTTTTTTTTTTTATATTTTTTTTTCTCAGTTAAGGTCGATACGTATTCTTCTACGTATTTTGGTAAAAAAAAAAAAAAAAAAAATCACAATAAGTGACTGCTTTGCGCAAAAGTTATAGCACCTACAAAATAGGGGACATAATTATGATTTTTTTTTTTTATATTTTTTTTTTTACTAGTAATGGCGGCGATCTGCGATTTTTATTGGGACTGCGATATTGCGACGGACACATCGGACACTTTTGACACATTTTTGGCGCCATTCACATTTATACAGCGACCAGTGCTATAAAAATGCACTAATTACTGTATAAATGTGACTGGCATTGAAGGGGTTAACACTAGGGGGTGAGGAAGGGGTTAAATGTATTGCCTGGGTGTGTTCTAACTGTGTGGGGGGAGGGGGGTGACTGGGGGAGGTGATCGATGCTGTCTCCCTATGTACAAGATAAACAGCATCTGTCACCTCACTGACAGGACGTGAAGCTCTGTGTTTACACTCACAACTCCACGTCCCTGCTCTGTCACCGACGATCGCGTGTACCTGACGGACATCGCGGCCGCCGGGTACACGCATCGGATCCTCGGTGATGCGTCGGGACTGTTTTTCCAAAGACGTGACCCCGGCGCCTCAGGTCCGCGCTGTTCACGTATTATGTCAATAGCGCGGACCTGAAGAGGTTAACCACTTCAGGCCCGCGCTACCGTCGGATGACGGCAACAGCGCGGGCCTGAATATCCAACATGCCGTCATTTGACGGCATGTCATTCTGGCGTTCCCAGCGTGCGCTGTAGTGCGCGCTGCGGGGAAGCCCTGTGTTGTCCATGTCCCTTGGACACGGCCAATCACAGATCGCGGCGAACGGCCAATCAGAGCGGCCGTTTGTGATGCGATCTGTGGGCGAATGAGAGATGATCTCTCATAGATCATCTCTCATTGCCGGCTCACACAGAGACAATGTCCTGTCTCTGGAGAGGAGGAGCCCGATCTGTGTTCCTTCTTACATAGGGACACAGATCGGTCACCCCCCCCAGTCACCCCCCCTCCCTCCACAGTTAGAACACACCTAGCATACACATTTAACCCCTTCCTCACCCCCTAGTGTTAACCCCTTCAATGCCAGTCACATTTATACTGTAATTAGTGCATATTTATAGCACTGATCGCAGTATAAATGTGAATGGCGCCAAAAATGTGTCAAAAGTGTCCGATGTGTCCGCCATAACGTCGCAGTACCAATAAAAATCGCAGATCGCCGCCATTTCTAGTAAAAAAAAATAATAAAAAATAATAATTCTCTCCCCTATTTTGTAAGCGCTATAACTTTTGCGCAAACCAGTCGCTTATTGCGATTATTTTTATTTTTTTTACCAAAAATATGTAGAAGAATACGTATCGCCCTAAACTGAGAAAAAAAAATGTGTTTTTTTTTTTTTAATTGGAATATTTATTATAGCAACAAGTAAAAAATACTGTATTTTTCTTCAAAATTGTCGCTCTTTTTTGTTTATAGCGCAAAAAATAAAAATCGCACAGGCGATCAAATACCACCAAAAGAAAGCTCTACTTGTGGGGAAAAAAGGACGTAAATTTTGTTTGGGAGCCACGCCGCGCGACCGCGCAATTGTCAGTTAAAGCGACGCAGTGCCGCAAGCTGAAATTTGACCTGGGCAGGAGGGGGGTGTAAGTGCCCAGTAAGCAAGTGGTTAAAGGAACCTATTAAGAAAATAAAAAAATGAACCTTTACAACCCCTTTAAATCAGGAGCAGCTTGATCATAAGCAGATTCAAATGATGCTCTCTCCTCTGCTAGACCCCCTCACCGTATTTCAAATAAGGCATTTTCTCAGGTCCTTATTACCTGCAGAACAATATGCGAGGCGCTCTCCCCTTTTAAGTCCATGTGTTGTAATACGTCAGTTATTCCCTATTTACTCCCAATGATATACAAATTTCTTATTGCTGCCCCAGATAAATCCATTCCTCCGTACATCTGCAAATGGGAAGCTGAATTACATACTACATTTACTAAATTGCAGATAAGGAGAGCTATTTTATTTTCACACCAGGCTTCGCTGTCCAACAGATTTCAGGAGCTTGTAAGCTTCTTAGTCAATGATATTGGGGCCCCTGCTGCTCTCCATAAACATTTTACACAGGATTCGGAAACCCGTTGGCATTGTCAGCAAAATTGTATTAATTCATATTTTTTGGGACTGTCCGGCACTTCACCCATTCCGGGCAGAGGTACGTAAAATACTCCGTCAGTTAACATCAGTGGACCCAGGGCGTAACCTTATTTGCTACCTTCTGCAGATTAACCACTTCAGCCCCGGACCATATTGCTGCTCAATGACCGGGCCCCTTTCTGCGTCACTTTAACTGACAATTGCGCGGCCGTGCGACGTGACTCCCAAACAAAATTGGCGTCTTTTTTTCCCCACAAATAGAGCTTTCTTTTGGTGGTATTTGATCACCTCTGCGTTTTTTTATTTTTTGCGCTATAAACAAATCGACAATTTTGAAAAAAAAAATGAATATTTTTTTTTTACTTTTTGCTATAATAAATATCCCCAAAAATATATATAAAAAATATATTTTTTCCTCAGTTTAGGCCGATACGTATTCTTCTACATTTCGGGGAAAAAAATCGGAATAAGCGTTTATTGATTGGTTTGCGCAAAAGTTATAGCGTTTACAAAATAGGGGATAGTTTTATGGCATTTTTATAAATATATATTTTTTTACTGGTAATGGCGGCGATCAGCGATTTTTTTAGTACTGCGACATTATGGCGGACACTTCGGACACTTTTGACACATTTTTGGGACCAATGTCATTTATACAGCGATCAGTGCTATAAAAATGAATTGATTACTATAAAAATGCCACTGGTAGGGAAGGGGTTAACACTAGGGGGGTTAAGTATGTTCCCTGGGTGTGTTCTAACTGAAGGGGGGGTGGACTGACTGAGGGAAATGACAAATCGCTGTTCATACATTGTATGAACATGCAATAGGTCATTTCCCCCCTGACAGGACCGGGAGCTGTGTGTTTACACACACAGCTCCCGGTCATCGCTCTGTAACGAGCAATCACGTGTGCCCGGCGGCGATCGCACTCGCCGGGCACGCGCGGGGGAGTCAGGAGCGAACGGGGGGGCGCGAGTGCGCCCCTATTGGCTGCTCAGCGAGATGGCGTAGATCTACGTAAAAATGCGGCGGCAGGTCGGCAAGCGGTTAAAGGGATGGTAAAGGTACAATTTTTTTTAGCTTTACCTTAGTGCAGTCCTCCTTCACTTACCTCATCCTTCCATTTTGCTTTTAAATGTCCTTATTTCTTCCGAGAAATCCTCACTTCCTGTTCTTCTGTCTGTAACTCCACAGTAATGCGAGGCTTTCTCCCTGGTGTGGAGTGTCGTGCTCACCCCCTCCCTTGGCTCTCCTGTAGTCCAAGGGAGGGGGCGAGCACGACACTCCACACCAGGGAGAAAGCCTTGCATTACTGTGTGGAGTTACAGACAGAAGAACAGGAAGTGAGGATTTCTCAGAAGAAATAAGGACATTTAAAAGCAAAATGGAAGGATGAGGTAAGTGAAGGAGGACTGCACTAAGGTAAAGGAAGCTATCTAGGGAAAAATAATTGTATCTTTACAACCCCTTTACAAGCACTAAAACATCTTCCCTTTTAACCCAACTTCTTGTAACAGCATGTGCATGTGTTCCTGCCATTTGGAAATCTATGACACTTCCTTTGTTTAGGATGCCGTTCACGAAAGTCAATTACATTTATACGATGGAGCAGTTAACAGCCACTCTTCATAATTATGAAGGGAAATTCCACAATATATGGTCTCCTTTAAGGGCACATACACTATATTACCAAAAGTATTGGGACGCCTTCTTTTACATGCACAGGAACTTTAATGGCATCCCAGTCTTAGTCCGTAGGGTTCAGTATTGAGTTGGCCCCGCCCTTTGTAGCTATAACAGCTTCAAATGTTCTGGGAAGGCCGTCCACAAGGTTTAGGAGTGTGTCTATGGGAATGTTTGACCATTCTTACAGAAGCGCATTTGTGAGGTCAGGCACTGATGTGGACAAGAAGGCCTGACTCGCAGTCTCCGCTTTAATTCACCCAAAAGGTGTTCTATCGGGTTGAGGTCAGGACTCTGGTTAGGCCAGTTAAGTTCCTTGACCCCAAACTCACTCATCCATGTCTTTATGAACCTTTCTTTATGCACTGGTGCACAGTCATGTTGGAACAGGAAGGGGACATCCCCAAACTATTCCCACAAAGTTGGGAGCATGAAATTGTCCGAAATGTCTTGGTATGCTGACGCCTTAAGGCCCTGTACACACAATCAGACATGTCCGAGGAAACATGTCCAACGGACCGTTTTCATCGGACCAGGCTGAAGTGGTCTGTTGGTCTGATGTGCGTACACACCATCGGACCAAAATCCCCTCGGACCAGAACGCGGTGACGTAGAACACAACGACGTGATGAAAAAACGAAGTTCAATGCTCCCAAGCATGCGTCGACTTGATTCTGAGCATGTGCGGGATTTTGGTCCGATGATTTCGTGTACTAACCATCGAACATGTTCCGACAGGTTTCCAGCGGACAGGTTTCTAAGCATGTTTGGAAACTTTTGTCCGCTGGAAAACGGTCCGATAGGCCGTACACACGATCGAACATGTGCGCTGAAACTGGTCTGCGGACCAGTTTCAGCGGCCTAAGAGTTCCCTTTACTGGAACTAAGGGTCCAAACCCCACAACATAACCCCACTCCATCAAATGATTTAGACCAGTGCACAAAGTCGAGAGTGTCGAACCTCTGGCTTCTAACTGGGGGTGCCACCCATGGCGCAAGTTCCCTTTCCTTTCAAAAAGAGTCTGAATGTGAGTTGGTATCAGCCTGTGGCAGTCCCTGTGCAGCAGACATGGTGGGGACAATTACTGGAACCGATCTTCTGTAGGGCTTCTCTCTGCAGAAGCTAAAAGCCAGCAGCAGGGAGAGGAAAAGAAGCCAGCTTTCAGCTGCTGCAGAGAGAGCCATACAGGGGATAAGTTCCAGTAATGACCAAGCCATGCCAATCACCCTTCTGCCTGCTTCTGATTTAACCCAGCTGGCCTGGGCCCAGTATAGGAAGACTGGTGGTCAGGGGCGGACTGACAACTCATGGGGCCCCCGGGCCATAAGAGATTATGGGGCCCCCGAACAATAGATTATGGGGCCACACAGCATACACACTCATACAGTATACATACACAGTATACACACACAATATACACACACAGTATACATACACACAGAATACACATACACACAGAATACACACTCATACAGTATACATACACAATATATACACACAGTATACATACACACAGAATACACATACACACACAGCTATAATCTTGGGATTTAAAAATAACACAGATTTTTACATACTGTCCCTGGTTTTAATGAGGCTGGCAACCCTGATGCGGCCCCCTAGTGGCATGGGGCCCTCGGGCAGAGCCCAAATGGTCAGTCCGCCCCTGCTGGTGGTACCCCCTAATCTATGGTCCTGGACACCCAGGTGCGGTCCGCACTCCTGCACCCCCATCGCGATGCCATTGGTGACATGTCAAACGTTTGGGACATTTTAGTGCACCAGAAGCCCATTGATGTTGAAATCAATGAAATCAATGACATTTTACTTGTGACATAATGCACAAATGTAAACGGGCCCTCAAGCACTACAGCTTTCAGAGAGAGAGAGAGAGAATCCCGCTAACCACAGTTGGCAGGAATGCCAGGGAACCAGCTCTACACCTGGATACATGCAATCATTAGAAACCTGCTAAGATAGCTATAAAACGTTGCGATCCGCCATTAATTGTGAAATGTATCCGTGAACGTTTCCAGCAGACAAACCCATCAGTAAAAGATAGATGCCCTTGAGACGGGTCTGTAGGAACAAGCTGGAGCATCTTGAACAAAGCGCATAATTGGTGCGTGATCTTTGTGTGGATCTCACACCATTGGGTGAAAGCCACCATATGTCCCGTGATTGATAGAAACATTTAATGAGTTCTTACAAGCAATTAAATAATCAAGAGAGCCTGCTGTTCCGTGGCTGAGCCTGATAGAGCGCTGACAAATGAAGAGATATCAGCCACCTAATCAAAAGCACATACTTCCCCGGGAACAAAATAATATTACCCACCAGTGCAATCAAAGGACAAAAGAACACGGAGAGGACAACAGAGAGAAGAAAAACGACGTCCTCATTTCATTACTGCCGTTTTATAGGCTCCATTTATTGGGCGCTATTAAATCAAACATAGAATTAGGCTGGTTAAATATTTTCATTTGTCTTGCGGTCCTACAAGCTCCCCCATTTGTTACGAGCGCGGGGCTGGAGGACGTGTAATGTCTCCTTTAACCACTTGCCTACTGTGCACCTACACCCCCTTCCTGCCCAGACAAAATATAAGCTTCCGGCACTGCGTCGCTTTAACTGACAATTGCGCGGTCGTGCGACGTGGCTCCCAAACAAAATTGGCGTCCTTTTTTTCCCACAAATAGAGCTTTCTTTTGGTGGTATTTGATCACCTCTGCGGTTTTTATTTTTTGCGCTATAAACAAAAATAGAGCGTCAATTTTTAAAAAAATGCAATATTTTTTCCTTTTTGCTATAATAAATAACCCAAAAAATATATAAAAAAAATATTTTTTCCCTCAGTTTAGGCCGATACGTATTCTTCTACATATTTTTGGTAAAAAAAAAATGCAATAAGCGTTTATCGATTGGTTTGCGCAAAATTTATAGCGTTTACAAAATAGGGGATAGTTTATGGCATTTTTTTTTTTTTTTTTTTACTATTAATGGCGGCGATCTGCGATTTTTTTATTGGGACTGCGACGTTATGGCGGACATTTCGGACACTTTTCTGACATTTTTGGGACCATTTACATTTATACAGTGAAAAATGCTATAAATATGCATTGATTACTGTATAAATGTGACTGGCAGTGAAGGGGTTAACCACTAGGGGGCGGGGAAGGGGTTAAATGTGTGTCCTATGAGTGTTCTAACTGTGGGGGGAGGGGGGGTGACTGGGGGAGGTGACTGATTGTGTCCCTATGTACAAGGGACACAACCACTCTCCTCTCTCCCTGACAGGGACGTGCAGCTCTGTGTTTACACACAGAGCTGCACGTCCCAGCTCAGTTACTGAGCAATCGCGTGTGCCCGGCGGCGATCGTTGCCGCCGGGCACTCGCACGGGATCCCCGCAGAGCGGTGGGTGCACGCGCGCGCCGCCGGCGACGCGCGCGCGCCCGCCCGCGGCTTTAAAGGGACATCACGTCATATGACGTGATGTCAGAACAATGGAGTCGTCTGCCTGCCGTCATTTGACGGTGGGCAGATGACAAGTGGTTAAGGAAGTCCTCTAGTCCAAGGAAAAACCTTTCTACACTTAAAGTAGAACTAAAGGCAAAAGTTATTTTTTTTTTAGTTTTGGATTAAGTGGAGAGGGATTAGAATACCTGTCAGTTTTTATTGCTGTCTGTGTCCCCGTTAGTGAGATTCTTCCTATTTTCTTTTTGTAATTATTTTATTTAACTACTTAAAGCGAAGTTCCACCCAAAAATAGAACTTCCGCTTTTTGGAACCCCCGTCCCCCTCCGGTATCACATTTGGCACCCTTCAAGGGGGAGGAGGGAGCAGATACCTGTGTACCAAGCCACCGGTGGGTATCTACGCCACTTCTGGCTTCTTCTCCGTCCCCCTGCTGTCTTTTGGGAGACACACAAGTCCCAGAAGACAGCAGGGACCACTGGGATTCACGCATTGGCTTCACTTCCTGATTCCCTTGCCGAAGAGCCGAGGGACAGATCGGCTTCAGGTGCCGACATCGCAGGCGCACTGGACAGGTAAGTGTCCTTATTTTAAAAGTCAGCAGCTGCAGTATTTGTAGCTGCTAAATTAGGCGGAACTCTTTTAAAATCGGAACTTGGCTTTAAGTTCCACCTCACGTACATTTATTGTGGCAGGGTGGCCCTTAACCAGGGCTCAAGTCCTGCAGAAATGCGTGGGAACGGAATCTCTGCACTTTTTTCACAGCAGGAAAGCAGTTCCCTTTGCAGGACTAGAGCAGCCTCTAGCAGCCGAGCCAATCCTTCACAGTTGTTTTCACAGTTTATGCCAATAAGTATTCTTCTACATATTTTTGGTAAAAAAAAATCTCAATAAGCTTATATTGATTGGTTTGTGCAAAAGTTATAGCGTCTACAAAATAGAGGAATAGATTTACCGGTATGTCGTTTTTATTATTATTTTTACTAGTAATGGCGGCGATCTGCAATTTTTATCAGGACTGTGACATTATGGCCGACAGATCGGACACTATTGATACTATTTTGGGACCATTGATATTTATACAGCGATCAGAGCTATCAATATGCATTGATTACTGTATAAATGTCACTGGCAGGGAAGGGGTTAACACTAGAGGGCCATCAAGGGGTTAAATGTGTTCCCTAGGTGTGTTCTAACTGTGGGGGGGGGGGACTGACTAGGGAAGGAGAGAGATCGCTGTTCATACTTAGTATGAACACACAATCTCTCTCCTCCCCCCTGAGAGAACCGGGATTTGTGTGTTTACACACACACAGATCCCGGTTCTCACTCTGTCACAAACAATCGCGGGTGCCCGGCGGTCATCGCACTTTCCAGGCACGAGCATCGGCCCCGGCAACACGGAGTATTAAAGGAGCGACGTATAGCTATGGCGATTTGCCCAGCCAAGTCATACTGCCACAGTATAACTGCGACGGCTGGTCGGCTAGTGGTTAAGCGCAAAATCACGTACCTGTACATGATTCCTGTTGTCGGCTCTGGGACACACGCGCATCACAGCGGGAGGCAATTAATGGGTCCGGCCTAGACCGCCTAATCATTGGTAGGAGAGGCAGAACGATGGTCTGCCTATGTAAACAAGAGGAAGATAGACATCTTGTGTTCCTGCTAGGAACACAGATGTCTCTCTTCCTCCAGTCAGTCCATCCTACACACTGTTAGAAAGCACTCCCTAGGAGCACACTTAACTCTTTGATCACCCCTGATATTAACCCCTTCCCTGCCAGTGTCATTTATACATACAGTGACAGTGCATTTTTTAGCACTGATTACTGTATTGGTGTCACTGGTCCTCAAAAAGTGTCACTTTGTGTCAGATTTGTCCCCCGCAATTTTGAAGTCTTGCTAAAAAATCACTGATCATCTGTGGGGCTTGCTCAAATGGAAGGTGGAGGAGCGCAAGATATCTAACATCCACCAGCTCCGCAATGTCATCATGGAGGAGTGGAAGAGGACTCCAGTGGCAACCTGTGAATCTCTGGTGACCTCCATGCCCAAGAGGGTTAAGGCAGTGCTGGAAAATAATGGCGGCCACACAAAATATTGACACTTTGGGCCCAATTTGGACATTTTCACTTAGGGATGTACTCACTTTTGTTGCCGGCGGTTTAGACATTAATGGCTGTGTGTTGAGTTATTTTGAGGGGACAGCAAATGTACACTGTTATACAAGCTGTACACTCACTACACAACATTGTAGCAAAGTGTCATTTTTTTCGGTGTTGTCACATGAAAAGACAGAAGAAAATATTTACAAAAATGTGACGGGTGTACTTACTTGTTGTATGTATACTGTATGTATGAACACATTCAAGATAGTAAAAAAATAACAAAATATATAAAACTATGCACCCAGAGATGTAAATCTTGGTAAATTGCACTTCTAGATGATTTAAGGATTCAGTCCTAATCACTAGTGATTAATCCTATCCATATTCCTAACCCTAATCCCCTAACCCTACCCCTATTCCTAACATTAATCTCCTAACCCTACCCCTACTCCTAACTATAATCCCCTAACCCTACTCCTATTCCTAACCCTAATCCCCTAACCCTACTCCTATTCCTAACCCTACTCCTAACTAGTGTTGCTCACGAATATTCGCATTGCGAATATTCGTAACGAATATTGCATATTCGAGTATTCGCAAATAAATCGAATATTGCGGTAAATATTCGCTATGGCGAATATTCGTATTTTTTCAAATTTATTTTTAAAACAGATCACATCCTAGTGATCTCCATCGACGTCTAAAAGCATTGCTGGTATGATTAGAGACCCTGGGCCGAGTAGGTGAGGCGATCCTTTTATGTTGCCGAATATTCGCAATGATATTCGTATTACAAATATTCGCGAATACTTTCTTTGCCCTTCTGTGTTTTGTGTATAAAAAAAATAAATAATTAGCTTTAGTTTAGTCATATAAGTTTGTTTAAGTAGAGTTAGTGTTTAGTGCATATTAGTTTAGTAAACCAGGAAATGATCTCCATTTTCGCGTGTTGTTCGCGCGCATGCGCGGACGAGAATTTCGCAATCAATTTCGCATTCGCATTGATTTTTTTTTAAATATCACGAATATTCGATATTAACAAATATTTTACGAATATTCTTCTATATATTTGTGAAATATCGCAAAATCTAATATGGCGTATTCCGCTCAACACTGCTAATCACTGACAGAACCTCTTAGCCAACAGGTAAAGGCCCTTGGAATTGAGCAAACTGGGAACACCTATATAGGACAATATAAAAATCGGTGCCCAGCGTGAAACAAAATAGCAATTCCAGAAGGAATTGTCTCATGGCACTTTAATCCCATTCTGTTCAGACTGTTTTTCTTACTTGCTGCACACAAAAAAAAAGAAAAAACTTTGCTACATTTATTAATAGTGGATGAATATTTCAACACTTTTAGTTGATGAAAGATCACATGATCCTCTTCAGCTGGCGGTGTAAATGAGACCCCTCATTATGTTGGGTTTTTAGTTACTCCTTCAGTCCTGAAGTGGACCATTTTCAGCACCCGCTGACCGGGACAGCTCCTGAACACAAACACGCCGCAAATCAAACCGGCATTTTTCAGATCCCAATTTGTTGTATTGTTTGTAAAATGAGCATTTCATTTACTCAGAGTGATTGACTGGAAAACACATTTAGTTTTGCTCTGACCATCTGATACGAATCTGTATTTTATCCACCTGTCTTGACAAGTTGTTACTTCAGACAAAGAGAAAGAAAGAAAGAAAGAAAGAAAGAAAGAAAGAAAGAAAGAAAGAAAGAAAGAAAGAAAGAAAGAAAGAAAGAAAGAAAATGAAGGAAGATAGAGATGGTGCAAGAAAGAAAGAAAGAAAGAAATTAAAGGAAAATAAATGAAGGGAAAAGAGACGAAAAAGGAAAGAAAAAAAGAAAGAGAAAAGGAATGAAGGAAGCGAGAGATGGTGAAAGAAAGAAAGAAAGAAAGAAAGAGAGAGAAAGAAAGAGAGAAAGAAAGAAAGAAAGAAAGAAAGAAAGAAAGAAAGAAAGAAAGAAAGAAAGAAAGAAAGAAAGAGAAAATAAATAAAGTTAGCGAGATGGTGAAAGAAGCAAAGGGAAAGGAAATGAAGGAAGAGAGAGATGGAGAAGGAAGGAAAGGGAAAGAAAAAGAATGAAGTTAGAGAGCGATGGAGAGAGAAAAGGAAAAGCAATGAAGGAAGAGAGAGAGGGAGGGAGAAAGAAAGAAAGGGAAAAGAAATGAAGGAAGGGAGAGACGAAGAAAGAAAGAAAACAAAATGAAGGAAGAGAGAGACGGAGAAAGAAAGAAAGATAAAAGAAATGAAGGAAGAGAGAGATGAAGAAAGAAAGAAAGAAAGAAAGAAAGAAAGAAAGAAAGAAAGAAAGAAAGAAAGAGAGAAAGAAAGAAGGGAAAGGAAATAAAGGAAGAGAGACAGATGGTGAAAGAAGGAAAAGGAAAGGAAATGAAGAAAGAGAGAGATAAAGAAAATAAGAGAAAATAATTGAAGGAAGAGAGATGGAGAAAGAGAGAAAGAAAGAAAAGAAAGAGAAAAGCAATGATGGAAGAAAGAGAGCGATGGTGAAAAAATTAAAGGCAAAGGAAATGAAGAAAGAGAGAGAGAGATGGTGAAAGAATGAAAAGGAAAGGACACAATGGAAGAGAGAGATGGAGAAAAAAAGAGAGAAAGAAAGAGAAAATAAATGAAAGAATAGACAGATGGAGAGAGAAAGAAAGAGAGAAAAGAAATGGAAAGGAAATGAAGGGGAAAAAAAGGGATGGAGAAAGAAGAAAAGGGAAAGGAAATGAAGGAAGAGAGAGATGGAGAAAGAAAGAAAGAAAGGAAAGAAAGTGAAAAAGAAAATAAATGAAGGAAGAGAGATGTAGAGAAAGAAAGAAAGAAAGAAAGAGAAAGAAAAAGGAAAAGAAATGAAGGAAGAGCGAGATGGTGAAAGAAAGAAAGCAAGGGAAATAAATGAAGGAAGAGAGAGATGGTTAAAGAAAGAAATGAAGGAAGAGAAAGATAGAGAAAGAAAGAGGAAAAAAAGGGGTGGTGAAAAGAGAGTCTAGAATTAAAAAAAGGAGAAAGGCAGTTATAAAAATGGAAGGAAGGAGAGTAAGAAAGAAGAGGGAATGGAATAGAATAAGTGACAAGTGGAAGAAGAAAGGAAGGAATAAGGAAGGAGAAAGGAAAAGAGGAATGGTGAAAAGAGAGAGACGAGAATCAAACAGAAAAAGGACTAAGGAAGAAAGGTACGTTAAAGGAATGAAATGAAGGAGGGTTAGAAAGAAGGGGGACAGAGTGACACATGGAAAGAAGAAAGGATGGAATGAAGGAAAGAAAGGATGGACTGAAGAAGGAAAGAAAGAAAAGAGATGGTGAAATAAAAGACGGTCGTCCAGAACGTCAGTTGGTCTTTTTACTGCAACTAAACTGATGATCTTTGAAGTGGTTAAGAACCGTATGAACGAGATCTTGGTCAATGATAGACTAACCGCATTAACCTTGATAACATGATACATTTCTCAAGGTCTGGCAACCTTGGATCACACACACCCAACCCTCCAGATTTAATAATCAGCTTCTTTGGATTTGATCACTCTCTGGTGCTCACCCTGTTGGATTCCTCCTCTTTTTCCCCTCATTCCTTCCCATCTCCCTTCCCCTCCTTTCTTCTATTCTATTTCCTGGTTTCAGTTTCCCTGACTATGTATTTTCTTCTTCAAAGCCCACCAGGGTATAGGGCAGGGTTTGTGTGTGGATGGTTACAATGATGGTATCCTCCTAATAATGGAAGGTGCATTCCTCTATATGGAAGTTCAATCTTAATAAACTTCTTCTGTATTGGGATTCTAATTATGAGGCCTGAGTTGTTCTGTTTTAACTTACCATATGATGTAGCTAAGAACCTTTTGACTTTGGTTATGATGCTACATGGAACTTGGAAGCCCTATAACTTTCTTGTTTTACCCTTTACCCTACAATTTTTCTGCTTTTGTTATACATAATGTACCCATCTCATTGTCTACCTAATTACCTGTTCAATTTACTTTGCAAATAAAACCTTTTGTAAAAGAAATAAAAGAGACGAGAGAGAGAGAGAGAGAAAGAAAAGAAAGAAAGTCACCACCCTCATCAGATATTTTTTCCTCAATCTTCTAGGTTCTCAAAATCTCTTGGGTTCCCACAATCTTCTGAGTCCCCACAATCTCCTGGGTTCCCACAATCTCCTGGGTTTTCCCACAACCTCCTGGGTTCCCACAACCTCCTGGGTTCCCACAATCATTTGGGTTTCCACAATCCCCTGGGCTCCCACAATCCCCTGGGCTCCCACAATCCCCTGGGTTCCCACAATCTCCTGGGTTTCCACAATCTTCTGGGTTCCCACAACCTCTTGGGTTCCCACAATCTCCTGGGTTCCCACAATCTCCTGGGTTTTCCCACAACCTCCTGGGTTCCTACAACCTCCTGGGTTCCCACAATCATTTGGGTTTCCACAATCCCCTGGGCTCCCACAATCTCCTGGGTTCCCACAATCTCCTTGGTTCCCACAATCTCTTGGGTTCCCACAATCTCTTGGGTTTCCACAATCTTCTGGGTTCCCACAACTTCCTGGGTTCCCACAATCTCCTGGGTTTCCACAATCTTCTGGGTTCCCACAACCTCCTGGGTTCTCACAATCATTTGGGTTTCCACAATCTCCTGGGCTCCCTAAACCTCCTGGGTTCCCACAATCTCCTGGGTTCCCACAATCATTTGGGTTTCCACAATCCCCTGGGCTCCCACAACCTCCTGGGTTCCCACAATCTCCTGGGATCCCACAATCTCCTGGGATCCCACAATCTCCTTGGTTCTCACAATCTTTTGGGTTCCCACACTCTCCTGGGTTTCCACAATCTTCTGGGTTCCCACAACCTGTTTCCTGCCCTCTGCAGCTCTGAGAAACTGCCCCCGATGAGGCAGAGGTGGTAGGTTATGTGTGCTGCAGCCAATCCCCTACTGTTATCCCAAGAGAATAAGCAGAAAGTGCTCTTGGGTGTGTGTTAAAGTGTTTCAAATGTTGATTTACAAAGCATTGAAAAAAAAAAACATACATGGAAAAAAAGAAAGGAAGAGTAAAAACAAAACAAAACAAAAAAAAAACTAAGAGAGAGAAGAGAAGGAAAGAAGAAAAGAAGGAACAAAGAGAGGAGGATGACGGAAGAGAGAAATTGTGAAATTGAGAAATCGTAAAAAGAAAGAGATAAGAGAAGAAAAAAAGAAGAAAGAGACAATGGCCCGGATTCACAAAGCACTTGCGCCGACGTATCTCAGCGTAAGTGCAAATATGCGCCGTCGTATCTGTGCGCCGGACCCACAAACTAAGGTACGCCTAAAAACAGACTTCATCCCACCAACGTAACTTGCCTACGCCGGCGTAGAGTGGGCACATATTTACGCTGGACACATGTGGCGCTCCCATTGATTTTCTATTCAAATATGCAAATAAGGGATATACGGCGATTCACGAACGTACTTGCGCCCGGCGCATGATATACGCGGTTTGCGTAAGTTTTACGTCCGATGTAAAGTTATTCCCCATAGATGAGGCGCAACCCATGCAAAGGTTTGGACCAGGGAATACAAGCCTACGTATTGTACGTTGGAGGTCTGTGAATATGGGCCGACGTGGGTCTGACTGGGCGTAGGTTACGTTCACGGGGTACACAGTGATCCAGCGTATCTTAGGCAGTTGTTCCGAAGTGGGTGTGAGTAGGGTTGTCCCGATACCAATTTTTAGGACCGAGTACAAGTACTGATACTTTTTTTTCACGTACTCGCCGATACCGAATACCGATACTTTTTTAAATGTGTCCCCAAATGCAGCCATGTATGTCCCCCACATATTGCAGCCACGTCCTGTCCCCCATATTGCAGCCATGTCCTGTCCCCCACATATGCAGCCATGTCCTGTCCCCCACATATTGCAGCCATGTCCTGTCCCCCACATATTGCAGCCGTGTCCTGTCCCCCACATAATGCAGCCATGTCCTGTCCCCCACATATTGCAGCCATGTCCTGTCCCCCACACATTGCAGCCATGTCCTGTCCCCCACACATTGCAGCCATGTCCTGTCCCCCACATATTGCAGCCATGTCCTGTCCCCCACAAATTGCAGCCATGTCCTGTCCCCCATACCTGTACTAGCTGCTGCCGGGTTAATCCCCGTGCAATACAGAGCGCATTACAAGCTTTAGTTTGTATACTTGTAATGCGCGCCTCGCCATGTATAGACACTCCCCTTCTCGGGATTGGACGGATCCGTCCAATCCCGAGCAAGGGGGAGTGTCTATACACGTATTCTATTTAGGTATCGGGGGTATTTGCGGGAGTACAAGTACTCCCGCAAATACTCGGTATCGGTCCCGATACCGATACTAGTATCGGTATCGGTCCCAATACCGATACTAGTATCGGTATCGGGACAACCCTAGTTGTGAGCATTCGCACAGGGATACGTCCACGTCTCGACGCATGCGCAGTTCGTTTTAAGTACTTGTCTGGCTCCCGGCCCATCATTTGCATGGGGTCACGCTTCATTAGCATTGATTAGCATTGATTACGCCCACTTCCAGCCCACTTCCACCTACTTCCACTTACACCAGCCTGCGCCTTCGAAATGTACGCCACGCTGGTGCAATGTTGGGAGCATTTGCTTTGTGAATTCCATGCTTGCCTCTCGGCGTAGCGTAAAAGAGATACGCTACGGCGGCATAAATATGCTCCGATGTTTGTGAATCCGGGCAAATAAATGTATGGAAGGAAGGAAGGAAGGAGAGCATTAAACAAGAGGAAAAGGAGAAGCAGGGAAGGAAGAAGTGACAGAAATGTAAGGAAGAAAGGGAGAGTAGAAGGAATTTTTTTTTTAAAAAGAGACAAGAATAAAAGGAGAAAAAGAAGAAAACAATCGAAAGAAAAACGTAAAAAAAATTGAGAAAAAAAAGAAAGGAAGTAAAGAGGAAAGTGAACAAATAAAGGGGGAAAATAAGAAGAGATGAAGGAGGAAGGAGGAGAGAAATGGTGAAAAGAAAGAGACAAGAATCAATAAAGAAAAAAAAAGAAAAGGAGAATGAGAAATTAAAGGAATGGAAGGAAGGAGTGACAAATGGAAAGAAGAAAGGAAGGAAGAGAGAGAGATGTTAAAAAGAAAGACAATAATCAAAAAAGAAGAAAGGAAGAAAGGAAGAAAGAGACGTTTCAGGGAATGGAAGGAAAAAAAGGAAAAGCAAAATGAGAAGGAGGGAAGGAAGACGTGGCAGAAATGTAAGGAACAAAGATTGAAGGAAATCAATGAGAAAGGAAGAGATGAGACCTGAGCACCTGGACCCTGCTTTCTGCCCTCTGCAGCTCTGAGAGATTGCACCGGAAGAGACAGAGGTGGTAGGTTACTGTATGTGTGCTGCAGCCAGAAAGAAAGGAAGCAAGGAAGGAAGGAAGTTAGGAAGGAGGAAGAGAAAATTGAAAAAAAAAGAAGGGGGAAGGAAGGAGAGAAAAAAATGAAAGGAAGAAAAGTAAAAAGTTGGGGATGAAGAAGGAAAAGGAGAAGAAGGATAGAAAGGAAAGACGAAGAAGTAAAGGAAAAAAGAGGGAGGGGGAAGAGAAGGAAAGGAGGGTGGAATTGAGTAGAAAAAAGGTAAGTAAAGGAAAAAAGAAGAGATAAACTAAAATTACAATGTTGTCCCTATGCTGTAAGACTCAGGGACAATCTCTTCAATCTCTTCTTCTTTTTTGAAAATATATATGGAAGTCACGTGCCAAGGTATACCTCAGTATTGTGTGGTGTTACTCCAATTTATAGGAATACCAATAGAACAAAAAAACAAAAATATACTGGGAGTTAAAGTGTTATTAAATCCAAAATCCAAAATGTATTATATTGCAACTTACCGATTCTTAAATGTGGTGGTTGTTTTAGTTTTTTTTCTGTTTTTTTCCCCCCTTTATTTTTAACTGGTGATTATGCTGGTAGGTTATTTTTCCACTTCCTTTAACCACTAGCTGACCAGCCGCCGCAGTTATACAGCGGCAGGTCGGCTCGGCTGCGGGAAATGACGTACTGTAGCTATACGTAATTTTGCATTGCAGCCAATAGGGGCACTACAGAGCGAGAACCGGGAGCTGTGTGTGTAAACACACAGCTACCGGTCCTGTCAGGGGGAGAAATTACTGATCTTCTGTTCATACAATGTATGAACAGTGATCTGTCATTTCCCTAAGTCAGTCCACCCCCCTTTCAGTTAGAACACACCTAGGGAACATAATTAACCCCTTCCTCGCCCCCTAGTGTTAACCCCTTCCCTGCTAGTGGCATTTTATAGCACTGAGCGCTTTAAAAATGCAGATGGTCCCAAAAATGTGTCAAAAGTGTCCGAAGTGTCCGCCATAAGGTCGCAGTACCGATAAAAAACGCTAATCGCCGCCATTACTAGTAAAATAAATGCCATGAAACTATCCCCTATTTTGTAGACGCTATAATTTTTGCGCAAACCAATCGATAAAGGCTTATTGCGATTTTTTTTTTACAAAAAAAATCACACTTGTGCGGTGCGAATTTCAGCTCTGTTATCTCTGCAGATAGATAAGGGAAGTGTTTAGCAGATCCATTGCGTTTTAGCTGCGAATTTGGAGACCTGGGAGAAGTTCCGGGTGAGAGGAGAGTGGGGGAGAAGTGTATTGAGCTGAAAGACAGAAATTTCTGAAGAGAACTGAACACAGCTGCGTACCCATAGACACTGGCGTAGCGGGGGGGGGGCAGGGGGGGCTCCTGCACCGGGCGAAAAATTGCGGGGGGCGAAATCCTGGCGTCCGCGGAATGCGCCGCTGCCGCCGCCTTAGGAAAGGCCGCGGCTTTGGCCTAGCTCTGGAGCTGTCGGCCATCTTGGTACACCCGGCGGCGGCGCGCCTGGTTGGCTGGTGGAACTGTCTGTCTCCCTTGATGTGGGAGTGGCGGGAAACACCAGCCAACCAGGCAGAAGGGCGCGCTGATTGGCCTGGAACATGTGTTTACAGCGCGGCGGTGGCATCTCCATCTCCAGCAAGGTAAGTGGGGGGGGTCGGTGTAAATCTAAAGGGGTGCTCTGCCTGATCTCCACCTATCCACCTCAGAGCCTGTCATTTTAGTTAAACTGCTGGGACTTGTAGTTCTCCATCTTCTCCTGGGGCTCATGGAGATTGGAGAATTACAAGTCCCAGCAGGTTATACATTATTATACAATAAGGCTCTGAGGTGGATGGGTGTGGATTGCATGCACCTAAACCCCCAGGAGAAGATGGAGAACTACAAGTCCCAGCAGGTTATAATATAAGGCTCCGAGGTGGATGGATGTCCGGACACCCATCCATCTCGGAGCCTTATATTATAACCTGCTGGGACTTGTAGTTCTCCATCGTCTCCTGGGGCTCAGGTGCATGCGATCCAGCATCTATGGGACTACAAGTCCCAGCAGTAAGAAAAACTGAACAAAGATGGTGGATTGCATGCACCCGAGCCCCAGGAGACGATGGAGAACTACAAGTCCCAGCAGGTTATAATATAAAGCTCCGAGGTGGATAGATGTCTGGACAGTGACAATTGGTGGCACAGTGGTGACAATTGGTGGCACAGTGGTGACGATTGATGGCACAGTGGTGACAATTGGTGGCACAGTGGTGACGATTGATGGCACAGTGGTGACAATTGGTGGCACAGTGGTGACAATTGGTGGCACAGTGGTGACAATTGATGGCATGGTACAGTGACTGCATTTGATGGCATGGCGCCCTGTGATTGGGCGTATGTGGTTATGCGCTAGCGCCGGGGGGGGGGGGGCGTAAAAAAAAGTTCTGCCCCGGGCGCCCATAACTCTGGTTATGCCACTGCCCATAGAAGATAATGGGACTGAATTTGCACCTGAGCCGCACCGCAAGGCATAAAATCCGCACACGTTTTTTCTGCAATGCGCAGTGCGAATGCATCGCACATATGTGATCCAGCCTCATTGAAAACAATGTATTTAGAAATGTTCTGCGTATTAGATGCGGTTTAAGCCACAACCAATTCGCATAGGTGTGAATCCGGCCTTAGTGTCCCTTTAACATTTAACCATAACATTTACAAACAATACTCTCCCAGATACATCGTAACCATCTTGTGGATCATTGAAGGCACTGACCAAATTTTCTTTGTATCAGCGTAACCACACATGGTCCCCAGTCGCAGCACGCCGACTTGAGGACAATACCACGACTGCACCTTCCAACGCTGATACCCATCTCCCAATGCCAGTTGAACCTCGGTTAACTGGCATCAACCAAGGATCCCATACCATGATTGTTGCCCACTTATGCCATAATGGACTTAATTTCGAATGCCTCCAAAGATCCCCAACTGCTACACCCTTACCTCAAGAACCTACATATATACATTCCGGACAAAATTAGGATGGGAGTGTCTTCTTCGTCCGGTTACCTGCGTCTGACCACCGGACACAGACCCCTCCTACCCCAAACATAAACTTACTTGGGCCACCCCCACTACCCTGGCCAGCTACACTCCCCCAAACGTAACCCCCTATAACTGCTGTTTTGCCCTGCTACCCTGTCATGCCAACTCTACGCTTCAGCCTGCGTCTTGCTCCGGGCTTCTCTTGACTGTTAGCTCTACAAAAGAGATACAATTCAAATTTCTATACAGACACAGACATGAGAACTAGACACACCATTGTTTTTCCACACCAATGGTTGGCATTTTGCTACAATGACATCATTGCGGTTAATCCTCCATGTCCTCATTTTTATAGAAACTTTCCAATCCACATATAATTGTTATTTTGTTACACTTAAAGTCAAAATTATATATGCATTTGAAGGAATTCGAAGGTACCAAAAATCCTAAATGCACTCTGACGTTGGAGATGGTCACAATCAATACGTTTACAGAATGACACACCTCATTAGTTTCTGTACAGATTGCAGAGCAAGCTATAATGTACAAACAGGCAGACAGGCTGTCTCAATATTATTACAGGAAGGAGGTTAAATGAATAGTTTGACATTGATTACAAATATTGCCTGTTGGTTGGTTGGTTCCCACTATTGCCTTCCTATAACAGATAATGATTCTGTTGAAATACAGCTTGTTTCCAGCACTTTACAATAAGGCAAGTTGATGATATGACATTATATGTTACCAGGTAATAATAAGCCTGAAATGCCATTGCTGAGACATGCCTGGAATATATTGTGATTATCTGTATATTGTAGTCAACACTAAACATATTTGACAGTCTAAGTAGAGCAGGTATACCCTATCTATCTATCTATCTATCTATCTATCTATCTATCTATCTATCTATCTATCTATCTATCTATCTATCTATCTATCTATCTATCTATCTATCTATCTATCTATCTATGTATGTATCTATCTATCTATCTATCTATCTATCTATCTATCTATCTATCTATCTATCTATCTTTCTTTTTTTCTTTCTTTCCTCCTTCCCTCTTCATTTCCTCTTTTCTCCCTTTCTTCATACCTTTGCTTTCTCTCCATCCTTCCACCCATTTTTTTTTCTTTTCCTTTCCTTTTCCTTTCCTTTTCCTTTCCTTTTCCTTTCCTTTTCCTTTCCTTTTCCTTTCCTTTACTTTCCTTTCCTGTCCTTCCTTTCAATCTCCCCTTCTTTTCTTTTTCATCCTTTCTTCTTTCCTAACTTTTCTTATTTTTTTTTATTTTTTATTCTAATCTCTTCCTTTTCACTATTTCTCTTCCTTTCTTCCCTCTTCGCTCTTTTCTTTCTTACATTTCTGTTACTTCTTCCTTCCCTTCTTCTCTTTTTCCTTTCCTTTTTTCTCTTCATTCTTATTCTGCTCTCTTCCATTCCCTTAACACCCCTTTCTTCTTTTCATTTTTATTCTTTGCTTCTTATCTTTCTTTCCACCATCTCTCTCTTCCTTCCTCCTCCCTTCCTTCCTTTCTCCTTTCCATTTGTCACTCCTTCAATCCATTCTGTTAGCTTCTAATTCTCCCTTATTTTTTCTTTGATTCTTGTCTCTTTCTTTTCATCATTTCTCTCTTCCTTCCTCCTTCTCTCTATGAATTCCTTTCCCCCTTTATTCTTTCCATTTCCGATACTCCAAGCATCCCTTTCCGATCTTTCTTTCTTTCTTTCTTTCTTTCTTTCTTTCTTTCTTTCTTTCTTTCTTTCTTTCTTTCTTTCTTTCGTCTTTCTCCTTCATTCCACACATATTTTTTTCTTTCCTGCTGTCATTCCTTTCCTTTAATTTCCCTTCCTTCTTTTCTTTTTGATCTTCCCTTCCTTCTTACCTTTTCTACCTTAGTTCACTTTTCTTTCTTACCTTTCTTCTTTTTGTTCTTTACTTCTTGTCTCTTTGTTTTCACCATCTCTCTCTTCCTTCCTTTCTTCTTTCGATGTGTTTCCTCCCTTCCATTCCTTTAACTTCCCATTCTCCTTTTTCCTTTTTTTTTTTATTCTTGACTCTTTCTTTTTACCGTTTCTCTCTTCCTTCCTCCTTTCTTTCTTCTCCATTCCTTCTTTTCTTCTTTATATTTTCCAATTTCTGACACTCCTAGCTTTTTTCTTTCTTTCTTTCTTTCTTTCTCCATCTATCATTTTTTTTTTGTTTTTCTTTCTCTTTCTTGACTTATCTTTCTTCACGTTCTTTTTTATTTTATTCTTGTCTCTTCTTTTCCCCCCATCTCTCTTCTATTCTTTCTTCTCTGATTCCTTTTATTCTTTTTCCTTCCATTTCTGTCTGCAGACTGCAGGCGTCCATTTTTTAAAAGCCGCGCCTCCTCCCCGTGGTGTTCTGTGATAGGTGGAACACTCAGTTTCCCAAAAGAGCCTGTGTTTAGTGTTCCACCTATCACAGACATCGTCTCGTCCTCGTACCAGAGGACGCCTGTGATAGGTGGAACAATGAACACAGGCTCTTCTGGGAAACTGAGTGTTCCGCCTATCACGGAACAGCATTTTAAAAAATAGATGCCCGCAGTCTGATGAGTGAGCTCTGCCAGGCATAACGGAATGAAGATCGGTGAATTGAGGTGAGACAATGGTACAGTGAGGCAATGGCACGGTGAGGTGAGGCAATGGCACAGTGAGGTGAGGCAATGGCACAGTGAGGTGAGGCAATGGCACAGTGAGGTGAGGCAATGGCACAGTGAGGTGCGGCAAGGCAATGGCACAGTGAGCAAAATTGTATGGAGAAAAACCAGGACGGCCACACCTTTCAGCTTTAGCTCCTTGGGACCTCTGAGCGGTTAACTTTTTCTCGCAATGGCACAGTGAGCTGAGGCAATGGCACAGTGAGGTAAGGCAATGGCACAGTGAGGTAGGCAATGGCACAGTGAGGTGAGGTGAGGCAATTAGACCGTGAGGGGGAAGAGGGTCGTCTTTTACGGCGAGTATATCCCAAAACCAACATTTTAGCTGGAAAATTAGGGGGTCGTCTTATACGCCCAGTCGCCTAATACAGCGGCAAATGCGGTACAGGAACTGGAGGCTTTTTGCCAAGAGGAGTGGGTAGCTTTACCATCTGAAAAGATAAAGAGCCTCATCCACAAATACCAAAAAAGACTTCAAGCCGTCATTAATGTTAAAGGGGGCAATACACAGTATTAAGAACTGGGGTATGTAAACTTTTGATCATTTGATCATTGATCATTTGGGTAGTTTCAATTGTAATTAGGATTTAGAAACTAGACATGTGCAGACTGGAATATTTAGTTTTGTTTTTTCGTTTTCGTTTGGAAAATACATTTATTTAGTTACTCCCGAAAATCGTTTTGATTTATTTTGTTTTTCGTTGGGGAATAGCTTTCGTCCGAAAATCCAATAATACTTGGTTTCTGTTGAATGGTCAAAAGAATATTCGACGGAACGTCGAATCTTTACGTCGGATCGTACATTTCCGTTCGAATATTCCGCCTACAAGAATTCTAATGTTGTATGACTAGTAATAATGTCGAATCTATTTTCTCATAAATGGAAATCTAATCTCTGTAATGTCGAATCTATTATTTCTATAGTGTCGAATCTTTTCTCTATAATGTCAAATCTTTTCTCTATAATGTCGAATCTTTTCCCTATAATGTCGAATCTCTCTATATCGAATTTTTACCGCAACGAAAATGAAAATAAAGCATTTTTTATGTCGGATCTTTCGGTTTTCGTTTCTTGCGCTTTCGTTATCCTTTGGTAAAACGATAAGGAAAAAAAACAGATTTTCGGACGAAAATGCATTCTAACGAAAACAAATGCACATGTCTATTAGAAACATTAAACAAAGTTGATTGATAATAAATGGCTTCAGCCAAACACTAACCATGAGTAAAAGAAAAGTTTTTGTGTTTTTCTCGGAAAAAAAAACATAAATTCTGCCAGGGTATGTTAACTTATAAGCACAACTGTATTGCTACAATAAGGCATTTACTCCATTGCATTTGTCTAAAAATGTCCAAAATTTCTCGGAAAATGAAAGTTAATCATAAATCCATATTGGAGACACCAAAAGGTCAACTAATAAGCCAAACCTGTCAGCTAAAGGGTGACCACTAGGGTCAGGTAGTGCTGTTAAAAGCTGATTTGGGGTGCAAACTCTCATTCCAACTAAAACCATTGCCCTTTGTAACCCATTTTTCCCACTTAGCACAGAAAGCAGCGATTCATTGCCAAACATAAGGCAAACAAGAAGAACCATATGGATTATAAATAGAAATCAGCATTGAAATGTCTTTCTGACAAGTAGCAGGCACCAGACGGCCATCACCATATGTTTTCACATACACCATCCCAGGAGCCCAACGATGACACATTTTCACAGTTTTTTTCCCCTTTGACCTGCTACAATGGAGGAGCTTCTGATGAGGTCACACTTTTTCACAAATGAGCAAAGGAGGGCACATTTGTTTTTTTCTGGTGGCAGAAACTGTAATAGTAGCACGTTGTTGGGCTCGGAGCCAGGACAGCTGCATCTCCGCATTTCTAGGAGAGGGAATCACACAAAAAAATGACAATTCACAGACATTTCCACCTTTGAGCAAGTTTGAAGAATAGACAAAATATGTTGTAACAATGTGATTTTACTTCTCATTACCAATAACTAACTAATCATTGCCAAAACTGAGTCTTCTGCATTTCCGAAATTTTTATGAAAATTTGAACATTTGAGAAACTTTGCCATTCTAGCTAAATGTATTAGAGTCAATGGGGCTTGAGAAAGTAAAGGGGTTGTAAAGCTTTGCGTTTTTTCACCTAAAAGGGGTTCTAAAGGTACACGTCTTAATGCATAGAATGCATTAGGGTAAAAAAACATCCAAGAAATAGCACCCCCCCCAGCCCCCCCGTTAACTTACCTGAACCCTCAAAAGTTCCACGCTGTGAACGCACTGGCTTCTCGGCTCATTCATTGGTTGACTGAAAGCACCAAAGCCATTGGCTTGTGCTGCTGTCAATCACATGCAATGACGCACCGCGCCGGGGGTGGGGCCCAGTAATACAGCTGCTGGCTGTATCAAGGGAGCGTGCCCACAAGAACTAACCACCATGCAAGAGAGCTCACATGAAGGTGGATAGTTCTTGTGGGGACGAGCCGAGACAGGCGCCGAGGGACCCCAGAACACCAGGATCGGGGCCACTCTGTGCAAAACGAGCTGCACAGTGGAGAGGTAAGTATAACATGTTTGTTATTTTAAAAAAAATGCCTTTAGTGTTCCTTTAATGCAATTATGCGTTAACGTGAGAAAACATCTCATGCTTACAGGCCCCCCCAGCCCCCGTTTACTTACCTGAGCCCTCGAAAGTCCTATGTCGTGAACACGCTGGCTTCTCGGCCCGGGCTTCTTGGCTGTTTTCGGATCTTCATTGGATGATTGATAGCAGCGCAGCCATTGGCTCACACTGCTGTCACTCAAAATCAATGACGCGGCCTGCCGGGGGCTGGCCGAGTGATAGCCGCCGACTGTATGACAGTAGCGCATCCACAAGCTAACCCCCTTTGGGAGAGCACTTCCCAGAGGGGGGTTAGCTCTTGTGGGAAGAAGACGAGACAGCCGCTGAGGAACCCCAGAAGACAAGCTGCACATTGGAGATAAGCATAACATATTTGTTATTTAAAAAAATATAAAAATGATTTTAGGCGAAAAAGTGAAGCTTCAGGTTCCTTTTCCAATGTCACTAGGCTAACCTTTATTCCTAGCTTTAGCCAAAGCATTTTATTTAATTTTGGCTAGAATGCACCCAAGAAAATTTTTACACAGAGGTTCGCAGCTGCTACCCAAAAATTGCTGAAGGGCAGTGACAGGAGACAGGAAGTAATAAAGAGCTTACAACAACCTCCATGCACCGGTACAGTTAGATGGCATGGCAAGAGTTAAGGCATGGGTCGCCTAAAGTGTATGTAAACTCTGAAACAAAAATCAGGGAAAGTTGGGACCTACCCCTCCTGTTTAGGGCTAGTTGGTTTAGTCTTAACTAGACCCTCCCCCCTTCGTCCCTGTTCTCTCAGTCGTGGAGGTTGATTTACTAAAACTGAAGAGTGCAAAAGCTGGAGAACATGTGCATGGTAGCCAATCAGCTTCTAACTTCAGCTTGTTCAGTTAAGATCTGACAAAAAAAATGGAAGCTGATTGGTTTCTATGCAGAGCTGCAGCAGATTTTGCACTCTTCGGTTTTTGTAAATCAACCCCATTGTCTTCTTATACTTAAAAGAAAAAAAATGTCCACTGCATTGAAATTACAGTAGTTATTGGCGTATAACACGCACCTTAATTTTATGAGGAAAGTTTTATGAAAAAACATTTTAAATAAAAAACTTTGAAGCAAAATAAGGGTCAGTGCCCATCAATGCAGCCTCACCAATGCCCATGATTGTAGCCTGACCTCTGCCCATATACAGCCTCACGAATGCCCATCATTGCAGCCTGACCTGTGCCCATCATTGCAGCCTGATCTGTGCCCATATTCAGCCTCACCATTGCCCATCAATGCACCCTGATCTGTGCCCATATGCAGCCTCACCATTGCCCATCATTGCAGCCTGACCTGTGCCCATATTCAGCCTCACCATTGCCCATCATTGCAGCCTGATCTGTGCCCATATTCAGCCTCACCATTGCCCATCAATGCACCCTGATCTGTGCCCATTTGCAGCCTCGCCATTGCCCATCATTGCAGCCTAATTTGTTCCCATCTGCAGCCTTGCCATTGCCCATCAATGCACCCTGATGTGTGCCTATATGCAGCCTCACCATTGTACATCATTGCAGCCTCATCTGTGTTGGATTACACAGAGGGATCTCCTGTTTACTCGGCGCTCGCAGTCCCACACAGTTCCACCTCCTTGGCCGGCTCTTATAATACACAGAACACTGGTCCAATGCTGGGACGTCTATCCTAAAAGCCGATCCAGGAGGCAGGACTGTGTGTGACTGCAAGCGCTGAGTACACAGGAGATCCCAGCTTTGTGTAATGCTCGCCTCTCCCTTCCCCTCCGAGGCAGCCAGGTACAATATCGGTGTATAGCACCTACACACGATTTGCCCACTATTTTCAGGTGGAAACGTGTTATATGCCGATAATTACACTAAGTTAAAGCAGAGTTCCACCCCAAAGCGGAAGCTCCGCTTATCAGCCTCCTCCCCCCCCTCCACATTGGCACCTTTTGGGGGGGGGGGCGGGTACCTATTTTTGACAGGTACCTGTCCCCACTTCTGAGACATCACTCGGAAGTTCGGCCCTCTCCTCCTCCCCCCACTGCGGGGCCATTCAGAAAGCGCAGCGAGTTTCGCGTATGCGCAGTAGGGAACCGTCTGTGAATCAGAAAGTCTTCACTGCTGGATTCTCTTTCTACAAATGGCTGCGGCAAACATCGACTGGGGTGCCGACATCCCTGGACTCCAGGACAGGTAAGTATCCTAATATTAAAAGTCAGCAGCTACAGTATCCTCTTTAAAATGCCTGTGGATGTTGCCAAGTCAGCAAGTGACAATGCTGTCTGAACAGACTGGGTCTAAAGGTTTATATCAATGAATAAAATGGCATTTGAAACAGAACAGAGGTATTTTTTTAATGACAGGTGCAGATTAAAAAAAAAGATAAAAAAAAGATTAAAAGCAGCTTTTAAAATAATATTAAAGCTTATAGGAGATTTTAGTGATTGGGTTTATAGCTACTTTATGTTACACATGCTTATTCTGTGATAAATTTGGTCTTGGCATCTAAGTTTTAATGACCTCTATTCATGAAATGGTTAAAGTTAGTGTTAGGGTTTAGGGTTAAGGTTAGGGTTGGAGTAGGGGTAGGGTTAAGGTTAGGGTTAGAGGTAGGGTTAAGGTTAGAGGTAGGGTTAGGGTTGGGATTGGGGTTAGTGGTAAGGGTTAGGTGTATGGTTAGGGTTGAGGTTAGGGGTTAGAGGTAGGGTTAGGGTTGGGATTGGGGTTAGTGGTAAGGATTAGGGGTTAGCTGTAGGGTTAGGGTTGAGGTCAGGGTTAGGGGTTGGGGTAGGTTTAGAATTGGGGTTAGAGGTAGGTTAAGGTTAGAGGTAGGGTTAGGGTTGGGATTGGGGTTAGTGGTAAGGGTTAGGTGTATGGATAGGGTTGAGGTTAGGGGTTAGAGGTAGGGTTAGGGTTGGGATTGGGGTTAGTGGTAAGGATTAGGGGTTAGCTGTAGGGTTAGGGTTGAGGTTAGGGTTAGGGGTTGGGGTAGGTTTAGGTTTGGGGTTAGAGGTAGGTTAAGGTTAGAGGTAGGGTTAGGGTTGGGATTGGGGTTAGTGGTAAGGGTTAGGTGTATGGTTAGGGTTGAGGTTAGGGGTTAGAGGTAGGGTTAGGGTTGGGATTGGGGTTAGTGGTAAGGATTAGGGGTTAGCTGTAGGGTTAGGGTTGAGGTTAGGGTTAGGGGTTGGGGTAGGTTTAGGTTTGGGGTTAGAGGTAGGTTAAGGTTAGAGGTAGGGTTAGGGTTGGGATTGGGGTTAGTGGTAAGGCTTAGGTGTATGGTTAGGGTTGAGGTTAGGGGTTAGAGGTAGGGTTAGGGTTGGGATTGGGGTTAGTGGTAAGGATTAGGGGTTAGCTGTAGGGTTAGGGTTGAGGTTAGGGTTAGGGGTTGGGGTAGGTTTAGGTTTGGGGTTAGAGGTAGGTTAAGGTTAGAGGTAGGGTTAGGGTTGGGATTGGGGTTAGTGGTAAGGGTTAGGTGTATGGTTAGGGTTGAGGTTAGGGGTTAGAGGTAGGGTTAGGGTTGGGATTGGGGTTAGTGGTAAGGATTAGGGGTTAGCTGTAGGGTTAGGGTTGAGGTTAGGGTTAGGGGTTGGGGTAGGTTTAGGTTTGGGGTTAGAGGTAGGTTAAGGTTAGAGGTAGGGTTAGGGTTGGGATTGGGGTTAGTGGTAAGGGTTAGGTGTATGGTTAGGGTTGAGGTTAGGGGTTAGAGGTAGGGTTAGGGTTGGGATTGGGGTTAGTGGTAAGCATTAGGGGTTAGGTGTAGGGTTAGGGTTGAGGTTAGGGTTAGGGGTTGGGGTAGGTTTAGGTTTGGGGTTAGAGGTAGGTTAAGGTTAGAGGTAGGGTTAGGGTTGGGATTGGGGTTAGTGGTAAGGGTTAGGTGTATGGTTAGGGTTGAGGTTAGGGGTTAGAGGTAGGGTTAGGGGTTGGGGTAGGGTTAGGGTTAGGTTTTCCCCTTGAAGAACAAGGCTAGAACTCCGGTATTGGAATAGGGACCTCCCCCAAAAGCGAAAGGTCAGGAGGCGGGTCCCCAGAGGTCAGTGGTCAAGAGGCATGGCTGACCCACCTACCCCAAAGTGTTCTACCTACCCCAACTAAGTCGGGGAATGAACAAGTCAGAGAATGAAAAATCCGGGCAATGGGCTCCAAATCCTGATACAACATGTGCTTTAATTGTCTTTTTTCTTTTATCAATGTACCCCATAGGTTCTCTTTGATATATAAACCACATGGCCTCATTTCAACCCCCATTCCATCTTCTCCCTTCTCCAATATGGTACAGCAAGTTTCTCGCCATTACCGAGCATGCGCATACCTGGCACGCACCTAGTTTCTGAAAGTGAACATTTCAGGACTCAACAATGTATTTTCTTCCCACACATCCTTTTTTTTTTTTTTAAGCTATTACCGACAATTATCGAGGGAAGCACTTTCAAAAGGGGTACGGCGTTCTGTAATTTAGAGATCTACACTTATTCCTTTGGATCTTCATGTTTTATGCTTCTTATAACCTTAAGTATTGCAATTTATTAGCAAAAGGGTTTTGAGAACATTTTTCAACAGCATAAAAATATCCACATTTTTTGTGACTTTCTAAATTCTCTTAGACTCTTCAAAATGTACTTACTGCAGGCAAAAAAAAAAAAAAAGTTTCTTTTTTTTCCGCTGGAATGGTGTAATTTTAATATTTCCTGTGTATTTAGCTCATTCACCTTTTGTAGAGTGATTAAAGTAAAATATTAGTTATTACGAGAAAAGATGATGATGTAGAATGTAACTTAAGGCTAATAGATTTTATACGGCCTTTGTTTATACTGAAGGGGATTTGCCTTTTAGCCAAAAAAATAAATTCTGTGAACTCTCTGCGTAGATGTTATCCTCTGCACATGGTCTGCGGTTTAGGGCCGTAATGAATATCTCTGAGTACATCCGAATAGAAATATATCTTCTACTTTTAAAAGCAAGACCATGATTCTTAAATACTGCCTTTGCATCACTTTTTTCCCCCTAGATTTTCCTTTTAGGCACAATTCAAAAATTCCTTTAAAACACAAAGGAGCATTTTTATCAATGTTGGGTGACCATTTTTAACCCTTTCATGATTAGTGGTTAGCATAGCTTCCAACTGTCCCTGATTTCGAGGGACTGTCCCAAATTTGGAACAAAGTCCCTCTTTCCTCCTCATTCGCCCATCATTTTGGTCTGATCTACACTGCACAAAGAAACACTTTGAAACCACATCAGATATCATAGTTACATAGTTACATACAGAGCATTTTTTCTCAGAAAAAAGGTGCAGAAACTCAACCACGACCCCATTTCAGATTTCACAAACAGTAGAAGGGTCTTAAAGGGGCATTACATACTAGGATTGCATTACATAGAGAGTGCAGAGTTCAGGGGGGTTACACACAGAGTGCAGAACTGTCACTTGTAAACACAGAAACCAGACTTATGTGTTTACAAGTGATTGTGGTGAGCAGGCACCAAAGGATCTGAGCCAGAGGTGGTGGAACTGAGTTCCTGGTTACATAGTAGGTGAGGTTGAAAAAAGACACAAGTCCATCAAGTCCAACCTATGCGTGTGATTATCTATCAGAATTACATTGTATATCCCTGTATGTTGTGGTCCTTAAGGTGCTTATCTAATATTTTTTTTTAAATTATCGATGCTCCCCGCTGAAACCACCGCCTGTGGAAAGGAATACCCTAGCCAAATGCAAAACTAGTAAAAAACTGTAAAGCCCTGTACACACGATTGGTCCATCCGATGAGAACGGTCCGACGGACCGTTTTCATCAGTTCACCGATGAAGCTGACTGATGGACTGATGTGCGTACACATCATCGGTTCATGAACCAATCGTGTCAGAACGTGGTGACGTAAAAAACAAAGACATGATGAAAAAAACGAAGTTGAATGCTTCCAAGCATGTGTCGACTTGATTATAAGCATGCCTGGATTTTTAACCGATGCTCGTGCCTACTAAGGATCGGTTTTGACCTATCGATTAGCCGTCCATCGGCTCAATTTTAAAGCAAGCCCTCTGTTTTTGGACCAAAGGATAACGGACCGATGGGGCCTACACACGATCGGTTTGGACCGATGAAAATGAACTTCAGCCCGTTTTCATCGGTTTGAACCGATTGTGTGTACGCGGCTTTAGTGTTACAAGGTCTCAGGTGTGAATGGGAAACAGGTGTGTTAAATTTGGTGTTATCGCTCTCACTCTCTCATACTGGTCACTGGAAGTTCAACATGGCACCTCATGGCAAAGAACTCTCTGAGGATCTAAAAAAAATAGGTGTTGCTCCACATAAAGATGGCCTCCTAGGCTATAAGAAGATTGCCAAGACCCTGAAACTGAGCTGCAGCACGGTGCCCAAGACCATACAACGTTATAACAGGACAGGTTCCACGCAGAACAGGCTTTGGCATGGTTAACCAAAGACATTGAGTGCACGTGCTCAGCGTCATATGCAGAGGTTTTCTTTGGGAAATAGATGTATGAGTGCTGCCAGCATTGCTGTAGAGGTTAAAGGGGTGGGGGGGGGGGTCAGCCTGTGAGTGCTCAGACCATACACCGCACACAGCATCAAATTGGTCTACATGCCCATCACCCCAGAAGGAAGCATCCTCTAAAGATGATGTACAAGAAAGGCCGCAAACAGTTTGCTCAAGGCAAGCAGGCTAAGGACATGGATTGCTGGAACCATGTCCTGCTGTGGTCTGATGAGACCAAGAACTAAACTTATTGGGTTCAGATGGTGTCAGGCGTGTGGGGCAGCAACCAGGTGAGGAGTACAAAGGAAGTTTGTCTTGTCTACAGTCAGGCATGGTGGTGGGAGTGTCATGGTCTGGGGCTGCATGAGTGCTGCCGGCACTGGGGGGCTACAGATCATTGAGGGAATCATGAATGCCAACATGTACTGTGACATACTGAAGCAGAGCATGATCCCCTCCCTTTAGAGACTGGGCCGCAGGGCAGTATTCCAACATAATAAACACACCTCCAGGATGACCACTGCCTTGCTAAAGAAGCTGAGGGTAAAGGTGATGGACTGGCCAAGCATGTCTCCAGACCTAAACCCTATTGAGCATCTGTGGGGGATCCTCAAACGGAAGGTGGAGGAGTGAAAGGTCTCTCACATCAACCAGCTCTGTGATGTCATCATGGAGTTGTGGAAGAGGACTCCATTGCAAACCTGTGAAGCTGTGGTTAAGAGGGTTAAGACAGTGCTGGAAAATAATGGCGGCCACACAAAATATTGACACTTTGGGCTAATTTGGACATTTTCACTTAGGGGTGTACTCACTTTTGTTGCCAGCGGTTTAGACATTAATAGCTGTGTGTTGAGTTATTTTGAGGGGAACATTTACACTGTTATACAAGCTGTACACTCACTACACAACATTGTAGCAAAGTGTCATTTCTCCAGTGTTGTCACATGGAAAGATATAATAAAATATTTATAAAAGTGTGAGGGGTGTACTCACTTTGTGAGATACTGTGTGTATATATATATATATATATATATATATATATATATATATATACAGTGCAGAAAATAAGTATTTGAACACCCTGCTATTTTGCAAGTTCTCCCACTTGGAAATCATGGAGGGGTCTGAAATTGTCATCGTAGGTGCATGTCCACTGTGAGAGACATAATCAAAAAAAAAAAAATTCCAGAAATCACAATTTATGAATTTTTAACTATTTATTTGTATGATACAGCTGCAAAGAAGTATTTGAACACCTGTCTATCAGCTAGAATTCTGACCCTCAAAGACCTGTTAGTCTGCCTTTAAAATGTCCACCTCCACTCCATTTATTATCCTAAATTAGATGCACCTGTTTGAGGTCATTAGCTGCATAAAGACACCTGTCCACCCCATACAATCAGTAAGAATCCAACTACTAACATGGCCAAGACCAAAGAGCTGTCCAAAGACACTAGAGACAAAATTGTACACCTCCACAAGGCTGGAAAGGGCTACGGGGAAATTGCCAAGCAGCTTGGTGAAAAAAGGTCCACTGTTGGAGCAATCATTAGAAAATGGAAGAAGCTAAACATAACTGTCAATCTCCCTCGGACTGGGGCTCCATGCAAAATCTCACCTTGTGGGGTCTCAATGATCCTAAGAAAGGTGAGAAATCAGCACAGGACTACACGGGAGGAGCTGGTCAATGACCTGAAAAGAGCTGGGACCACCGTTTCCAAGGTTACTGTTGGTAATACACTAAGACGTCATGGTTTGAAATCATGCATGGCACGGAAGGTTCCCCTGCTTAAACCAGCACATGTCAAGGCCCGCCTTAAGTTTGCCAATGACCATTTGGATGATCCAGAGGAGTCACGGGAGAAAGTCATGTGGTCAGATGAGACCAAAATAGAACTTTTTGGTCATAATTCCACTAACCGTGTTTGGAGGAAGAAGAATGATGAGTACCATCCCAAGAACACCATCCCTACTGTGAAGCATGGGGGTGGTAGCATCATGCTTTGGGGGTGTTTTACTGCACATGGGACAGGGCGACTGCACTGTATTAAGGAGAGGATGACCGGGGCCATGTATTGCGAGATTTTGGGCAACAACCTCCTTCCCTCAGTTAGAGCTTTGAAGATGGGTCGAGGCTGGGTCTTCCAACATGACAATGACCCGAAGCACACAGCCAGGATAACCAAGGAGTGGCTCTGTAAGAAGCATATCAAGGTTCTGGCGTGGCCTAGCCAGTCTCCAGACCTAAACCCAATAGAGAATCTTTGGAGGGAGCTCAAACTCCGTGTTTATCAGCGACAGCCCAGAAACCTGACTGATCTAGAGAAGATCTGTGTGGAGGAGTGGGCCAAAATCCCTCCTCCAGTGTGTGCAAACCTGGTGAAAAACGACAAGAAACGTTTGACCTCTGTAATTGCAAACAAAGGCGACTGTACCAAATATTAACATTGATTTTCTCAGGTGTTCAAATACTTCTTTGCAGCTGTATCATACTAATAAATAGTTAAAAAAATCATACATTGTGATTTCTGGAATATTTTTTTTTGATTATGTCTCTCACAGTGGACATGCACCTACGATGACAATTTCAGACCCCTCCATGATTTGGAAGTGGGAGAACTTGCAAAATAGCAGGGTGTTCAAATACTTATTTTCCGCACTGTATATATATATATATATATAAAAGCCGACCCGAATATAAGCCGTGGCACCTAATTTTACCACAAAAAAATGGGAAAACGTATTGACTCGAGTATAAGCCTAGGGTGTCCATTTGCATGCCTCATTGTGTCCATGTGCATGCCTCACTGTATCTATGCCTCACTGTGTCTATGCCTCACTGTGTCCATGCCTCACTGTGCCCATGCCTCACTGTGCCCATGCCTCACTGTGCCCATGCATCACTGTGCCCATTCCTCACTGTGTCCATGCCTCACTGTGCCCATGCTTTACTGTGCCCGTGCCTCACTGTGTCCATGCCTCACTGTGCCCATGCCTAACTGTGCCCATGCCTCACTGTGCCCATGCCTCACTGTGTCCATGCCTCTCTGTGCCCATGCCTAACTGTGCCCATGCCTCACTATGCCCATGCCTCACTGTGTCCATGACTAGACTGACGTTTAACGTGGGGGTCTATGGAAGGGGTGCCTGGATTTGAAAAATCGGTGCTCCCCGGCCAACAAACTTTTCACACTTGTACAGGAAGAGTGGGGCTACATGTGTGCCAAGTCCAGGGGACTTACAGCCGGCCAGTACTGGGTCCTTAAACTTTGAGAGATCAGGCACAAAAAGGTGACTCAAATATAAGCCGAGGGGGGCATTTTCAGCACAAAAAAATGTGCTGAAAAACTTGGCTTATACTGGAGCATATACAATATATATATATATATATATATATATATATATATATATACAGTATATATACACATTTTTTTTTTTGTTTTTGTTTTGAATGAATTTTTTTAAAGCGGAGGTTCACTCTAAATATAGTCTTTCCCATGTGATCCAGCATACTGGCGCCAGCGCCAGTATGCTGTTTTTTTTTTTTTTAAATCCCCCACTTACTGTGTAATCTTTATTTTTTATTTCTTTCCCCCGCGGTGGATGGCGCCTGTATAGCCTATCAAGGCTTCCGAAAATAGCCGATTTTGGACTCGGGTTTTTCTGGTGCAATGCGGCGCCTGCGCACAGACCTAGGAGTATTTCTCCGAGTGCTATTTCGGCTTTTTTCGGAGGGTGTGATGCGCCATAGCCGTAGGACTCGGAGAAATACGGCGCCTGCGCAGTCAGCTCCTAGGTCTGTGCGCAGGCGCCGCATTGCGCCGGAAATACCCGAGTCCTAATTCGGGTATTTTTGGAAGCCGTGACGCGCTATACAGGCGCCATCCACCACGGGGGAAAGAAATACAAAATAAAGATTACACAGTAAGTGGGGGATTTAAAAAAAAAAAAAAACAGCATACTGGCGCTGACGCCAGTATGCTGGATGACATGAGAAAGACTATATTTAGGGTGAACCTCCTCTTTAATACTGGGACCTGGCTAAGGTGTAAAATCACAAGACTGGCTGAACATAGTTTTTAATCATTTACCAGGTAAAAAAAAACTTCACTTATATGTAAATCAACTGAGTCTTTAGAGTTCAACTTTACTATTCAGTGACCATGGAGAGGAAAATGTCTCCAACATGATCGGTGGTCCAACGTTGCTTTCCACGAAAGGGGATTATCGGAGAATCGAAAAATGAAAAATAACATGTTCGCCTCGGCACACATTATTCAATCACTTCAATTTTATTTCAAACCTATTACACCTATGCTGCATTTAAATCAATTTTGCTGAAAATATCCCCCAGCAGCCTGAACCTCAGGCCAGTTCGGGTCCATGGAGAATTAGAAAGAAAAAAAAAGAGAGAGAGATTTATCTAGTAACAAGTAACACCTCAGGAAAAAAGAAACAGGCTTTTTAATTGCTTTGTGCTCTTCATAATTGAAGGCAGGCACCTTCTCGAGGCATTCACTGCCAAGAGGAGTGTGACTTCACTTGGCCCTGCTTAATTAATCCTGTGATACAAACCTTCTGGCTGCAATTTTCACATTTCTGTCTCTTTTTAGAGGTGATAATAAAACTAAAAATTTATGTTGGTTACTGTATGTCTCTAGCTGTGCCAGCAGAACACAAATAAAGCCATATGGAAGACGGAGGTCTCTATGAATTCTAGTTTGGTGGAGTTTTTTGTTTTTTTTTAGTTATTAACTACAAAGCCTTGAGCGTTCTTTATGTTAACTTTGGGAAAACAAATTGGCGTTTAGATGCAAAGGTTAGGATGGATTCGTTTGCCAATTTTCCCCCATTTAATTGCACTTTACCCTTGTTTGGTGCTTGAAACCACAGCTTTTATAAATACTCCACTTCCAGCTTTTGCAGGATAACTGGACCGTAACTTGACTATGATATAGCCCAGTGGTCATCAACCTTGTCTTTAGGGCCCACTAACAGGCCAGATTTTACGTATTACCTCAGGGAGATGCAGACTAGAATACTGCAATCACTGAGCAGCAAATGATATCACCTGTCATGTATTTCAGTTATCTTGCAAACATGGCCTGTTAGTGGGTCCTGAGGACAGGGTTGATGACCACTGGTATAGTCTATGCCAGGGGTACCCAACCAGTGGCCGCCGAGCCCTCTGATGAGGCCCGCAACCTCCTGCTCTGGGATGGAATAGAATACTGTTTTATTCAATGTCAGATTATTACTAAAAGCACAGTTTATATATGGGCATATCTGTTCTGCAGTGGTTACTGGGCGGCTTTAAAATGAATCTGCAGATGCAGAGCAGCGCACCTGCGGGTTACCTGCAATGAGCCTAATGCCGCGTACACACGGTCATTTTTTGTGATGAAATAAAACAACGTTTTAAAAAACGTCATTTAAAATGATCGTGTGTGGGCAAAACGTTGTTTTATGTAATATCGAACATGCTTTAATTTTTTATGTCGTTTTTCAAAATGTAGTTTTTTGTGTCATAAAAAATGATCGTGTGTGGGCTAATGCCCCGTACACACGATCACTTTTTGTGATGAAAAAAAAAGAAAATTTTCTTCATGAAAAAAAAACAACATTTTTCAAAACTTCATTTTCAAAAATGACGTTGCGTACACACCATCATTTTTGGAAAATTATGAACAAAACGACGGCACTCTAAAGGGGAAGTTCTATTTGCCTTGAGGCTGCTTTTAGCTGGTTACTTGTTAGTAAAAGACGATTCCTGTTACAGCGTGATGAATGTGCTTACTCCATTATGAATGGTAGTTTTACCTCCCGTCTCCTAACTTGCTTCTGGGCATGTGCGGGTTTAAAATGTCATTTTTTACGTCGTTTTGCCCACACACGTTCATTTTTTATGACACAAAAAATGAAATTTTTAAAAATGACGTAAAAAATTCGAGCATGTTCGAATTTTTTTTTTGGTCATTTTTCAGAAGACATAAAATGACGTTTTGCCCACACACCATCATTTTAAATGACATTTTTAAAAATGTCATTTTTTTTTCATCACAAAAAGTGATCGTGTGTACGCGGCATAAAACGATGTTTAAAACAACGTTTTTAAACCCGCGCATGCTCAGAAGCAAGTTATGATGCGAGCTTGAATGGAACAGAGTGCCGTCGTACGTGGTGTATGTAACCGCGCTTTGCAAGAGCATTTTCAGAAACGATGGTGTGTAGGCAACGTTGTTTTTTAAAATGAAGTTTGAAAAACGTCGTTTTGTTTCGTGAGATAAAACAACGTTTTTTTTACATCACAAAAAGTGATCGTGTGTACGCGGCATTAGTCTTTTGTTATTATCTGCAAGTTTGATGAGCTTTCTGAAACTGCACCAAACCTTCAGAATATAATGGAAGTCTATTGCAAAGTGCAGAAAAGCCAAAGGTACACTGTGTTGCACCCAAGGTGCGGGTAAGCTGCAGCACATATATGTGAAAGAAGCCACGGGCCCCTTTCACACGGTCAGTCCAACCCAATTGGACCCCCCATTCCCCCCATTAATAATAACTAACTGTAATAGAGTACCGCAATGTGACCACTTTTTCACTTCATTTCTCACTGTAGAGCAACAAGATACCCCCATCTATACATTATGTAATAGAGTACTATCATTCAAATTAATATAGAGAAACAATGAAGGGTGAGAATAGAGGGGCAGTTGCTGAAGCTAACCACAAGAATTCCTACCTAATTGATTGTAATGGACTATCTCGGTAATTTTTATATAAAATAAAATATTTATTACATATGAAATTGACATTGACAATTCATCTAAAATGAAAAAATACTTAGGATTCCCCAAGGAGGTATCTGTTGGTACAGTATATCTCATAAATTAGCGTATACTCAACTAGTTTCACGGCAAGCACGCCTCTTCTTCAGGAGGAATCTATAAGACAGATGATACAATCAACCATAAGCCAAATACATTGTAATTTAACATTTTCAATTCAGCAAAAGGTATAACAAGGAGAATTGCTCACCCAGCAGGTTAAAGGAAAGGTATGAACCCTCTTGAAGCTCTGTTGACTTCCATTCAATCATATGCAGGCAATTGGTTATTCTTTGCAAACTCAAATTTCCCCAAATCCACTAAGCTTTAAAGCAAATTCCCTTGTACAGTTCAAAAGTGAACAACCTACTTGCCTTTAGTAAATCAACTCCTAAAGCTCCTCCTGGTTGTAGGATATGTGTACATGACATTTTATATCTCAACTTTACCTAACCAAAAAAATATATTTTTCAACCCTGTCTACTCTCCTCTGCACCCAACATATCATCCACCCCTTACCATCCTGTTATCTTATTGTTACAATAAAATCAAATTATACATCTTTGTACATATATGTCTCCCATTCCCATACAGTATATGGCTCCAGCCTGTATTTTTCTATATGTCTGTAGTAAAAATCCAGCATCAACAGGAACTGGGAACCAGATTAAATTCATTGCTCCTTTATAAATGATCTCAGCCATCTTCTGTAGTGTACAGAGAGCAATAGTGCTACTGGAATAAGGAGTTGGAATACAATAGTGGCGTACAATAGTGGCGTATTCTTGTCTTCTCGCTTCTCACAACATAATTGGCTCAGCAGGTGACAGTGACAAGGTTAAATAGCTGGGGACTTCTTTGTAAATACACAACTGGTGAAAAATGCTCAGCTGGTGGACTGGTCCGATATGCTCATAAATGTGGATACAATGACTATATATTGATTTTTTTTTAATAGTAGATAGGTGCTGGAAGTCAGAGGCTTGATGATAAGAATGCTCTTTTTTACAGAACTAATAGTAAGGTGTGATATGGTAGAGAAAAGTTTTGTCAATTGATTTCTTTAGGATACCTTATTTAAAGTGTTAGAATGTTGGTGGCTATAGATGCAGGGATTTTAGTTTTTGCATGGACTTCCATTTTAACCAACATACAACTGCAATGAAGTTCATCTGGTAATTTGTCTTGCAAAATTGTAAGGGCGTACTTACACCTATCAGTTGTGAACTGCAGTAACAGTAAAGTACCATAAATGTGTTGTGGTGATGTTCATTCTCATTAGCGCCCCAATACACAAAGGCAACACGCTTCAAATGTATATGTAAGGTATGGGCTTATTCACACAGGCTTCTAAAGCACAATAGGGCCATACATATTGAAGAAAATGTGTGCCGCGTTTAGCAGCATACAAAAAATGTAGGACATAGCTGCATCCGGGGTCCCAGGAATGAAGTTGATTGGGAGAGAGAAGGGAAGATGGGCAAACATGAATAGGTGGTATTAAGGAAGGATGGGAGTAAGGATAAGGATGAGGAATTGGTGGGGAGATAGGAAGGAAGGAAGGAAGGAAGGAAGGAAGGAAGGAAGGAAGGAAGGAAGGAAGGAAGGAAGGAAGGAAGGAAGAAGGGAAGGAAGAGGGATGTTTAGAAGAGAGAAAGGAAGATGGGGAAACAGGAATAGGTGGTATTAAGGAAGGATGGGAGTAAGGATAAGGATGAGGAATTGGTGGGGGGATAGGAAGGAAGGAAGGAAGGAAGGAAGGAAGGAAGGAAGAGGGATTTGTAGAAGAGAGAAAGGAAGATGGGGAAACAGGAATGGGTGGTAGATAGGGAGGGAAGAAAGGATGGGAGTAAGAATAAATAAGGAGGAGTGATGGGGAGGGAGAAAGAAAGATGGGAAAACGGGAATGGGTGGTAGAAGGGGGGAATGAAGGAAGGAAGGATAGAAGTAAGGATAATGAAGGGGGAGTGGTGGGAAGAGAGGAAGGAAGAAAGGAAGGAAGGAAGGAAGGAAGGAAGGAAGGAAGGAAGGAAGGAAGGAAGGAAGGAAGGAAGGGGGGTGTTTAGTAAAGAGAAATGAAGATGGGGAAACATGAATGGATGGTAGACAGGGAGGGATTGAAAGAAGGAAGGATAGAAGTAAGGATAAGGAAGGGGAGTGGTGGAGAGAGAGAGGAAGGAAGGAAGACAGGAAGGAAAAGGGCTGTTTAGAAGAGAGAACGGAATATGGGGAAACAGGAATGGGTGGAAGAAAGGGAGGGACTGAAGGAAGGAAGGATAGGAATAAGGGTAAGGAAGGCAGAGTGGTGGCGAGAGAGGAAGGAAGGGAGGAAGGGAGGAAGGAAGGAAGGAAGGAAGGAAGGAAGGAAGGAAGGAAGGAAGGAAGGAAGGAAGGAAGGAAGAGGGGTGTTTGGGAGAGAGAATGGACGATTGGAAAACATGACTGGGTAGTAGATAGGAAGAGAAGGAAGGAAGGGAGTAAGGATAAGGAAGGAGGAGTGGTGGGGAAAGAGAAAGGAAGATGGGGAAACATCAATGGGCGGTAGAAAGGGAGGGCATGAAGGGAGGAGGGATAGGAATAAGGATAAGGAAGGGGGAGTGGTGGGGAGAGAGGAAGGAAGGAAGGAAGGAAGGAGGGAAGAGGGCTGTTTAGAAGAGAAAAAGGAAGATGGGAAAACATGACTGGGTGGTAGACAGGGAGGGAAGAAAGGAAAGCAGTAAGGATAAGGAAGGAGGAGTGGTGCGGCAAAGAGAAAGAAGGTGGGAAAACATGAATATGTGGTAGAAAGGGAGGTAAGAAAGGCAGGAAGGATAGAAGTAAGGATAAGGGAGGGGAGTGGTGGGGAGAAAGGAAGAAGGGAAGTAAGAAAGTAAGGAAGGGAAGAATGAAGGAAGGAAGGAATGAAGAGGGGTGTTTGGAAGAAAGAAAGGGAAACAAGAATGGGTGATAGATAGGGAGGTAAGGAAAGGAGTAAGGATAAGGAAGGAAGATTGGGAGAGAGAAAAGAAAAATGGGGGAACATGAATGGGTCATAGACAGGGAGGGAAGGAAGGATAGGAGTAAAAATAAGGAAGGGGGATTGGTGGAGAGGAAGGAAGGAAGGAGGGATGGATGGATGGATGGGTGATAGGGAGAGAAAAAGGAAGAAAGGTGGAGAAAGGAAGGAAGGAAGGAAGGAAGGAAGGAAGGAAGGAAGGAAGGAAGGAAGGAAGGAAGGAAGGAAGGAGGGAGGGAGGGAAGGAAGTGATTGGGAGAGAGAAAGGAAGATGGGGGGAAAAAGGAAGGGTTGGTAGGCATTTGATTTCTATTGTTTTTTTTCCTGCAGACGTTTTAAATTAATTCATAGGTGACTTTGAGACAATTCATAAAACTCTGAGCGTTTTTTTAGTGCCCTTTGAAGGTACAAAAACTTTTCAAAGTTCAGGCGGGGACTTCAAACGTTTCCCAGATACCGTGCTTAAAAGCAAAGCTATAATTCAATAAGACTGCATGCACCATACTAATTTTCAATAGCTCATTGCACGAAGCCTTTGAACAATAGACTTGATTATCCGCCACCATGCATTGCTGATTAGTTGTACAATCCTGTTATAAAGTCATGAAACTAGTAGAGAGGTGAAGTGTATACATGGCTGGGTGGTGTTCACCCTTCTACAGAAATCACTGATCATCTATGCTAAGGTCAGATTGGAGGGCACTGGGGGGCATTCAATTGTGTGTTCAAGCCTAAAAGATCATCAGGATTGAGAATTTACATCCCAGCATGCATGCAGATGTTAAAGGGAAACTACTATATACGATCAACAAGTACTGCGTGTGAGTTATTGAACTGCAGAACTCCTGCAAATATAAAACATGAGAAAATGTAGTTTTAACTCAGTATAGGTTTAAAGTTATTATTGTATCATTGCAGGTATTGTTTTATGTGAATTTCTCACCTTTGCAATCCTCCATACATATTTTTTTTATTAAATGTAGAATATTTTACTTTCGTCAGCCTTCCTTTACCTTTTTACCTTTGAGTAAACTCTTGAAATAATTTCCAGGGTCTCCGCAAACTTCTGCTAAAACCAATTTAATTGGATAAGTGGCAAGATCCCCCCCCCCCCCCCCCCCCCCCGAATTGCAGTTATAATGTCACCCTTACAGATAGTTAAAGAGATCATTGGTGCCATGCTTCTGACGTTACCAAGTGGCTTTGGCCCTGGAACTATGCAGGCATCATCAACTGGAAGATCAATCAGCCTCAGCTCAAAGAACCCCTGTGAACCTGTGAAGAAACCCCGGGGGTCCCACAGTACCCTGGCTGAGAATCGATGCATTAGACGGATCTCTTAGTGGCTTGGTGCAGTGGCCATGTCACTGTTTGTTGGAACACAGAATTGTATTTTGTCCAACTACTACTGTATATCAGTATTCTGTAGAGATGTATTCTTCAACCAGTAGGTGACAGTGTTTATAAGTTTATAGCTCCTTTATGTTAAACTCTATGGGGTTGATTTACTAAAACTGGTGCACTCAGAATCTGGTGCAGCTGTGCATGGTAGCCAATCATCTTCTAACTTCACCTTTTTCAATCAAACTTTGACAATTAAATCATGAAGATGTTTGGGTCCTATGCAGAACTGCACCAGATATTGCATGCTCCAGTTGTAGTAAATCTCCCCCTGTGTCTTTTCTCTGCATAATAAAGTTTCCTGTTTCCTGGCTGCAGACAGGAAACCGATCGAGGGACTCCGGCGGCGATCAGGTCCGCGGGTATGGAGCTTCGGACCGGGTCGTGGGTGCGCGCCCGCGACCCATGGCTGGGCATTTAACAATCACGTACAGGTACGTGATTGTGCCCAGCCGTGCCATTCTGCCGACGTATATCGGCGGTAGGCGGTCCTTAAGTGGTTAATGGCTGTGTGTTGAGTTATTTTGAGGGGACAGCAAGTTTACACTGTTATACAAACTATACACTCACTACACAACATTGTAGATAAGTGTCATTTCTTAAGTGTTGTCACATGAAAAGATAGAATAAAATATTTACAAAAATGTGAGGGGTGTACTCACTTTTGTGAGATACTGTGTATATGTGTATATATATATATATATATATATATATATATATATATGTGCGTGTTGGGAGGTATGCGCAGGAATTTTGGGCCCCCTTACACAGCTTAAGGCATGGGCCCTCTAGAGCAGAGAACCGGGGGGGGGCTGCCGCCTGAAATTGAGAAGCAGGGGGGGCCTTTACAAAAAAAAAAAATATATACATCCGGGGCCCTGGGGATCTCTGGGCCCTTTAATAAAAAAGAAAAAAGAAACCTCTGGGCCCTTTAATAAAAGAAAATAAAAATAAACATTTTTAAAAAATATAAAGAAAATGTAAATGTAAAAAGTAAAAAAAAAAAAGGGGGTTGCTATCCGGGGGCCCTGGAGACCTCTGGGCCCTTTAATAATAATAATAATAATATATATACAGTGCGGAAAATAAGTATTTGAACACCCTGCTATTTTGCAAGTTCTCCCACTTGGAAATCATGGAGGGGTCTGAAATTGTCATCGTAGGTGCATGTCCACTGTGAGAGACATAATCAAAAAAAAAAAAATTCCAGAAATCACAATGTATGATTTTTTTAACTATTTATTTGTATGATACAGCTGCAAAGAAGTATTTGAACACCTGAGAAAATCAATGTTAATATTTGGTACAGTCGCCTTTGTTTGCAATTACAGAGGTCAAACGTTTCTTGTAGTTTTTCACCAGGTTTGCACACACTGGAGGAGGGATTTTGGCCCACTCCTCCACACAGATCTTCTCTAGATCAGTCAGGTTTCTGGGCTGTCGCTGAGAAACACGGAGTTTGAGCTCCCTCCAAAGATTCTCTATTGGGCTTAGGTCTGGAGACTGGCTAGGCCACGCCAGAACCTTGATATGCTTCTTACAGAGCCAGTCCTTGGTTATCCTGGCTGTGTGCTTCGGGTCATTGTCATGTTGGAAGAACCAGCCTCGACCCATCTTCAAAGCTCTAACTGAGGGAAGGAGGTTGTTGCCCAAAATCTCGCAATACATGGCCCCGGTCATCCTCTCCTTAATACAGTGCAGTCGCCCTGTCCCATGTGCAGTAAAACACCCCCAAAGCATGATGCTACCACCCCCATGCTTCACAGTAGGGATGGTGTTCTTGGGATGGTACTCATCATTCTTCTTCCTCCAAACACGGTTAGTGGAATTATGACCAAAAAGTTCTATTTTGGTCTCATCTGACCACATGACTTTCTCCCATGACTCCTCTGGATCATCCAAATGGTTATTGGCAAACTTAAGGCGGGCCTTCACATGTGCTGGTTTAAGCAGGGGAACCTTCCGTGCCATGCATGATTTCAAACCATGACGTCTTAGTGTATTACCAACAGTAACCTTGGAAACGGTGGTCCCAGCTCTTTTCAGGTCATTGACCAGCTCCTCCCGTGTAGTCCTGGGCTGATTTCTCACCTTTCTTAGGATCATTGAGACCCCACGAGGTGAGATTTTGCATGGAGCCCCAGTCCGAGGGAGATTGACAGTCATGTTTAGCTTCTTCCATTTTCTAATGATTGCTCCAACAGTGGACCTTTTTTCACCAAGCTGCTTGGCAATTTCCCCGTAGCCCTTTCCAGCCTTGTGGAGGTGTACAATTTTGTCTCTAGTGTCTTTGGACAGCTCTTTGGTCTTGGCCATGTTAGTAGTTGGATTCTTACTGATTGTATGGGGTGGACAGGTGTCTTTATGCAGCTAATGACCTCAAGCAGGTGCATCTAATTTAGGATAATAAATGGAGTGGAGGTGGACATTTTAAAGGCAGACTAACAGGTCTTTGAGGGTCAGAATTCTAGCTGATAGACAGGTGTTCAAATACTTCTTTGCAGCTGTATCATACAAATAAATAGTTAAAAAATCATAAATTGTGATTTCTGGAATATTTTTTTTGGATTATGTCTCTCACAGTGGACATGCACCTACGATGACAATTTCAGACCCCTCCATGATTTCCAAGTGGGAGAACTTGCAAAATAGCAGGGTGTTCAAATACTTATTTTACGCACTGTATATATATATATATATATATATATATATATATATATATATATATATATACACACACACACACATACATATATATATATATATATATATATATATAAAAACATATTTTTTTTATAAAAAATTAAATAAAAAAAGTGGTGGTTGCTGTCGGGGCCCTAAGGGCCTCTGGGCCCCTGGTGACCTCCAGACCCCTAGAAAAAATAAAAAAAATAAACATTTATAAAAAATACATAAAAAAGGGAGGTTGCAATCCGGCGGCTCTGGGGACCTCTGGGCCTTTTAATAAACAAAAATAAAAAAATAAAAATTTATAAAAAAATAAAAAAAAGGGGGGGGTTGCCACATGGGGCCCTGGAGACCTCTGAGCCCTTTAATAATAAATATATATATAAAAATGATTTTTTTTATAAAAAAAAGGGGGGGGGGTTGCCATCTGGGGGCCCTGGAGACCTCTCTTATAAATAAATATATAAAAAAACATATTTTTTTTATAAAAAATAAAATAAAAAAAGTAGGGGTTTATGTCCGGGGCCCTGGGGGCCTTTTTTTTTTAGAGGGGCCCCCTATTGGGCGGGGCCCATGGGCTTGAGCCCAGTCAAGCCCAATGGTTAGTCTGGCCCTGATCATATCATATCAGCTGTGTTTCCTTTGCTGTTTGTTTTGTTTTTGGTTTATCACTATTACAGTATCATCACGTTTGAGGTGACGGCCTATTGTTCAGTGGCCACTACCGGTCACTTTTCGATTCAGCAGCCAGCCCTTTTTTACATATTATTTGTGATTCATTTGCATTTATTTATGTCTTCTTATTTAAGGTAGCGCGATTTATATATTTTTCTTGTTCTTGTTTCTTGTATTTATTGTATACATGAAAATCGCAGCACTTGGGGAGAGCACATTGTAATTACGTTGGAGTTCTCTTTATCTTTGCATTTGCTAATTTTAGCGCAGTTTCTTTCTCTTTTCTAATATATATATATATATATATGACAATGACATAGATTAACATTAGAATATGTTAGTGATACAAAGTACATACTTTAAATATTTTCCCTTAGAATATTATGTTTTCTCGATTCTATTCTACCCGACACTGGAAATAGCACACCGAGAAAATGTTTCCAGACGTCAGCCTCTTAATATAACACAGAAGCCATAAAGTATTATGAAGTCTAAACGTCTTTCACGACCAGGTTTATATATATGCTAAAAAAAAATATTGTTTGACTTCCTCTTTCTCACAATCTATCTAAATACTACAAAAGGTGTTCTGCTCTTTCTATTTTCAGATTTTTTGGACCATCGCCACATCGAGGCAGCCAACCATAATACTTTATACTTCCTGACATCATGAAATAAGCCATCTGTCTATCAGCCACGCTCTACAGCAGACGTTGTTCAGTGCTGGAAAGAACTGGTACAGATGTAAGGCTCTGTGTTCTTAACTGCGGTCTGCAAGGGTGATGGTTCTTACTCTCTCATCCCATGTCATGGTGGCATGGTGTCCTGCACCCTCTAGACCTTTGCAATGAAAATGGGTGAGGCATCACTCAGTCAAGACTCTGTAAACGGGAGACATTTCATTGTATACCTTTGGCTGCTTTGGTGACATAACACAATGAAAGTGGCACATATAGTGGACACTTGGCACATAAACTAACCCCCAAAATACCAGGGTGACAAGAATCATTGATTGCTTAACCACTTGCCCTCCAAATGATTTACCCCCCTTCACTACTAGGCCATTTTTTGCGATACGGCACTGCGTTACTCTAACTGACAATTAAGCGGTCGTGCTACACTGTACCCTGTTGTAACCAATCAAACCATTACTCAGGTCACAGGTAATCTAATTACAGGAAGGTTATTCGTATGCAAGGATACAAAATTAGAAAAAAGGTCTCCGGCTGGGATCATTATCTGTCACTCTGAAAGACAGGATGTAGATCAAAGACGGCCAATCAAATTGCTCAGCTATTCAGTGGATAGAGAATATAATCCTGGAGGTGAGTCTTGTCACTCAGAATATATTCTCTATGTATTCTCTGTATGAATATGGTACAGGTTTAGCCAGAGCTCTTTGAAGGAATTTGGGGTCCCCAAGCAAAATGGGGCCCCCAAGCACCCCCCCTGCATGCAAATCCTACGTTAGTGCTAAAATACTCCCCCCCGTCCCTATGTTTTTGTAATCTCTCCTCCACATCTTCCCTGTAGGCTGCCGCTGTAGAGTGGCCAAGCTCCTCTTCCTCCTGTCAGTCCGGTGTTCTATCATTATGGGTCCCCAGCCCCCTATCAGAAGTGCCTGGATCGGGCCGGGTACCGCGCGGTACAGGAGATTCCGTTTCCTGTGTTCCCGGCCGGACTGAAAGGAATTGAGCACTCAGTGTGCACTTCCTGTCAGTCTGGCCGGGAACAGGAAACAAAATCTCCTGTACCGCGCGCGGTACCCGGCCGGACTGACGGGACTCCAGGAGGAAGAAAGAGGAGCTCGGCCACGCTACAGCCTGGGAAGGGGAAGTTGGGGGCCCCAGGCCAGCTCGGGGGCCCCAACCAATTGTTTGTTTTGCTTGTCCTGTAGCGACGGCCCTGGGTCTAAGAAGAGATTTAAATTATATACTCTGTTGGATTTTGTACTTTATTCGTTATTGGAAGTTAAAATAAAATGCATTCTCTGGAGAGCCTGGTAACAACAAATTTATAGTCATCATACTAACATCTAAATATCAATTATCTAACCGGACTACACTATGCATTTATATCACTACATACCCAAACACAATTTATATATTGTTTTCTTTCCCCACAAATAGAGCTTTCTTTTGGTGGTATTTGATCACCACTGTGATTTCTATTTTTTGTGCTATAAACACCGACAATTTAAAAAAATATACCAGTAAAACCTTGGATTAGGAGCATAATTCGTTCCGGGAAGCATGCGTGTAATCCAAAGCACTTGTATATCAAAGCAAATTTTCCCAAAAGAAATAATGGAAACTCTGATTATTCATTCCACAACCATTTATTGATAAGTCCTTCAGTTTATAGTCCATATAAAAAGATTATAGCAATGTGATGAGTTGTGTAACCATAAAATGTCCATCCACACATGGAAGCCTCCTGTAAGAGAACTACTAGTTTCTGCCCGATGCGTGTGCGCGCTGATGCGCATGCGCACACGCACGCTAATGGGGCCAGATGACCTATTTAAGAAAATGCCTTAACCCCAGACTCTTAATCTTCTGAACCTTGCTTGTTACCTGCTTGATACCCGTTACCGATCCTGGCTTCATCTGACTCTGCTTCTGGACTCTGATATTCTTGATTACTGGTACCTGACTCCGGCCTTCATCTGACCTCGCTCCTGCCTATGCCTGAACTGGCAAGCTGATTGGAGTTCCTCTTTAAAGGGGTGTTCCAGCCCAAAATGGTGTTTATTACAAGTCAGCAGCTACAAAAAGTGTAGCTGCTGGCTTTTAATAAACACTCACTTACCTGCTACTGCGTTCCAGCGACGCGCCGACTGGGGCTCCGCTCCCCTCCCCCCCTCCACAGCCGGCGTCTCCATCCCGACTGTGGGCACCCAGCTGTGACAGCCTTCGGCTTCACGGCCGGGCACCCACTGCGCATGCGCGAGCCGCACTGCGCATGCGCGCGCGGCTCGCCGCTGATTGGAGAGGCGATCGCATGGGACCTGTCATGTGTCCCATGTGATCGCCTACAGGGAGGGGCTGGTGTAGGCGATTAAGGCTTAATCGCCTAACCAGCCCCTCGGCGGAAGCAGGAAGTGGGACAGGAAGTCCCACTCCTACTGAAGCCCCCACTCCCCCCCAAAAAAAATTACATGCCAAATGTGGCATGTAAGGGGGAGGGGATTAAAAAAAAGTAAAAATTTAGGGTAGAACTCCTCTTTAATATCCACTGATCTTCTGAGTTCCATCCCAGTTCTTCACCTGCTGTCCTGCTGCTGCCACTAGGGTTGCCACCTTTTCTTCAAGTCAAACCCGAACACTTTAGCGATGCACAGCAATTTTTTTTTTTTAGTACAGTATAAACACTATACATATATTTTGCTATTAAATAACATCAGAGTCTACAGAGTTCCCTTTTACATCAGAGTTTACAAAGTTCCCCTTTTACACCTGAACTCACAACTCACAGAGTTCCCTTACACTGTAAGGGGGGGACTCTGCAGACTCTGATGTAAGGGAGAACTCTGGGGACTCTAACATACGGGATGCTCTGAAAACTCTGAATTAAGGGGGAACACTGAGAACTCTGATGTATGGAGAAGACTCTGATTTAAGGGGGAACACTGTGGCCTTTGGTGTGAAGGGAAATTCAGATGTAAGGGGTGCTCTGAGAACCCTGATTTACCTTAGTGTACTGTTTTAGAGGCAGGAGAGAGAATGGGGGGGAGACTTCAGTCACAGACAGGGATAGATGGTGAGCCCACTCACCCCTTGCCAGTCAACACCTCTCATCCAGATGTATCTGAGGCTGCTGGACTTCAAATTTCCAGTGGCAACTTTCCTTTTCTGAGGCACAGCGCCAGGCATTGGAATGTGGGCATCCACAGAGGGGTAGGGGTGTTTGGGGAGGAGGGGGTGCTAGTGCCAGCTTTGGGAAGCATGAAGGAGAGTGTAACAGACACTCTCAGTTTAGACAACTGGAGCCAGCAACACTGCTGGGAAGCCATAGTCCAGTCTAAATAATGTGTCCGGGTTTCAGGCAGTCCGAAACCCGGACACATGATTACAAACCCGAACTGTCCGGGTGAATCCTAGACAGGTGGCAACCCTAGCTGCCACCGAGCCTACCACTCCCACCGCAAGTTCTACAAGTAAAATTCCCAGGCACTCGTGTTCCTCCTGTCCCTAGCCACCATATGTTCCACCTTCAGTGGGGCTTGGGTAGGAAATACAAGGAAGGCTGACCTTGTCATATCAGACTCCTGCCAGGTACGTGACACCTCAACAAGGGGATTCAAAACAAAATCCAGCAGGAGCTACAGAGTATAAAAGAGAAGAAAGGCGCCTCTAAGTGTAGTAATATGGTTACATTTAATTAATTGACAACATTTAGCAACTCACATGATTGACGAATAAAAGAGGCACATCTAAGTATGCAGGCATGAAATGTAACCATATTGCTACACTTAGGCCGCGTACACACGATCAGTCCATCCGATGAGAATGGTTCGAGTCTGATGATCAGCGGTGACGTAAAACACAACGACGTGATGAAAAAAACAAAGTTCAATGTTTCCAAGCATGCGTCGACTTGATTCTGAGCATGCGCTGCTTTTTAACCGATTTTTTGCATACTAACGATCGGTTTTAACCTATCAGTTAGGCGTCCATCGGTTACATTTTAAAGCAAGTTCTCGGTTAAGTTTTAAAGCAAGTATAACTGACCGATGGGGCCCACACACGATCGGTTTGGACCGATGAAAACGGACCTTCAGTCTGTTTTCATTGTTTTTGACCGATCGACCGATTTTGACGCGGCCTTAGAGGCTCCTCTTCTCTTTTATACTCAGTTGTGACATGACGCTTCTCTTATATCAAGACATCGCTTGTATATCAAGGCAAAATTTATATATAAAAAAAAAAGCGTGTCTTGCAAAACGCTCTCAAACCAAGATTTTACTGTATATATTTTTTACTTTCTGCTATAAAACATATTTAAAAAAAGAATGAAAAAAATTATAATAATTTCTTCATTAACCACTTAAAGGGGTTGTAAAGACAAAAATATTTTCCTCTTAAATTGATGTATTTACTGTAGTGTAACTGTGCTGTAATGCTGATTTGTCTAATAAAGTTCTCCATGTTAAAAAAAAAAAAGAAAATAAAGTCTGACAGTAGCTGATAAAGTAAAAAGTAATGTTTTGCATTATAACTAGTTTGATCCCTGTTGAAATCGAGCCGTTTTATTCACCTCCGTCACTCCTGAATCGTTATTCTAACTGACTTCCTGGTTTACGGTGCGCATTCATTCTTGCTACATCACGGCCTAATGGAAACTACAGTTCCCATTAGGCTTAGCCTCCATGCCTGTGAGGGATAAGAGAGGATCTTCACGCAGGGCTGTAGTCATAGGGAGGGGGTGAGCACAGTCTGCTTTCCACCATGCCAAACAGCTCAGGTGCTGGTGGAAAGCAACCAGAGGAGAGACAGGAAATGACATTTTCAAACCTGGATTACTGTATTTTGGAGGTTAAAAGGAAAAACGAGGTAAGTGATATTTAAGTGTTCCGTTAAGACCCGGACCAAAATGCAGCTAAAGGACCTTGGCCCTTTTTGTGATTCGGCACTGCGTCGCTTTAACTGACAATTGCGCGGTCGTGCGACGTGGCTCCCAAACAAAATTGAAGTCCTTTTTCCCCACAAATAGAGCTTTCTTTTGGTGGTATTTGATCTCCTCTGCAGCTTTTATTTTTTGCGCTATAAACAAAAATAGAGCGACAATTTTGAAAAAAATGCAATATTTTTACTTTTTGCTATAATAAATATCCCCCAAAAATATATATATAAAAAAAAAATTCCTCAGTTTAGGCCGATACGTATTCTTCTACCTATTTTTGGTAAAAAATATTGCAATAAGCGTTTATCGGTTGGCTTGCGCAAAATGTATAGCCTTTACAAAATAGGGGATAGTTTTATTGCATTTTTTTTTTTTTACTACTACTAATGTCGGCGATCAGCGATTTTTTTCATTACTGCGACATTATGGCGGACACTTCGGAAAATGTTGACAAATTTTTGGGACTATTGTAATTTTCACAGTAAAAAAATACATTTAAAATGCATTGTTTACTGTGGAAATGACAGTTGCAGTTTGGGAGTTAACCACAGGAGGCGCTGATGGGGTTATGTGTTCCTTAATGTGTGTTTACAACTGTAGGGGGGTGTGGCTGTAGGTGTGACATCATTGATTGTGCCCCCCTATAAAAGGGATCACACGATCGATGCTGCCGCCACAGTGAAGGACAGGGAAGCCATGTTTACACACGGCTCTCCCCGTTCTTCAGCTCTGGGGACCAATCGCGGGACTCCAGCGGCGATCAGGTCCACGAGTCCCGCGGTCCCGTTCCCGGAGCTTCGGACCGGGTCACGGGAGCGCGCCGCGGAGGCGCGCCCATGACCACTGCTGGATACTGGCACAGCACGTACCTGTACGTGCATGTGCCCAGCCGTGACATTCTGCCGACGTATATGTGCAGGAGGCGGTAGCGCGCATGCATGCCCCAGACCCAGACGTGTGCTGCAGTATATGTGTGGTGGTCCATGTGGTGGTCCGTTGTAAAATGGTTAAAGTGACACTAAACTCAAGTATGATTTTTTGAACTCTGAAAAGTTCCTTCTGTTGCTCTTATCCTCCTCCAGATAGGGGTGGTTGCGTTCATTCTCCATGGCCCCACTGTATGTAATGTTGCCCTCTTCTCCTATACAGGGACTACTATGTCAATTTCGTTTTTGGCTGGGCTGTAGTTAGCGACGACTGAATCTTATAGTTTTTACCTGTTTTTTCCCTAAGCTTAAGTTGGCTTGTGATTTCTCACAATCGCCAGTAGATGTCATTGGTATTACTGGTCTTAGTATGAGTTTTCACATACAAAACTAAGTTATCAAAATTTACTGTATATTTTCGAAAAGCCAATCCAGTAGGAGGTTTAGGTCACTGGGGCATGCTGGGGGAGGATATAAATATACCAGACAGGCCATGTGCTCGCTCTATTCCCCTGGACTGAGGCCTAGAGAGGTGCTGCTGAACTGAGCTCTGCTGTTACATCCAATAGTCATTTTTGGGGCCTACCATGTTCTGAAGTAGTCCTGAAGCTGTCCTGCCTGGTCTGTTGGAAGTGGTGCCAAGGAGGAAACCCAGGAGAGGCCCCTTGCCAGAGAGGCCCAGGAAGGTTGGTCTCTCAGAAGGGCCTGGTGACCACGGGTTGCCACCTTTTCATCAAGTCAAACCTGAACACTTTAGCGGCCTGGGACACCATTGGGGGCCCTCAAGGAGAGTAGGTATGTTGTGCACATAGCGTGCCACAGCGAACAGTGGCTGTGGCCAAATTGATCTTGCTGACATCACCTGCCCCCCAAGTGATGCCGAACATGCCCCCAGATAGCCACCTCAGCACGGCCCCTTCAGTTGTGCCAATCACCTGCCAATCAGTGCCAATGCAGTGTCCCCACAATAAAGGCTGCCAGTGCCCACCACAGTGCCAATCAGAGCCCACCATAATGCCAATCAGTGCCCACCACTGTGCCAATCAGTACCCAGCAGTAACACCTGTCAGTAATCTATCAGTACCTCATCATCAGTGCTGCCCATCAGTGCCACCTGTCAGTGCCAATCAGTACCGCCTATCAGTGGCAATCAGTGTCGCCTGTCAGTGCCCATCACAGCCACCTGTCAGTGCCCATCACAGCCGCCTGTCAGTGCCCATCAGTGCCACCTATCAATGCCCATCAGTGCCGCCTATCAGTGCCCATCAGTGCTGCAAATCAGTGTCGCCTATTGGTGCCCATCAATTCTACATATCAGAGCCTCCTCATCAGTGCCACTTTATCAGTGCCAACCCATCAGTGCCGCCTCATCAGTGCCCGTCAGTGAAGGGGAAAACAACATTTTATGACAGAAACTAAGAAAAACATTTTTTTAGTTTGTTTAGCAAAAAAAAAAAAAAAAAGGTGATCAAATACCACCAAAAGAAAGCTCTATTTGTGGGATGAAAATTAAAAAAAATTTGTTTGGGTACAGTGTAGCATGACCGCGCAATTGTCATTTAAAGTGTGACAGCGCTGAAAGCTGAAAATTGGCCTGAGCAGGAATGGCCGAAAAAGTGAGGATAACAGAACAGTACTTGGTATTGAAGTGGTTAAAGCGGAGTTTCACCCTAAATATAAGATCTCCCATGCGCTTCAGCATACTGGCGTCAGCGCCAGTATGCTGGGTTTTTTTTTTTTTTATAGCACACTTACTGTTTTATCGTAGAAATCCTTTTCTGTCCCCCGCGGTGGACGGCGCCAGTACAGCGCGTCACATCTTCCTAAGATACCCGATATGGACTCGGGTATTTCCGGCGCTATGCGGCGCCTGCGCACAGACCTAGGAGCTGACTGCGCAGGCGCCGTATTTCTCCGAGTCCTACGGCTATGGCGCGTCAAGCCCTCCGAAATAGGACTCGGAGAAATACGGCGCCTGCGCAGTCAGCTCCTAGGTCTGTGCGCAGGCGCCGCATAGCGCCGGAAATACCCGAGTCCATATCGGGTATCTTAGGAAGATGTGACGCGCTGTACTGGCGCCGTCCACCGCGGGGGACAGAAAAGGATTTCTACGATAAAACAGTAAGTGTGCTATAAAAAAAAAAAAAACCCAGCATACTGGCGCTGACGCCAGTATGCTGAAGCGCATGGGAGATCTTATATTTAGGGTGAAACTCCGCTTTAAGTAATGGATGTGTATGAATTGTTTTTGGAGAATAAGCACATTATTTAGTGTCACTTACATACCAGTTCTAGGTCAGATATCCTGGAGCTGTCACTGACTCGTGGCCCCAGAATTAGCATGCGGTGCATGAATTACGGAATAGCTGCTTCTTTTATTGGAGTCTAAAGCCACAGGTGCTCTATCTATCTCTATCTGAGTTCTTCTAAGAGCTTCAACTAGGAAAGTAAATCACTAGTACAGTTACTTTGGTAGGCCAGTCTATAGTTTCTGTAAGTTTACTTGTAGGCAGGGCCGCCATCAGGGGGGTACAGGCAGTACACCTGTAAGGGGCCCGGATGGCAACCCCCCCTTTTTTTATTTATTTTTTATAAAAAAATATATATTTTTAATATATTGTTTTTTTTATTTTTTTATTAAAGAGACAATGTTTTTATTTCTTTTTTTTTAGAGGTCCGGAGGCCCCCAGGGCTCCGGATGGCAACTCCCCTTTTTTTTATTTATTTTTTATGAAAAATATATATATTTTTTTAATATATTTTTATTTTATTTTTTATTAAAGGGCCAATTTTTTTTAGGGAGGTCCCCAGGGGCCCAGATATCCCCAGGGCCCTGGATGACAACCCCCTTTTTAAAAAAAAAAATATATATTATTTTTCTTTATTATTATTATTATTATAGGGCCCAGAGGTCCCCAGGGCCCCGGATGGCAACCCCCCCTTTTTATATATATATAAAAAAAAATGATATGCTTTTTTTTTAACATATATATATATATATATATATATATATATATATATATATATATATATATATATATATATATATTTATAATCAAGGGCTCAGATGTCCCCAGGGCCCCATGTGGCAAACACCCTTTTTTATATATATATATAAATGTTTTTTTTGTTTATATATTTTTTTTTTTTTATTAAAGGACCTAGATGTTTATTTTTTTTAATTTTTATTAAAGTGACCACAGGTCCCCAGGGCCACATATGGCAACCCCCCTTTTTAAAAAAAATATATATATATTTTTTATATATATTTTTTCTTTCTTTTTTTCTGTTTATTAAAGGGCCCAGAGGACCCCGGGTGGCTACCCCCCTTTTTTTAATATATATTTTTCTTTATTTCTTCTTTTTATTGTAAAGGGCCCCCCGCTTCTCAATTCGTGCCTTCAGGCGGCAGCACCCCCCCCCCCCCCCCTGCGGTTCTCTGCTCCAGGGGGCCCATGCCTGAAGCTGTGGTGTAAGGGGCCCCATAATTCCTGCATGTAGGCTTTGTTCCCAAAAAGTTTTTGGTTAAAGTGATACATTAGTGAGCTCATAATCAAACCCAAAGTCCTAATACTAATTAACCCTCTATCTCTCAACCTAACCAAATCCTGTAACCCAACTTCTAAACCTACTTCATAACACTAACCTTCAACTTAACCCAGTGTTTCTCAGCGCCAGTCCCCAAGGCCCCCAACGGGTCATGTTTTTACTCTTTCCAATATTTTGCACAGGTGAAATGATCAGTTTCACTGCCTTAGTAATTACCACACCTGTTTCATCTGAGGGAAATCCTGAAAACATGACCTGTTGGGCTGCCTTGAGGACTGGAGTTGAGAAACACTGACTTAACCCAAACCCTCAGCCTAACCACTAAGGCTCCTTTCACACGGAGCGGTCCGTTTTTCGGTCCGCTCCGTGTGTCCGTCAGCTCAGCGGGGGGTCTCCGCTGAGCTGTCGGGCGGACGGGGCGCCCCGTCTCTCCTCCGCTCTCCCCTATGGGGAGTCGGATGGAAACGGACCGTCTGTCCGTTTGCATCCGATCCGTTTGGCCGGACGGAAGAAAAATAGGACATTCTTCCGTCCGCAAAAACGGATGCGGATCGAGCGGACGTTAGCGGATGCATCATCCGCTAACGGATCCGCTCCCATAGGGACCCATTACAAGTCCGTAAACGGACTTGTAATGAGCGGACCGTTCGTCCGCTAGTGTGAAAGGGCCCTTAGTCTAGCCCCTGTAACCCCAACCCCTACGCTAACTCTAATGCTGCGTACACACGACCGTTTTTCATGACGAGAAAAATGGGCATTAAAACTTTAGAACATGCTCTATTTTTTCTTGTCGTTTTTCACGTCGTCGGTTTTCTCCTCGTGAAAAACGGTCGTGTGTAGGCTTTAACGACAGGGAAAAAAACGCACATGCTCAGACGCAAGTTCAAAGATAGAAAATAAGCACAATCAGCCCAAAGGGTGACGCCATTCGAATGGAACTTCCCCTTTATAGTGCCGTTGTACGTGTTGTACGTCACCGCGCTTTGCTCGAGCATTTTTTTCACGATCGTGTGTATGCAAGGCAGGCTTGAGAGGAATCACGTAAGAAAAAATCGTTTTTTTCCATGACATGAAAAATGGTCGTGTGTATGCGGAATAATGCTAGTACACACAATCGTTTTTTCCGTCGGATAGAAAACCAACGGTTTTCCCGACAGAATTCCTGTCAAGTTTGCCTTGCATACACACAGTCACACAAAAGTCCGGTAAACTTTTGACTGCCAAGAACGCAGTGACGTAAAAGGCTACGACGAGCCGAGTATGCAGATTTTTTTTATCCGTCGGAAAACCATACAGATGAACGTTTTTCCCACCAGGATTTTTCCTGACGGGGAAAAAAGAGACCCTGCTCTCTTTTTTTGTCCGGAAGTTTTCCCGTCGGATGGGATTCCCGACGAAAGGCTCTTATAGCAGTTTTCCAGTTGGAAAAAACAGTTGTGTGTACGAGGCATAAGGGCCTTTGCACATTCAAATCCTGGGAAAGGATGACCATAGGCTAAAAACCAAGCATGCAAATGGCCTTATACTCAGGGGCGGACTGGGCCAGGTGGAAAGATGGATATTTCCCCCCAGGCCGCTTACATTATCTTTTAAAGGGCCGCGGTACTGGCTGTCTGTAATTTTTTTTTTTTTTTTTCAGAACTCGGCCGCGGAGGCCACTGATTGGCTGGCTGCTGCTGGAAGGCTGCACTGCATTGTGGGATTAGTAGTTTGGCCACGGCGGCCGCCGATTGGCTGGCTGCTGCACAGGCTGCACTGCATTGTGGGAGTTGTAGTTTGGCCGTGCTAAAGTTAAGGAACTTATCAGTGCAGCAAACTACAACTCCCACGAGCCTTAGAGGCAGGCAGGTCATGTGGCATGTCAGGGGAGGGACACATTGCTGCCTGAGTGAAAGTTTAGAATTATCATTGTGGAGTTGTGTTTTACAGAAGTATTTTTTTTTTAACATTACTTTGGAGTAATCCACATTGTTACTGAAAGTGAAGATGCCTGGTTATTTTATAGAGAATGCCACCCTCACTCCAGCAGGGCCCCTCTGTGGTAAAGCTGGTCCTGTAAAGCCTCCTCTCTAAGGTAAGGTGACCAGATTTTTAAAATGAAATCCGGGGACATCTTTTTTTTTTTTTTTTTACTAGTAATGGCGACAATTGCTGCCCACCTTACAGCCTGTCAAGTATTACTCTTCGGGACCTGGCTACTACTGGGTGGGGAGTGGAGGAAGATCACTCCGCCAGGGAAGGCAAGGAGATAAGAAGGCAGGCGGTTGGCGGGCGGAGCTGAATGGGCACCCAAAACTGAAGAAATATTCCCTCCACTCTGACCAGCACATGATCATCAGAAAGGGGCACAGATAATGAAACCCCCCCCCCCCCCCAAGCTAGTAGGAGCGGCGGAGCAGGGGGAGGGGGTGTAATTCAGATTTTTATTTTATTTTGCACTGTCTTTGAAATTGCCCCAGTCACTGTTCAAGTCCGATCCAGGGACAGAAGCGGGGACAGACTTGGTCTGGGGACAGTTTCCTCAATCTGGGGACTGTCCCCTGAAACAGGGGGTGTCTGGTCACCCTACTCTAAGGTGATCCTGCCCATGGTCACACTCCTGGTTCGTTCGCGTACAATGAAGTGTTAGCAGCCCTGGATTGTTCATGATGCAGCTAAAGGACTGGCTGCACCTGGAGTGCAAGGGGGATATAAAGACAGTGACAGAGCAGAGGTAAGGCAAATAATCCTGCAATAGGAAGCATTCAACCCTTGCAGTGTGAGAGGCCCCACTATAGTTTTATTTTTCTTCCAGCTCACATATGTCATATAGAAAAAGACTATATGAAACTGGACATCCACCAGCTGAGATGAGGCAGGTTCAATATTACTTGGTGTAGCATCTTAAACACACTATGAACAGCTCCCAGTTTGCTGTGACTCTACTATAGGTTTAGCAATAATGCTCAATTGTAGCATAAAAGTTTGCAACTTTTACAATTCTAAGACAAGGGATGATCCAAACTGCAAGCAAGTGACCTTCAGTCCTGGTTCACACTGATGCTACTTTGAAATGGCACTACTTTACTTGAAGTAGCGCGATTTCCAAGTAGCAAGGTCAGCGCAATTTCAGGTGCTACTTGATAGACATTTGTGTGGCTTCATACACAGATGTCTATAGAAATCGCACCTGAACTCGGCAAAAGTAGTGCAGGAACTACTTTTGCAAATCGGTGCGGCTCCGCAAAATCGGTGTCGCACCGATTGGAACAGTGCCATTGCCGCCAATAGGCTGCGACTTGTCATGCGATTTGATCTCTCAAATCGCATGACAAATCGCTCCAATGTGAACCTAGGCTCAAAGAAGTCCAAATGTTGAGGCCAAACCCCACTGAAATCAGTGGGAGACAAACCTGTCCAATGAAAACATGTCCATTTTCTGGGAGAAAAGGCAAATGCCGCGTACACACGGTCGTTTTTTGCGATGAAAAAAAACAACGTTTTTTGTGAAGTAAAAAACGACGTTTTTGAAACGTCACTTTCAAAGACGATGTTGCATACACACCATCGTTTTTTCACAAAAAACGAGGTTACGTTCACCACACTTTTCCATTGAAGCTCGCTTCATAACTAGCTTCTGGGCATGCGCGGGTTGAAAAACGTCGTTTTAAACGTTGTTTTTTTTTTTATCGCAAAAAACGACCGTGTGTACGCGGCAAAAGAGTTTTCAAAAATAGTATGCAGGGTGGGCACTGCCCTGAGGAACATTTACAATTGCAATCAAAATTGTAAATTAAATTTGTCTGGGGACAGTGATTTATTTTTATTTTTTAAAAACAATGATATTTACAAAGTAAAATGCTTTTAAACCGCTGACAAATCACATTTCCTGCTGACAAAACACACAGCACACTGACCCCTCCAAAGGTTTCCCTAAATATCTGCCTTTTTTTAGGAAGCCAGCAATAAAATTTAATTTTCAATCAATCTAAACTGCATTGTTTTTTTCTTTGCAAATATCACTTTTGCTGTAGTACATCTAGGAAGAATGTAAAAAGCCCAACCATACCAGGCCACATGCCTTCAACATATGAGAGGGCTTTTCCCACTGGCAAAGCACATTGTCCATATGTTGATGAGGACAAGGACCTCTTCCCCACAACTCTGGTTTGTGATTGTGGGGGTCTGCAGGCAGGGGGCTTGGATTATCTAATCTTTAAAAATAAGGGGGACTGCCCTCCCTCATGTTAGTACCCTTAAAAAAAAAAAAAATCCTAGAAATAAAGACACAAACATTTAAAGGGGTTGTAAAGATTAAAACATAAAAAAAATACCAAACACGTCATACTTAACTTCACTGTGCAATTTGTTTTGCACAGAGTGGCTCTGATTTTCGTCTTCTAGGGTCCCTCGGAGGCTGTCTCGGCTCCTCCTCGCAAGAGCTAACCCCCTCTGGGAAGCGCTCTCCCAAGGGGGTTAGCTTGCAGGCGTGCTCCCATGTGATACAGTGGCGGCTATAGCCGCCAAGTGTATCACTCGGCCCGACCCCCAGTGTGCCGCGTCATTGATTTGATTGACAGCAGCAGGAGTCAATGGCTGCGCTGCTATCAATCATCCAATGACAAGGCCACAAGATCTGGGGGAAACCATCGTGCCCATTACGAGCGGGCTGGCTGGAGAGAGAGAGACTGCAAAGGAAAGATGACCTGTGATGATGACCTGCCTCTGTCGAAACTTTATCGCTGTACTGTATTGGCGCCAGCAGACTCAGCCACCCACCCCCCCCCCCGCCAGCAGACTCATTCAGCCACCCCCCTGCAAGCAGACTGAGTCAGGCTTAGCCAGCCTCCCCCAGCAGACTTAGCCAACAACCCCCCAGCCAGCAGACTCAGCCAGCCACCCCCTCCCACCACCAGCAGACTCGGCCAGCCACCCCCCCTGCGAGCAGACTCGGCCAGCCACCCCCCCTGCGAGCAGACTCGGCCAGCCACCCCCCCTGCGAGCAGACTCGGCCAGCCACCCCCCCTGCGAGCAGACTCGGCCAGCCACCCCCCCTGCGAGCAGACTCGGCCAGCCACCCCCCCTGCGAGCAGACTCGGCCAGCCACCCCCCCTGCGAGCAGACTCGGCCAGCCACCCCCCCTGCGAGCAGACTCGGCCAGCCACCCCCCCTGCGAGCAGACTCGGCCAGCCACCCCCCCTGCGAGCAGACTCGGCCAGCCACCCCCCCTGCGAGCAGACTCAGCCAGCCACCCCCCCTGCGAGCAGACTCAGTCAGCCACTCCCTCCACCAGCAGACTCAGTCAGCCACTCCCTCCACCAGCAGACTCAGCCAACAATGGGCAACTTGACTGGACTTGCCCCCCAGGCCTAAGGCTGCCAGTCCTCCCCTGCTTATACTTACCATAACCTTTAATATAACCCAAAAAAAGGGGTGTCCCCCTAGCAAAGGGTTGGGACTTTAAATGCAACAAGAATAACAAAAATTATACATTTGAAAATCATTTAATTATCGTATAAATGTCTAAGAAGCTAGGTATATTACTTAATTTAAAAATGTTATATCCAATATGTATTATATTGTGCAATCTTCAATAAAAAAAACAAAAAAAAAAGAAGCCAGGTATATGACGATCATAAAATCATGAATATAATTCATAACAATTCAGAATACATAAAAACAATCATAAATGAATGCAACGTTGTCTCACGTATTGTGATGAGGCCCAACGCGTTTCAGGGAGATTCCCTTTCTTTAGGAGCATGTCCTTGAAGACTAATGAGATCTGATACGATTGTCAAAGATGTGACCAGATAATTGTTTGTGGAATGATGTACTAAAATTAATCTACTAGAATTAAGTCGAAAAACAACCTAAACCAGCCTGATAAAAAAAATAAAAATTCTAAAACCGCTTAAACTTTAACCACTTCAATACAGTGCACTTAAACCCCCTTCTTACCCAGACCAATTTTCAGCTTTCGGTGCTCTCACACTTTGAATGACAATTACTCAGTCATGCAACACTGTACCCAAATAAAAATTCCGTCCTTTTTTTCACACAAATAGAGCTTTCTTTTGGTGGTATTTAATCACTCGGGTTTTTTTTTATTTTTTGCGCTGTAAATAAAAAAAGACGGTAGATTTTGTGAAAAAATTGCATTTTTGTTTGTTTCTGTCATACAATTTAGCGAATTAGTATTTTTTCTTCATAAACGGGTGACAGGGCAGGTCACTGGTGGGTGACGGGTGACAGGGCAGGTCACTGGTGGGTGACGGTGACAGGGTACAGTCACTGGTGGGTGACGGGTGACAGGGCAGGTCACTGGTGGGTGACGGTGACAGGGTACAGTCACTGGTGGGTGACGGTTGCACCGCTGATGGCAGTCTATGTGACAGGTGCACTTTATGGGTGACTGTTGGGTGACTGGTGACAATTGGGGGGGGGGGCAAAGGGACAGATGTGGTGTTTGTGCAGACACTACAGTAACACAGAACTGTAACTTACTGCTTCTAGCTCTTCTCTCCTCACACTGGAAACAATGTGTGAGGGGATAAGAGCTGGTAACAGTTAGTTACAGCTCTTTGTTTACACAAGTGATCAGAGCTGATCACGTGGTACACAGCCCTGACCAATGGCTGTGTACCATTGTCGGTGACGAGCAGTGTTCCCGTGAACACGCTGCCACCGACGGGCACGCACGGCGCGATCGCTCACACGCGCCGTGCACTTTGGGGGTGTTGCCATGCGTGATCAGCCGTGACTTCATCACGGCCGATCACGTGGTTAACAGCGCATCCGCGCCGCTGTTCACCCCTGTCGGTAACGAGCGGTGTCTCCGTGACACGCCGCTACCGACAGTATAGGGATGCGCGCACGCGATCGCGCGCATTCCCTATTCAAATGACTGCACGTCATATGACGTGCAGTCAGGATATTGGAGTCCTCTGCCCGCCGTCATTTGACGGTGGGCGGTGGACAAGTGGTTAATATAACCCAAACCCTGTAATTCAACTTCTAACCCTACCCTGTAATACTAGCCTTCAACTCAACCCAAAGCATCAGCCTACTAACTCTTACCCCTGTAAACCCAAACCCTAACGCTATGACCTTTTGCAAGTACTGTATGGCCAATTTGAAGATTTTGGCTCATATCCTGTTACAGTGACAACTGTAGAATAATTGGAGATTTTCCTAGCTGGTGACGGAAAATATTGATTATATGAAGACAGGAGGCGAGTATCTTGCATTAACTTTCTTTACTAATGCTCATAGCAGAATACAGAATTCAATACTTTTAAAAGAGAAAATTCACAGAGAGAACTTTACTACAAGTCCCAGAATCCCTGAGACCGGAAACCCCTCCCCTAGGAGCTCCTATATAACGTCTGCATGAAACCAGGAACTTCCTCTTTCTGGATGCGAATCCTCCAGGTGTAACTCCAACTGCTGGAACAAAAAAGTCCAAACCTTCCCCGGCAATCCGGGCCGGAATACTAGAACCACTGGAACAGCCTCCAGGCTTCACGAATCCTGGCGTAGAGCTTCGTCTCCTAGAGATCTTCAACCGAAAAAACGCTTCAATCTAGAGCGCAACTAACTTCGACCCAACGGGGTTCAGAGGGCGTCTTTGAACTGTAGCCAGGGTAATGTGTAAAGCATCAGTATCCTGAAATGATAAAGAATATGCATCATAGGGAGGGTAGGGTGGGAAGATACTCGCCTCCTGTCTTCATATAATCAATATTTTCCGTCACCAGCTAGGAAAATCTCCAATTATATTTCAGACAGGAGGCTCATATCTTGCATGTTTAAAGCACATACATAGATCATGCAACAGTATATATATAACGCTTACCGCAAACCTGTAAGCATATAATATTCTATATAAACATGAGAACGTTCAAGTTCCCTAGATGGTCAAAGTAAGTACTAGTTGAGTCAGAGTATCACGAGTAAGAATTCAGTACTGATAGAGAGACACGATTCTCTGGTCTAAAGTAGAACTCTCGAAAGGTCGATTCAGACGACCAGTCTGCCGCTAATAAAAGGTCTGATAAAGAGCCCCCTGTGGAAACGACCCTAGTGGCCATAGCCCCCCTGGTCGAGTGTGCGCCGAAAAGAGATACATCTATCCCCGCCATGTCTAAGACCGAACGCACCCATCTAGCTAAAGTGGCTGAAGTCACCGGATGGTGCGGTTGCACGAACGAGATTAGAAGTTGTGAAAACCCAGAAGGGCGAAGATGCGCCGTGAGATTCTCGTATGCCTGTAGGCATCGAACCACACACAGTCGAGGATGGTTCGGGAAAAATGGGTAGAAGACCGAGTGCAAGTGGGTTTTTGTCCTGCGTACCACCGAGAATCTCACCCCTTCTGGAGAAAATTGCCGTCTGGAAACATCCAGTGCTCTTACGTCTGAGACGCGTTTGATAGAGATCAGGCATAGAAGAGTAGTGAGCTTCAGGGATAACAGTTTTAGAGACAGGAGGTCATTGTCCTCCCAGGAAGAAAACAGTCGAAGAACCTTAGAAACGTCCCAAGTGGAGGAATAACGTGGCCGGGGAGGCCGATTGAATTTTGCGCCCCTGAGGAGGCGACACACCAAAGGATGTTTCCCTACCGGAAGGGAGTCGACCGGGCAGTGATATGCTGAAATGGCGGATCTATAGACATTCAGGGAGCTATATGCTTTGCCTGAAGCATAGGACTCCGCGAGGTAATTTACGATTGCGGAGACAGGGGCCTGAAAGGGATCAATTTGTCGTTGATCACACCAACGAGCCCACAGCCCCCAGGCATATCGATAAGCCGATCTAGTCCCCGGGGCCCAGGCCAAGGCGAGGAGGTCTCTAGCTGATTCTGAAAGTCCAGTACTAGATTCTGGCACCCCGAGACTAGCCATGCGAGGAGGGGTAGACTGCCCTCCAGCAGTAAAGGATGAGGACCCTTGGAGGGGTTGGACAGGAGTTGAGACGAGTGGGGAAGAAGTCTGGGGTAGTCGACCGACATCCCTAAGGCCAGAGGGAACCATGGCTGGGTCGGCCACCAAGGAGTGATCAGGACCACTGTGGATCTCAGATTGACCACATGGAGGAGCAGCCTGGTGATCATGGAGAAGGGGGGAAAAGCGTAATGTAGGCCGTCCGGCCACCATTGAAGGAACGCGTCTACAGCCGCGGCTTCCGGATCCGGCCTCCAACTGTAGAAACTCGGCAGTTATCGGTTGAGGCGGGAGGCGAAAAGGTCCGTATGTAATGGGCCCCAGAGGTCGTGTAACGCCAGAAACACGGATCTGTCCAGAGTCCAATCGCTGGAATCGGACAGATGACGGGAGTTCCAATCTGCCACCCAATTGGATACTCCCGGAATGTACTCCGCTACAGGGGAAATATTGCGAGAGAGGCAGAAATTCCAAAGTTCGGAAGCAATATCCGCCAATCGTTTGGATTTCGTGCCTCCTAAACGATTGATATATTGCACCGCCGCTACGTTGTCTAAACGTAAGAGAGCGCAGCAATTGGATCTCTGCGAGAGAAAACTCTTGACAGCAAAAAATGCCGCCAGGAGTTCCAACACGTTGATGTAGAGAGTAGACTCTTCTACGGACCACGTCCCTCCTGTGGAGTCCGGGCCGCAGCGAGCTCCCCAGCCTAGGCGACTGGCGTCTGATTCTAAGACAATGTCTGGGCGGGGGCTGAAAATCGTTTTCCCATTCCATTCTAGGGCGTGGTGGAGCCACCAGCGGAGCTCCGCTTCCGAATCCGGACAAAGGTTGATTTTGTCCGAGTACCGAAGTCCTTGACGCAAATGTAGAGCTCCTAGACGTTGAAGGGCTCGATAGTGAAGGGGGGCAGGGAAAATAGCCTGAATGGATGCCGACAATAGTCCGACAATGCGAGACAGGAGTCTGAGAGATATTTGCCGTTTGTGCAAAATCCCCCTGATTTCCTTCCGAATCAGGGCCATTTTGTGGTGTGGTAAGCGTAAAACCGCTTGTCTGGTGTCCACTGAGAACCCTAAGAACTCCATCTCCTGAGCCGGAGATAGTATGGACTTCTTGAGGTTTAAGAGAAAACCTAGACCTTCCAGGAGAGATATCGCCCAACACCTGTGTATTTCGGCTTGAGACTTCGAACGAGCCATAATGAGTAGATCGTCTAGATAGATTATCAGACGCACTCCCCTGCGACACAACGTGGCGATCACTGGCTTCATTAACTTGGTGAAACACCAAGGGGCCGCTGAAAGGCCGAAGGTAAGGCATGTAAACTGCCACGTATGTCCCCGCCATCTGAATCTCAGGTATTTTTGGGAGGAACTGTGCATTGGAACCGTCAGGTATGCATCTTTTAAATCTATCTTTACTAGCCAATCCCCCTGGACTAGAAGGTCCCTGAGCATATGGATACCTTCCATCTTGAAGTGGCGATAGACCACGTATTGGTTCAGATTTTTTAGATTTATTACTGGACGATATCCACCGTCCTTCTTCCGAACCAGAAAAAGGTTGTTTATGAATCCTGGTGATTCGGGGTCTACCTCTATGACCGCGTGTTTTGCGATCAGGTCTCGTAGTTCTAAGTCTATGAGGTTCATGTTGTGATCTGAGAAATGAATGGGATGCGGATCCCCCATCATGATAGGTATTGTCATAAAATCTATCTGGTAGCCCTGAACTGTGGACAGAATCCAATCGTCTGCCGTAATCATGAACCAGGCATGGGTAAAATGTTTCAGTCTGCCCCCTATTGGTATGTGAATAAGGTGTGGGACACTCACCGGTAGGAGGTCGGGATCTCGGGAAGCCCCTGCCACCGCGGTTTCTCCATGGGCGTCCTCTAGGAGGGAAGAATGGTGCCGGTTGTGCCAGGGTAGTTGAGTATTGCTGTTGCGATGGCGTAAAGACCTGATTGGGAGCCCTTGAGAAGGCTCTATAGTAATTAGCACGGCCGGCAGAGCGGCCTCTACCTCTGCCGGCCCTGGCAAAAACCCGAGAACCTGAACCGGACTTTTTCAGAGAGGATTGGGCCTTGTCCAGGCTATTGAACAGACCCACAAACTTATTTATGTTTTTCATTAGGTCCTCTCCAAATAGGAGGCCCTCAGCCGAGGGACCTGGCTCGGACTCTGCTAGATGGGAAAGCTGTGGGTCCAGCTTCATCAAAATGGACCTGCGCCGTTCTATGGCACAGGTCGTGTTGGCTGAGCCTAGAAGGCATATGGCCCGCTGGGCCCAACCCCGTAACTGCCCTAAATCCACCGGTTCATCGGTGTTGGCCGCCTGTTCAGACAGGTCTAAGATCTTTGTTAAGGGTCCCAGCAGGTCTAAGATGCGATCTTGGATTGACTTAAAGGAACGTTCAATGCCCTTTTTTGCATATTTCCCTGTTTTTGTCAAATATTTAAGCAGGATCGGGTCAATCTCTGGCGTGACTGCCACTTTATGGGGTACGAATGGCCTGGGGCATTCTGCCCTCAGTTTATTTTGATTTTTCCTATCAAGGATCTTCCTGACCCAATGTTCCACATATTGTGACACTTGCGGAAGCGGGGCCCAGTCCCCTGATCTAGGGTGTGTGATACTTTCGGGATTAAAGAAAGGTTCACCCAGCGAGTCCAGAATAGTTGCGGACTGCAATTCTGAATTGGCTTCCGTTTCAGGAAGCATGTACCCAGCATCCTCCAATTCCGCATCGGAATCATCCGATGAACGGATCAGAGATCCGTCCAGTGACTCCTCGTCAGATTCCTCGTTAAACGAGTCCGGTTTAACCCGGAGGGCAGAAGCAAATTTTTTATTATTATTGATCTCCTTGATTGTCAAGGGTCGTTCAGTGTTCGGATGTCTGGGTCGGCAGGCCGTGGAGGGTCCTGCCTCAAGCATGAGTTTTACTTCCCCTGCCGGAGAGTCGGTGTGGGTCAATAAATGTTTCCTCTTGCAAGAGGCTTTTCCCACTTTCACTGCCTCAGGGTGAGGTAAGGTGTTGGTCACAGTGGCAGCCAAAGCTGCTTGAATGGAGTTATTAATTAATTCCTGAATCTGAGCCGCTGTAAGCAACTGAGGGATTTCAGGGGCTATCCCCTGATCTGCTCCATGTGAAGCCAGGTTCCTGGAACCTTCTGCCATATCAAAAGTAAGTAAGGGGATTGATCAGGCAAACCGTTTTCCACAGACCACTGATTACAGTGCTCCGTTCCTAAAATCTGCCTGAGGTGATTATGTAGTAATTTCTATTGCTTACAGAGCCCCACGCTACCCGGAGAGAGAGTATCCAGCAGCCAAAGTTGCACAGCAACTGCCCTTCTAGTCAAACAGCCGCCGAATGCAGCGGTGAGAAGAGCTGTGGGCAGGACTGGTGAATGGCGCGTCGCGGTGACGTCACCGGCGCGCTGTGATTGGCTGAACGAGCGCGGGCATTCTAGAAGGGAGAGAGCCTACGATCGGCCCGCCCCCTCCTACAATAAGGGCGCGAATCGCCCTGAGGTGAATGGGCGAGTAAGGGGGGCCCAATGGACACACACACACGCGCGGGGGGAAAAGATACCAAACACTAGGCGGAAGAGCCAGACAGGATGAAGCGCAGCCGCGCCTTACAATTCCAATAAAATGTCAAACTTTTAACACAATAGATAAAAAAGATATACTTAACTGGCCATGAGCAGAAAGAAAGAGGAAGTTCCTGGTTTCATGCAGACGTTATATAGGAGCTCCTAGGGGAGGGGTTTCCGGTCTCAGGGATTCTGGGACTTGTAGTAAAGTTCTCTCTGTGAATTTTCTCTTTTAAAAGTATTGAATTCTGTATTCTGCTATGAGCATTAGTAAAGAAAGTTAATGCAAGATATGAGCCTCCTGTCTGAAATATAATTGGATTTGCCATCACCTTCTTTCCTGGTAACAATGGTCAGCAGTACAAATAGATACAGTGAATCTCCCAAGCGAGATCTATGTCTATATACAGTATATCTATATGCAGTGATAACATCCTGGCAGGGGTTCTAACCCTATCTAAAATAAAAAAAAGGTTCTGTCATCCTTTAGCCTCGATCTTCAATTTCTCTATAACACTGAGCCTTACCTCTAACTCTGGCCCCTGTGAACTCAATGGGGGATCAAAGGTTCAACTTGGTTTGGATCATTCCATGGTGATCATTAGTGATGAGTGGAATACGCCATATTCGATTTTGCGATATTTCACGAATATATAGAAGAATATTCGCGAATATTCGTTAATATCGAATATTCGTGATATTTTATAAAAAAAAAAAAAAATTGCGAAATTTTGCTAATGCGAAATTTCGCTAGTGCGAATGCGAAATTGATTGCGAAATTTTCGTCAACACGCGAAAAGAGAGATCATTTCCTGGATTACTAAACTAATATGCACTAAACACTAACTCTACTTACACAAACTTATATGACTAAAACTAAAGCAAATTTTTTTTTTTTATATATATACACAAAACACAGAAGGGCAGAGAAAGTATTCGCGAATATTCGTGATATTTTATCAAAAAAAAAAAAAATAGCGAAATTTCGCTAATGCGAAAGCGAAATTGATTGCGAAATTTCGCAATTTTTTTTTTTGATAAAATATCACGAATATTCGATATTAACGAATATTCGCGATATTTTATCAAAAAAAAAATAGCGAAATTTCGCTAATGCGAAAGCGAAATTGATTGCGAAATTTCGCAATTTTTTTTTTTTTGATAAAATATCACGAATATTCGATATTAACGAATATTCGCGATATTTTATCAAAAAAAAAATAGCGAAATTTCGCTAATGCGAAAGCGAAATTGATTGCGAAATTCTCGTCAACACGACGAAAACGGAGATCATTTCCTGGATTACTAAACTAATATGCACTAAACACTAACTCTACTTACACCAACTTATATGACTATGATTTTTTTTTATACACAAAACACAGAGGGGCAGAGAACGTATTCGCGAATATTCGGCAACATAAAAGGATCGCCTCAGCTACTCGGCCCAGGGTCTCTAATCATACCAGCAATGCTTTTAGACGTCGATGGAGATCACTAGGATGTGATCTGTTTTAAAAATAAGTTTGAAAAAATATGAATATTCGCAATAGCGAATATTCACCGCGATATTCGAGTTATTCGCAAATACTCGAATATGCAATATTCGTAACGAATATTCGCAATGCGAATATTCGTGAGCAACACTAGTGATCATATGTGTGCAGTTGATTCATGATTCGCCAATTGTTGAACCAATTGGGCTAAAAGGTCCTTGCCGGCTCAGAAGATGCTTTTGTCTTCTTTTGGGTCAAAATCTGCTCCTATAAAGCCTATATATATATATATATATATATATATATATATATATATATATATATATATATATATATATATATATATATATATATATATGTAGCGCTCACCCCCGAAGGAGCCGCTGGATAGTTTGGGACCGGCGTATTAAGTTACCTTCGTATTCTTGTCTAGGGGTGAAACTTGTGAGTTTGGATAAAGAGCGAGTGTCCAGACATCAGCTTGAGTTTTCAATGCTTTATTCCAAGGCCCAACATGGCCAACATCAACCTGACACACAATAGAGAAAGGTTGATGAGCAAAGAGAAAACTGCAGTATCAGGCCTTGGATATTAAAGAGACCAAGCCTGCTCTCAGCACAGTCAATTTCAAACGTGGCCACTCTCGCCGGAGTGGGTAATGTGTCCCAGGACAGGCAATTAACTCGGGCCTGGCAGCCATGGGGCCACTTGCAAAAGTCACTGGGAGGAAACAGGGCCTCTGCCACAGGCTCAGTGAATTTTCCATCGTCAAAGATTAGAACTAATGAATCTTCCCAGTAAATACAATTTAGCCCAGGTTCACACTGAGTACGATTTAGTTTGATTTGAGATGCGATTTCACATGTGAAATCGCATCTCAAATCAGCGGGGATTTCCGGCAATTGCCGGAAATGACACCCTCCTAATCGGTGCGACGGTGCATCTGCGGCGCTAAACCAATTTCAAAAAGTAGTTCCTGTACTATTTTTTGCGATTTCAGGACGCGATTTACATTGACATCTGCACAGATGTCTCTTAAATCGCGGCTGAAATCGGGACTGCCAGCGGGAGTGAAATCGTGTGAGTTCAGCTGAACTCGCACGGCTTCACTCCCGCAGCCCAGTGTGAACCAGGGCTTAGGGTCACCAATTTACAGCTGAAGTGTACCTGTCATAAAGCATGGTGACCGGATCCCCAACGATTCGTCTAGGCCTCCCGGACAACCTCTATCTCTAGGTTCTCCCGAGCCGATCCCCCACCGTACAGCTCTCAGCTTAGGATCTGAGACCCAGTCGCTGGGGCTCCTTTCAACTCCAGGGTGAAACTCCGCCCAGTGCGCAACCTCCACCAGGCAAGCCTCAGCAGCGGGGCCCATGGATGCGCGCACCCTGAAGGTGGATGCCGCACCTGTAACTTGGGCCCCGCGTAGAACAGAGCCAAAAAATGGCTGGGGTCCCTCTCTGCATCTGAGTGAAGCTCCGCTTGATGCGCAACCTCAGCCAGGCGGGCCTCGATGGTGGGGCCCATGAATGTGCGCACCCTAAAAGTGGATGCCGCACCTGGAACTTGGCCCCCGCGTAGAACAGAACAGTAATGGTGGCTGCCCCAGATATACCCCCCGTCAGCATGCCCAGAGAGGGAATCGCTCCTCTGATTGGCTGCTGGGGAAGTGGATCTGTCAGAACCCCTCTAGCTCCAATTGTCGCCCAGGGGTGATAACACACCCCCGGAGCGCAGACCGACTCAAAGAAAGTTCTAAACTGGCAGCAGCCAAATTTCAGAAATGTTGAATGGGAGCAAATTAACTCTCCCATTTCCCACTAACTTTAGTGTAACGCCCCCACAACGGAGGGGGGCGCTACATATATATATATATATATATATATATATATATATATATATATATATTCCAAGGGTTTTGTGGTTGGTACCATAAGTTTTTCCATTTCTGTAGCCATTGGGGTGGTCCTTACTGCAGATCTGAATGGTGTTCACATAATAATTTTAGTTTAGTAACAATCTGAGCCATAGTTGACGTAATGATGCACCCCAAGGTGTGTGTTCATGGCAGCATGGGCTCAGAGGAAGTAGGTTATATGATGCTGGTCATCATTAAACTGGTGGCTTCCAGTGGTGGAAAGGAATTACTATGGGGAACAGCCACGGAGAGGAGGTGAGTATTTCAGCAAAATACATCTTTTAAATTTTTATTTAAAGGTCTAATAATTTTTGTTATTTATTATTATTTTTTTCTCAGGAGTTCTGTTTTAAGTCTTTTTATGCAGAAGCTTTCTGCCAAATTTCCAAAGCAGAAAAATCTGAAGCAACTGTTCACTGGATCAGATGGCAGAGTTCATACTGTAAGCTTCTTAAAACACCTCATTTTCTGCCAAAACCACAACAGTTTGGCAAAGACATTTTTCAGATGTTGGAAATGTGACTAATACAGGGTTTTTTTTTTTTTTTTTTTTGTTCCCTGTAATATTTAATTTTCGAGCTGTGTTTGTTTCCTTGCTTGTGTGTTTGTTGGGATAACACCTTCATCTATGAAATGAATCAAATCTAATTAATACAGTTACTATAAGAATAAATTTGTTAAAGGCAACTCCAGGCAACCAGTGCGTCTCTGCAGAATACCTACACACCTATTAGGGAAACTAATAGTAGTTTTCGGCTGATTTAAGTTTTGTTTATTTACCGGTAGTTTGTACAATTTTAAACCAGTGTTTTAAATATGTTTTTAATGATTAAAAAAAATGTTGCCTTACCAATAAACATGGAACAAGGTATCTACCCACACTAGTGTCATGGAGCTGCATTTATGGTAATACGGTGGGTGGTGCATTCATATGGTGAGTGCTGCATTCATGGCAATGGAGTGGGTGCTGCATTCATATGGTGGGTGCTGCATTCAAATGGTGAGTGCTGCATTTATGGCAATAAGGTGGGTGCTGCATTCATGGCAATGGAGTGGGTGCTGCATTCATATGATGGGTGCTGCATTCAAATGGTGAGTGCTGCATTCATGGCAATAAGGTGGGTGCTGCATTCATGGCAATGGAGTGGGTGCTGCATTCATATAATGGGTGTTGCATTCAAATGGTGAGTGCTGCATTCATGGCAATAAGGTGGGTGCTGCATTCATGGCAATGGAGTGGGTGCTGCATTCATATGATGGGTGCTGCATTCAAATGGTGAGTGCTGCATTCATGGCAATAAGGTGGGTGCTGCATTCATGGCAATGGAGTGGGTGCTGCATTCATATGATGGGTGCTGAATTCATGGCAATAAGTTGGGTGCTGCATTCATGGCAATGGAGTGGGTGCTGCATTCATATGGTGGGTGATGCATTTATATGGTGGGTGCTGCATTCATGGCAATACGGTGGGTGCTGCATTCATGGCACTGATCTACACAGACCTCACCTTGCAACTTATAGGACATAAAGGGCCTGGTACTGATGGCTTGGTGCCAGACAGGGCTTTTTTTCAGCTGGAACTCAGTTCCACCACCTCTGGCTCAGGCCCCCTGCTCCCTGTTCACCACCATCGCTTGTAAACACAGGTCCGGCCTTCCACACGCTGGAACTTTACATGTAGTGCATCCCTAAACTTTGTACTGTGTACCAAGCGCACCCCGGAACTTTACATGTAGTGCATCCCTAAACGTTGTGCTGCATTCATATGGTGGGTGCTGCATTCATATGATGGGTGCTGCATTCATGGCAAATACGGTGGGTGCTGCATTCATGGCAATACAGTGGGTGCTTCATTCATGGCAATACGGTGGGTGCTGCATTCATGGCAATACGGTGGGTGCTGCATTCATGGCAATACGGTGGGTGCTTCATTCATGGCAATACGGTGGGTGCTGCATTCATGGCAATACGGTGGGTGCTTCATTCATGGCAATCTTTACATAGGGAACCCCTAAACCAGGGTCAATACGCCCTATAGGCTCACTATGCAAGCCGCTTAGGGCCCCGCAAAGCTACGGAGGGCCCCCCAAATTACTAGAGGCCCCGCCTGGTGAGAAGTAATTTTTGCCCCCTCATGCTATTTCTCAACTTGCTGGCTGCATTGGAGAAGAGGTAAGAAGTCAGCACCCCCCGCTTCTCACTTCAGTGTAAGATGTAATCTCCGACAGCAGAACACCCCCCCGCGCGCGCTTGTCGACTTTAATCCTTAACCACTTAAGACCCGGACCATTATGCGGGTTAAGGACCTTGCCCCTTTTTTGAGATTCAGCACTGTGTCGCTTTAACTGACAATTGCCCAAACAAAATTGGCGTCCTTTTTTTTCAAAAATAGAGCTTTCTTTTGGTGGTATTTGATCACCTCTGCGGTTTTATTTTTTTGCGCTATAAACAAAAATAGAGCGACTATTTTGAAAAGACTGCAATATTTTTTACTTTTTGCTATAATAAATATCCCCCAAAAATTAATAAAAATAAATAAAAAATTCCTCAGTTTAGGCCGATACGTATTCTTCTACCTATTTTTGGTATAAAAAAAATCGCAAAAAGCGTTTATCGATTGGTTTGCGCAAAATGTATAGCCTTTATAAAATAGCGGATAGTTTTATTGCATTTTTATTTATATATTTTTTTACTACTAATGGTGGAGATCAGCGTTTTTTTTTCCCCGTGACTGCGACATTATGGCGGACACATCGGACAATTTTGACACGTTTTTGGGACCATTGTAATTTTCACAGCAAAAAGTGCTATACAAATGCTCTGACTACTGTGAAAATGACAATTGCAGTTTAGGGGGTAACCACTAGGGGGCACTGTAGGGGTTAAGTGTGACCTCATATGTGTTTCTAACTGTAGGGGGTGGGGCTGGACTTGTGACGTCATTGATCATCTTTCCCTATATTAGGGAACAGACGATCACTGACACTGGCACAACGAAGAACGGGGAAGGTGTGTTTACACTCGCCTCTCCCCGTTCTTCAGCCCAGCGGGCGCGGTCACGTAGCTTCGGACCCGGTTGCTGGGCTTAAAGAGACATGTACAGGTACGTGATTGTGCCCAGATGTATATCGGGTCCTCAAGTGGTTAAGTGGTTAATGTGACATGTTACTGTCGGCAGCGCCCCCCGCTTCTCAACTTTAATGTGACACGTCATTTTTAGCAGCCCCCCCCAACTCAACTCTAATGTGATATGTCATTTTGCTTAGGGCCCCAGAGAGGTTAGGATCGGCACTGCCCTAAACTCAGTACTGTGTAACAAACACACCCCGGAACGCTGCACGTAACGCACCCCTGGAGGGAGGGGGTTGTGATTTGAATTCCTGCACCTATTTTCTGAGAAAAAAAGCCCTGGTACGAGATACCACAGCATACCTTCAGGTGTATAGTGGCGTCCATGGGTCAGGGTTGTTTTGGCAGTAAGGCCTCTTTCACACGGAGCGGACCTTTTTTCGGTCCGCTCCGTGTGTGTCCGTCGGCTCAGCGGGGGGGTCCCGCTCAGCTGTCGGCGGACAGGGCGATCCCCGCACACTGTGCAGGGACCGCCCTGTCTCTCCTCCGCTATCCCCTATGGGGAATCGGATGGAAACGGACCGTCTGTCCGTTTGCATCCGATCCGATCCACCGGACGGAAGAAAAATAGGGTTTTCTTCCGTCCGCAAAACGGATCCAGACGGACGTGGATCTTAGGCGGACGTTAGCGGATGCATCATCCGCTAACGGATCCGCTCCCATAGGGAGACATTACAAGTCCATAAACGGACTTGTAATTAGCGGACCGTTCGTCCGCTAATGTGAAAGGGGCCTAAGGCCCTGTACACACGATCAGACATGTCCGAGGAAACATGTCCGACGGACCGTTTTCATTGGACCACGCTGAATTGTCTATTGGTCTGATGTGCATACACACCATCGGACAAAAATCCCCTCGGACCAGAACGCGGTGACGTAGAACACAACGACGTGATGAAAAAACTAAGTTCAATGCTTCCAAGCATGCGTCGACTTGGTCGACAGGTTTCCAGCGGACAGGTTTTCAAGCATGTTTGGAAATTTGGAAAACGGTCCGATAGGCCGTACACACGATCGAACATGTCCGCTGAAACTGGTCTGCGGACCAGTTTCAGCGGACATGTTCGATCGTGTGTACGCGGCCTTAAAGGGAAAGTTTAGGTGAGTGATCATACTGTAATGTTTTATTGGATCAGTGTATAGTATTTACAGTATATTTATACTGTTGCTATATATTTTGAATTGTATTCATGCAGATTTAACTATAAGGCCGCGTACACACGATCAAATTTATCTGCTGAAACTGGTCCGATGGACCGTTTCAGCAGACAAATCCGATCGTGTGTACGGGCGAGCAGACAGGTTTGTCCATCGGACAAATTTCAAAGCATGCTTTGAAATTTGTCCGCTACAAACCTGTCCGTCGGATCTGTCTGCTGGTTAGTAGTGTTGCTCACGAATATTCGCATTGCGAATATTCGCTACGAATATTGCATATTCGAGTATTCGCGAATAACACGAATATCGCGGCGAATATTCGCTATTTCGAATATTCAAATTTTTTCAATTTTTTTTTTAGAACAGATCACATCCTAGAGATCCCCATCGACGTCTAAAAGCATTGCTGGTATGATTAGAGACCCTGGGCCGAGTAGCTGCAGCGCTCATTTTATATTGCCGAAAAATCGCAATGCGATTATTCGGCAATAGCGATATCGCGCGATTATTTTATATTGTAATATATCACGAATATTCTGAGCCAATCAGAGTGCTCCATTCCGCATTTCTCGAAATTTCGCAATTATTTTATATTGTAATATATCACGAATATTCTGAGCCAATCAGAGTGCTCCATTCCGCATTTCTCGAATATTCGCAATTATTTTATATTGTAATATATCACGAATATTCTGAGCCAATCAGAGTGCTCCATTCCGCATTTCTCGAATATTCGCAATTATTGTGTATTGTAATATATCACGAATATTCTGAGCCAATCAGAGTGCTCCTTCCGCATTTGCCGAATATTCGCAATTATTGTGTATTGTAATATATCACGAATATTCTGAGCCAATCAGAGTGCTCCTTCCGCATTTCTCGAATATTCGCAATTATTTTATATTGTAATATATCACGAATATTCTGAGCCAATCAGAGTGCTCCATTCCGCATTTCTCGAAATTTCGCATTCGCATTCGCAATTCGCATTCGCATTCGCAATAGCGAAAATTGGCAATAATTTCATTTCCAAAAAATATCACGAATATTCGTATTTAGCGAATATATCTCGAATATTCGACTATATATTCGAGATATATCGCGAAATCGAATATGGCATATTCTGCTCAACACTACTGGTTAGTACACAAACCAGCAGACAGAACTGTCCGCGCATGCGTCGAATGGATTCGACGCATGCGCGGAAGCATTTTACTTCCGGGTTTGGTGACGTGGCGGCGTCAACGTCACCGACACGTCACCGCGTTCCCTGGCCGAGGGGATTTTCATCCGATGGTGTGTACGCGGCCTGACTGGAGATAGATCCATTTTAATTTAGGGCGTTCTACTCAATAACGTGAGAACTTTGTGTGTATTTGCCCTTGTGTTTTACGGAAGCCGCATTTTATCTATGCTCCAACATTGGACGCTCTTGGATTACTGTTTTGCAGACTGCAAAAAAAAATTAAAAAACAAACACAGAGCTTCTCAAACTCTTCAACGTTGTCAGCAATATTGAAGAGCGAAAAATAATTTAAATTTCTCGCCTTGTGGAAAACTTACATATGGCAAAAAAAGATTTGCCTCATTAGTTCATGCAGGCTAAATTATCCATATGTTAATTAGCGTATGTGTGTTAATTGCTAATTTTCATTTTTTCACAACAAAAGTGTAAATTGTGGCAACCGCCTGACCTCTGGAGCACAAATGATAATGCTTTAATCCTCCCAAGTTGTGTGACCGCTTATATTAATTACACCCTAGGGCGATCATGTTCTGCATGAACAGTTACACAAATGAATGGCAACAATACATAGAGACAATATGAGAGAGAGAGGAGCAGATTCAGATGTGTTCCTCCTGACTGCTGCCACTTACATGACAAGTGACATGATACCCAATTACAAGATCGCTAATTAGGGCCATCAAGCATGACACCATACTTTCCTTGTCAAATGATTATTTAGAATATGGTTCAAAGAGCACAGAATAACAGAAAGGGTGAGGCGATATCTGTACTACGCGGATAATATAGATATGGGAGGAATAAGTGGGTAAATATATGATAGAAAAGAGAAAAAGAAGAGGTGTGGTAAGATGGTAAAAAAGAGAGGAGAGGGGATTGGAGGGGGTAAGAGAAAGAGGAGAAGATAGAGGAGGGGTAAGAGAGAGGAGAAGAGAGAAGGGAGGGAAGGGGTAGGTGAAAGAAAAGAGAGAGGAGGGGTAAGAGAAGAGAGAGGAGGGGTAAGAGAAAGAGAAGAGAGAGTAAGGGTAAGAGAGAGGAGAAGTGATAAAAGAAGTGATCGAAGGGATAGGAGAAAGAGAAGAGAGAGGGGGGGTAAGAGAAGAGAGAGAGAGAGAGAGAGTATGGGTAAGAGAAAGATGGGAAGTGAGGGAAGAGGTAAGAGGAGAAGAGAGAGGAGGGGTAAGAAAAAGAGGAGAAGAGAGAGGAGGGGTAAGAGAAAGATGAGAAGTGAGGGAAGGGGTAAGAGAGAGAGAGGAGGGGTAATAGAAAGATGAGAAGTGAGGGAAGGGGTAAGAGAGAGAGGAGGGGTAATAGAAATATGAGAAGTGAGGGAAGGGGTAAGAGAGAGAGAGAGGAGGAGTAATAGAAAGATGAAAAGTGAGGGAAGGGGTAAGAGAGAGAGGAGGAGTAATAGAAAGATGAGAAGTGAGGGAAGGGGTAAGAGAAAGAGGAGAAGAGAGAGGAGGGGTAATAGAAAGATGAGAAGTGAGGGAAGGGGTAAGAGAAAGAGGATAAGAGAGGTGGGGTAATAGAAAGATGAGAAGTGAGGGAAGGGGTAAGAGAGAGAGGAGGGGTAATAGAAAGATGAGAAGTGAGGGAAGGGGTAAGAGAGAGAGAGGAGAAGAGAGAGGTGGGGTAATAGAAAGATGAGAAGTGAGGGAAGGGGTAAGAGAGAGAGGAGGGGTAATAGAAATATGAGAAGTGAGGGAAGGGGTAAGAGGAAGAGGAGAAGAGAGAGGAGGGGTAATAGAAAGATGAGAAGTGAGGGAAGGGGTAAGAGAGAGAGAGAGGAGGGGTCATAGAAAGATGAGAAGTGAGGGAAGGGGTAAGAGAGAGAGAGAGGAGGGGTCATAGAAAGATGAGAAGTGAGGGAAGGGGTAAGAGAAAGAGGAGAAGAGAGAGGGGGGGTAATAGAAAGATGAGAAGTGAGGGAAGGGGTAAGAGAGAGAGGAGGGGTAATAGAAAGATGAGAAGTGAGGGAAGGGGTAAGAGAGAGAGAGAGGAGGGGTCATAGAAAGATGAGACGTGAGGGAAGGGGTAAGAGAAAGAGGAGAAGAGAGAGGAGGGGTAATAGAAAGATGAGAAGTGAGGGAAGGGGTAAGAGAGAGAGGAGGGGTAATAGAAAGATGAGAAGTGAGGGAAGGGGTAAGAGAAAGAGAAGAAGAGAGAGGAGGGGTAATAGAAAGATGAGAAGTGAGGGAAGGGGTAAGAGAGAGAGGAGAGGTAATAGAAAGATGAGAAGTGAGGGAAGGGGTAAGAGAGAGAGGAGGGGTAATAGAAAGATAAGAAGTGAGGGAAGGGGTAAGAGAAAGAGGACAAGAGAGAGGAGGGGTAATAGAAAGATTATAAGTGAAAGAAGGGGTAAGAGAAAGAGGGGAAGAGAGAGGAGGGGCAGTAGAAAGATGAGAAGTGAGGGAAGGGGTAAGAGAAAGCGGAGAAGAGAGAGGAGGGGTGATAGAAAGATAAGACGGGAGCAAAGGGGTAAGAGAAAGAGGAGAAAAGAGAGGAGGGGTAAGAGAAAGATAAGAAGGGAGGAAAGGGGTAAGAGAGAGGAGGGGTAATAGAAAGAGGAGAAGTGAGGAAAGAAATAGAAGGGAAGAGAGAGGATAGAGAGGGAAGGGAGAAGAGAGAATAAAGAAAACCAAAAGATGAACAGAGGGACGTTTTAAGAAACATAAGAGAGGAGGCATACGAGTAAGAGGAGAAGCAAGGGTAGGGATATGAGAAAGAGGAGAAGAGAGAAGGAGTAAGCGAAAGAGAAGAAAGGAGAAGAGAAAAGAGGGAAGGGTTTAAGAGTAAGAGGAGAAGGGAGGGAAGTCATAAGAGAAAGAGAAGAGAAGGAGGGGTAAGAGAAATAGGAGAAGAGAGGAAAGAGATAAGAGAAAGACAAGACAAGGAGGAAGGGGTAAGAGAAAGAAGAGAGGAGAAAGAGGAGGTTAAACAAAGGGTGAAGATACTAAAGTTGTAAAAAAAGAGAGGAGAGGTAAGAGAAAGAGGAAAAGCAAAGAAACGGGTACAAGTTTGAGTAGAAGTGAGGAGAAGGGTATGAGAAAGTGAAGAAGAGAGAATGGGTAGGAGAAATTGGAAAAGACATGGAAGGGGTAAGAGGAGAGAGGGGAGGGTTTAAGAGAAAGAGAAGAAGGGAGAGAAGGGGTAAAAGAAAGAGGAGAAGCAAAGGAAGGGGTAAAAGAAAGAGGAGAAGATAGAGGAGGGGTAAGAGAAAGGGGAAAGGGGCAGAAAGGGGTAAGAAAAAGTGAATACAGGGATGGGGTAAGAAAATGAAGAGAAGAGGGAGGAAGGGTAAGAGAGATAAGGGGGAGGAGAAAGGGGAGAAGGGCGGAGAGGGGTATGAGAAAGAGAATAGGAGGATGGGGTAATAAAAGAAGAGAGGGAAGGGGTAAGAGAAGGAGGAAAACAGAGGAAAGGTGTAGGAGGAAGAGGAGAAGAAAGGGAAGGGGTAAGAAAAATAAAAAAGGAGAAAGAGGAGGGTTAAGAGAAAGAGGAGAATCAAAGGAAGGGTTAAGAGAAAGAGGATAAAAGAGGGAAGTGGTAAGAGAAAGTAGAGAAGAGAGGAAAAGGGTAAGAAGAGAAGAGAGAGAAGGGGGATGAGAAAGAGGAGATGAGCGGGGAGGGGTATGAGAAAGAGAATAGAGGGATGGGGTAAGAAACGAAGAGAGGGAAGGGGTAAGAGAAGGAGAAGAAAATAGGAAAGGGGTAGGAGGAAGAGGAGAAGAGAGGGAAGGGGTAAAAAAAATAAAAAAGAAGAGAGAGGAGTGGTAAGAGAAAGAGGAGAAAAGAGGGAAGTGGTAAGAGAAAGTAGAGGAGAGAAAAAAGGTAAGAAAAGAAGAGGAAGGAGGGGTTAGGGAAAGAAGAGACGAGAGAGGAGGGGTAGGAGAAAGAGGTGAAGAGAAGAAGAAGAGAGGGAAGGTGTAAGAGGAAGAGGAGAAGAGAGGCAAGGGGTGGGAGGAAGAGGAGAAGAGAGGGAAGGTGTAAGAGGAAGAGGAGAAGAGAGGAAAGGGGTGGGAGGAAGAGGAGAAGAGAGGGAAGGTGTAAGAGCAAGAGGAGAAGAGAGGAATGGTGTAAGAGAAAGAGGAGAGGCAGCCGCCGGGGATTTACACATGCCATGGCCGCAATGCGTTGCATAGATAGATAGATAGACAGACGACACACATTAAAATAGTTTTAGAATAATCCTGAATAGAAGAGGGGAGATGAGGAGACAGCGGACTGGTAGGTAGAGGTCTGCACAAAGGCATCAGACACAAAAACATATTACAGAAATTCGAATATTTGGGAAAATTGCACCTTATAAGGTTCGGTCAGAACGGACTATTTGGCCACCATTGTGTTTGGCCATTTTATTGTTTACTTTATTATCTGTCGATCCAACTTACTCCAATTCCTGCCCTGGTGACATTTTATTATAAAATATTCTCATTTTGTGTGCAGAGCGTCGCAGTGACTAATCTGTCGGCGGGCACAGAACGGGGTGACACGTCTATGTTTCCCAGAGCAGACTGACAAGGGCCCCGGTAACCTCCCAGCCTTCTGCGTCTCCGCGCCATAGAAAGTGTTTCGTCAAAAAGTAACGAGTCACACGGCGGGGCGACGTGCTGTGAAAACGCGGCGCTCTCAGTCATCTGTACCTCAGCCGCCGTGTGAATATGAATATTCTGTTGAAAATGGAGTGGCTGTTTTGTGTCTGTTGCCTCGGTTGTTTCCAGTTCCCGGTGACAGATGGTGCACCAACTGACTTTGTACAGTCTAATATAACATTCATTGTGCTTCACAGGAAGTCATAGATCAAGCAAGAGTGAAGAAGGTGAAACTGCACCTCATCAGCCAACAAAACAGTATGAGACGGTAACGCATCAGAGAAGAAAGGAGCTCATAAGAGTCAGACAAAATAGACAGCGCAAATCACGGCACATCACGGCAGATGGACAGACTATTTCCTACCTGTCACTCCGGGTTAAAGCAACGCCGATGGAGAAAAAAGAAAACCTTCATTATTCTCTGGATCTATTCAATTAGCAGATTTAGTAAAAACCGAAATTCATTGCATTTTAATGGCTGCGCCTGTCGATACTCAATGTCACGTTAAAATAATTTTAGGATTAGAATGGTTGGTTGCGTCTGGAGAGTTAATTAAATTCCGTAACTTTTTTTTTTTTTTTTGTGAGTTTATTGTTGTTTCAATATCAAAATGGCGTTGAGATGACAAACTTTGTAGGTAGAATGTCACATAGGAAACAAAAAGAAACGATTCAAAAACGTTTTCTAATTTTGGGGACTTTCAGGGGGATTTTAAGCGTTTGTTACCCCAACGCCAGACTTGTGACAGGGAAAAAACCCTGGGAATCCATCTCACCTTCACTGAGGGCCCTTCATTGGCTGCCAGTTAAAGACAGAATTGCTTTTAAAGCTCTCTGTCTTACGCATAGATGTGTCCATGGGAATGCTCCCCAATATCTATGCGAAATAATAAAAGCGCATAACCCCAATCGCGTTTTGCGATCCACGAATCAGAACCTGCTCCAGGTTCCGAAAGCCAACTTCAAGTCCAAAGGAGAAAGAAGATTCGCGATCCAAGGTCCCAGACTATGGAACGCTTTACCAACCAGCATTCGGTTATAGGAGAACCACCTAGCATTTAGGAAAAAGGTCAAGACTCATCTCTTTTGATTTCAAAGGAGACAGGAACAACAAGCGCCCAGAGGCGATTCAGTTCGCATGTGCCGCGCTATACAAGTTTTCATTAATTCATTCATTCATTCAACTCGTTATATTGGTTTGAAGGGGTTGTAAAGTTTTGTTTTTAACTTTCTAAATAGGTTCCTTTAACCACTTGCTTACTGGGCACCCCCCTCCTGCCCAGGTGAAATTTCAGCTTCCGGCACGGCGTCGCTTTAACTGACAATTGCGCGGTCGTGCGACGTGGCTCCCAAAAAAAATTGGCGTACTTTTTCCCCCACAAGTAGAGCTTTCTTTTGGTGGTATTTGATCGCCTGTGCGGTTTTTATTTTTTGCGCTATAAACAAAAAAGTGCGACAATTTAAAAAATAATACAATATTTTTTACTTGTTGCTATAATAAATAGCCCAATTTAAAAAAAAAATATGTTTTTTTCTCAGATTAGGCCAATACGTATTCTACATATTTTTGGTAAAATTAAAAAAAAAATCGCAATAAGCGACTGGTTTGCGCAAAAGTTATAGCGCCTACAAAATATGGGATTATTTTTTATTATTTTTTTTTTTACTAGTAATGGAGGCGATCTGCGATTTTTATTGGGACGGCGACATTATGGCGGACACATCGGACACATTTTTGGCGCCATTCAAATTTATACTGCGATCAGTGCTATAAATATGCACTAATTACTGTATAAATGTGACTGGCATTGAAGAAGTTAACACTAGGGGGTGAGGAAGGGGTTAAATATTTTCCCTGTATAGTGTTCTAACTGTAGGTGGAGGGGGGTGACCGATCTGTGTCCCTATGTACAAGGGACACAGATCGGTCTCCTCTCCAGAGACAGAACGCTGTCTCTGTGTGAGCCGGCAATGAGAGATAATCTCATATGTTTACATTTGAGATCATCTCCCATTGGCCGCGCAGATCGCATAGCAAACGGCCACTCTGATTGTCGGTTCGCCGCGATCTGTGATTGGCTGTGTCCAAGGGACACGGCCAACACAGAGTTTTCCCGCTGCGCGCTCGGGAGCATGCGCGGGGAACACCAAAAGGAGCGGACGTCAATTGACGTCCAGTTGGGTTTTCAGGTCTGTGCTGTAGCCGTCATTCGGCTATAGCGTGGGCCTCAGGTGGTTAACCACTTCATTACCGGCCCATAGTCATATGACATCCACAGAGGGGATCTCCCATCCTGGGTGGGCGTCATATGACATCCTGGGCTTTGTGAGGGGATATCTGAATGATGGGGGCAGCTAGAGGCATCATTCAGATATCGTTCTTTCGTGCCAGCGATTCCGCGCACCATAAGAATGATTATAGTGGCAGTTCCGCCGCTTGATCGTTCTTATAGGTGACGGGAGGGGACAGTTGATGGGCACACTGGCAGCAGTTGATTGGCACAGTAGCAGCAATTGATGGGCACAGTAGCAGCAATTGATGGGTACAGTAGCTGCATTTAATGGAGTAGTGGCTGCATTTGATGGGCACAGTGGCTGCATGTGATGGGCACAGTGGCTGCATGTGATGGGCACAGTGGCTGCATTTGATGGCACAGTGGCTGCATTTGATGGCACAGTGGCTGCATTTGATGGGCACATTGGCTGCATTTGATGGGCACAGATGCTGCATGTGATGGGCACAGTGGCTGCCTGTGATGGGCACAGTGGCTGCCTGTGATGGGCACAGTGGCTGCATTTGATGGGCACAGTGGCTGCATTTGATGGGCACAGTGGCTGCATTTGATGGGCACAGTGGCTGCATTTGATGGGCACAGATGCTGCATGTGATGGGCACAGTGGCTGCATTTGATGGGCACAGTGTCTACATTTGATGGGCATAGGAAGTGCAGTCACTGTAGATCTGAAGGGGACATGCAAGGGAAATAAAAAAAAAAAACTGGATTTTAGCTTGCACGTGATTGGATAATAAAATCAGCAGAGCTTCCCCGCATTTCAGATCTACCCCTCAGATTTACGGCGACTGCACTTCCATGTGCACTTTCAGTGCAAAGTGGATTTGCCTTTTCGTAAACAACCCCCGAAATGTTGGGTTTACATATTAAATATGTATTAAAAAGAATGGTTGCTCATCGTGATCCCGCGGGGGGGGGGGGGGGGGGGGGATATGGTATTATGTAAAATACAATTATCAAAATACAAAAAGGCAAAAAGTTAAAATGTGAAAGTCTAGCAAATTACGATCATCTTGTAAAACAACTCATTCAGTTTAAAATGCAAAACATTTTGATTTATATATATTTTGTTTGTTAAAAAAAAAAAAGAAAATCATAATAAGTGTATATTTAATGGTTTGCGCAAAACGATGGGATATATAATGGAATTTGTATTTATTTATTTAATTTTATACTAGTAATGACGATGATTAGAGACTAATAGCGGGACTGCGATATTGCGGCGGACAATCTGACACTCAGGCTGCGTACACACCACTAAATAAATCAGAGCTTAGTAAATGATGGAGAGCTCTGCTGACTTCCATCATCCAATCATGTGCAAGGAAAATTGCAAACACAGCATTTTTGCTGACACGTAATTGGATGATGGAAGTCATCAGAGCTCTCCATCATTTACTAAGCTCTGGAGCAACTGCCCTTTCAAAAGTGCACAGCCCATTTGCCTTTAGTAAATCAACCCCTTAGTGTCAGATTGCCCGCCGCAATATCGCAGTCCCGCTATAAGTCTCTGATCATCGTCATTACTGGTATAAAATTAAATAAATAAATACAAATTCCAGTATATATCCCATCGTTTTGCGCAAACCATTAAATATACGCTTATTGGCATTTTTTTTTTTTTTTACCAAACAAGCAGAACACACATTTACCTAAATTTGCGAAAAACATTTTTTTGTGGTTTATAGCGCAAAAAAGGTGATCAAATACCACCAAAAGAAAGCTCTATTTGTGGGGGTGGGGAAATACATACATTGAATTAATTAATTCGTTTAATTTAATTTATTTATTTTATTTAATTTAGCTTTGCATGATCACGCAATTTTCAGTAGTGCGGCGTACACACAACCGTTTTTCATGTCATTAAAAAAAAAAACAATGGGGTAGATTCGCATACACTTAATATTGCGCTGCGTAATGGAAATACTCTACGCTGCCGTATTTTACCAGGCTCTACACCGAATCCTGGTAGATTTTTGCCCGTACGCTACGGCGGCGTAGTCTATTTCTCGCCGCGTAATCGAAATACGCGATTGGGGGGCGTGAAGCATTTAAATTAAGCGCGTCCCCACGGCGATCGAACTGCGCATGCTCCGTTCAGAAATGTCCCGCCGTGCATTGCGCGAAATCACGTCGTTACGTCATTCGTTGTTTGAGTAGCGTCGTTTACGAACATTCCTATTCCCGGACGACTTACGTAAAAAATAATGAAAGACGTCGGAAAACTTAGAAATTCGACGCGGGAACGACGGCCATACTTAACATGGGCTGTCTAATATTAGAGCAGCAAAAAGCTGGTATAGTGTTACGCAAAAAAAAGATGACTAAAGGTGCCGTAAGAGATTGCGATTGAAGATCATTATTTCGGAAAACTACGGGAAGTCCACCCAGTGGCCGCAATTTTATTGCAGCGTAGATCCGAAGGCGTACGAACACGTAATCCAGTCAAATTGAAGCCCGCAGCCGTCAATTCATGGTTTGAGGTTTTCAACTAGCTATGAAACGCGCGTAATTTGAAATTACTCCAGTCTAACACCAGTTACACAGGCGTAATGGCTCTCTGAATCTGGCCCAACGTCTTTCTCAACGCGATTCCTCTCAAGCCTGCCTTGCATACACACGGTTGTGATAAAAAATGTTACACGTACGATGGCACTATAAAGGTGAAGTTCCATTCAAATGGCGCCACCCTTTGGGCTTGATTATGCAAATTTCCCTTCTCATAACTTGCTTCTGAGCATGCACGTTTTTTCCACCCGTCTTTAAAGCCTTCACACGTCCGTTTTTCACAACGAGAAAAACGACGACGTGAAAAACGTCCAGAAAAAATAGAGCAGGTTCTAATTTTTTAATGGCCATTTTTCTCGTTGAGGCCAATACGTATTCTTCTACCTATTTTTGGTAAAAAAAACAATCGCAATAAGCGTTTATTGATTGGTTTGTGCAAAATTGATAGCGTTTACAATATAGGGGATAGTTTTATGGCATTTTTATGAATATTTTTTTTTTTACTACTAATGGCGGCAATCAGCATTTTTTTTCGTGGCTGCTACATTATGGCGGACACATCGGACACTTTTGACACATTTTTGGGACCGTTGTCATTTTTACAGCGAAAAGTGCTATAAAAATGCACTGATTAGTGTGAAAATTACAATGGTAGTGAAGGAGTTAACCACTAGGGGGCACTGTAGGGGTTAAGTGTGACCTCATATGTGTTTCTAACTATAGAGGGGCGGGGCTGGACTTGTGACGTCATTGATCATCTTTCCCTATATCATGGAACAGACGATCACTGACACTGCCACTGTGAAGAACCGGGATGTGTCATGGACCTTGGAATGTGGAAGTGTTCCTCCTTGAAATGTGTTATACAGTGCAGGGTCTTCTGCCCTATCTTGGGACTCCAGACGGCTCTATTGTTCTGTGTCTGGCTATTGTGTACATTGATTGCCCCCTGGGGCTTCTGTCTCATTACACATAGCAGTCCTTCTATTCAAGCTATCGGACCAATCTCTGCTGAGTCATTTTGAAGTCCTCATTTGCATGGAAGAGGACCTGAAGGAGAACTGCACGTACTTTACAATTGACCAATAGAAAAGCGATTGTTGGGGGCGGGATGTTCCAAATTCTCTATAAAAGTGTGTTGTGTGCTTCTATTAAAGAGCTTCCTGTTTGAACTTACATACAGCCTGCCTGGTGTTTTGTTCTAATGGATTCCGAACGGCACATAGCTGTAGTTTAGATCCCGGAGCCTTGGATGACTGAACCATCAGACGTTGCAATCTGCAATCTGATCCAATAGTAGCAGAGGAGTGTCGGGAGAGCGGAACCGAGCGAGCAAGGGTCTTATTACAGTGTGTTTACACACACCTCTCCCCGTTCTTTAGATTCGCGGGCGCGGTCACAGAGCTTCCTGGTAGTGATGGAGTTAACCACTGGGGGGTGCTGTAGGGGTTAAGTGTGAACTCATGTGTGTTTCTAAGGGGGGCAGGGCTGTAGGGGGGCAGAGCTGGACTTGTGAAGTCAGTGATCGTCGTTCCCTATATCAGGGAACAGACGATCACTGACATTGCCACACTTTACCTCTCCCCGTTCTTCAGCTCCTGTGACCCGATCGCGGGACACCCGCGGTGATCGGGTCCACGGGTCCCACAGGCGTGGTCACGGAGCTTCAGACCGGGGCTGGGCTTTTAAAGGGGACGTATATATACGCCTATGTGCCCAGCCGTGCCATTCTGCCGACGTATATCAGCGTGCGGCGGTCCTTCAGTGGTTAATTAAGAAAACCTTTATGCAAAAAATAAATAAAAAATCTATCTCTCACTTGGAATAATGCCAAATTCGAAAAATACAAGAACACCCCCAAAACTTGAAAAAGACCAGACCTAGGAATATTTATTCAAGGCGGGAGTATATTTGCGGTTTATGTTTATCTTGCGCCGTTTCTGAGATTGTTTGAATGTCCTCATCGTTTGCTGAAACAAAGCTGTTCCCAGTCCAGGCGTCCCATAATAACGCTCCAATATCACCGTGATTTATGCCAATTCACCACAATGACAAAGGACATGAAGTCACTCTTTATATTAAAATAACAATATTTTGCATGAAGAAGGACAGCTAGATATCAACAACAGAAAACAGAGCAGTTCCCGGAAATGTCATCGCCTACAAGTGAGTGAGGATCATCTGGGACACGTGTGTACCTGATACGTCTGCTAAGTGATATTCTACATGGATCTCCGTACTAAACTTGTAATTCCCGTGGGAAAATAAGCTGATGGTGTAATAAACATAGAGTAGATCTTCCTTCTGGACAAAAAAATAAATAAAAAATAGTTATCTAAATACGCTTCACCCTCTGTTGATGAGCTCTCTGGCAGTTTCGGTGGAGCAAATTATTATTAACCACTTGCCGATAGGGTGACCACATTTCCAAACTGCCATTCAGGGACACCCCCCCCCCCCCCCCCCCCCCCCCCACACAAAAAAAATAATATTATTTTTGATACCCATTTTTTCCCCAATTTTAAAGGCTTATTGGCCATAATATGGGTATGGGGGGGCTGGGTACTGCCTTATCAATGAAAATGTTTTCAAATATTTTTTTGGGGAGATTATATTTATGCTTAACCACTTGCTTACTGGGCACATATACCCCCTTCCTGCCCAGGCAAAATTTCAGCTTACGGCACTGCGTCGCTTTAACTGACAATTGCACGGTCGTGCGACGTGGCTCCCCAAAAAAAATAACGTCCCTTTTTCCCCACAAATAGAGCTTTCTTTTGGTGGTATTTGATCACCTCTGCGGTTTTTATTTTGTGCGCTATAAACAAAAAAAGAGCGACAATTTTGAAAAATATACAATATTTTTTACTTTTTGCTATAATAAATATCCCATTTTTTTTTCTCAGTTTAGGCCGATACGTATTCTTCTACATATTTTTGGTAAAAAAAATTGCAATAAGCGTATAATAACTGGTTTGCGCAAAACAAAATAGGGGACATAATTATGATTTTTTTTTACTAGTAATGGCGGCGATCTGCGATTTTTATTGGAACTGCGACATTATGGCGAACCCATCGGACACTTTTGACAAGTTTTTAGGACCATTCACATTTATACAGCTATCAGCGCTATAAATATGCACTGATTACTGTATAAATGTGACTGTCAGGGAAGGGGTTAAAACTAGGGGGCGAGGAAGGGGTTAAATGTGTGCCCTGCATAGTGTTTCTAACTAGTGTTGAGCGGAATACGCCATATTCGATTTCGCGATATTGCGCGAATATATAGAAGAATATTCGCGAATATTCGCTAATATCGAATATTCGTGATATTTTATCCAAAAAAAAATTTGCGAAATTTCGCTAATGCGAAAATGATTGCGAAATTCTCATAAACGGAGATCATTTCCTGTATTACTAAACTAATATGCACTAAACACTAACTCTACACTAACTTTTGCCGAATATTCGAGTTATTCTGATTGGCTCTGATGCAAAAGAAGGGCCGAGTAGCTGATGCGATTCTTTTATGTTGCCGACAATTCGCAATGCGAATTTTCGGCAACATAAAAGAGTCGCATCAGCTACTCGGCCCAGGGTCTCTCTCTAATCATACCAGCAATGCTTTTAGACGTCGATGGAGATCACTAGGATGTGATCTGTTTTAAAAATAAATTTGAAAAAATACGAATATTCGCCATAGCGAATATTCGCCGCAATATTCGAGTTATTCGCAAATACTCGAATATGCAATATTCGTAGCGAATATTCGCAATGTGAATATTTCGTGAGCAACACTATTTCTAACTGTGGGGGAAGGGAACTGACTGGGGGAGGTGACCGATCTGTGTCCCTATGTACAAGGGACACAGCATCAGTCTCCTCTTCCTGACAGGACGTGAATCCGGTCCTGCTCAGTTACTGGGCAATCGCGGGTGCCCAGCGGCCATATCGGCCGCCGGGCACGCGCACCGGGTTCCCAGTAACGTGGTGGGTGTGCACGCCCCCTAGTGGCTCTGAAAGACGAGGACGTCATATGACGTTGTCTCAGAACAAGAGAGATATTGTGCCGCCATCAATTGACGGCGGCCGGTAGTGAGAAGGTAAAAGTGCAACAATAAAAATGAACAATTCCTCTAAATATAGTGCCTGGGGGTCCCCTTGGTCTGTAAAGTGGTGGATCTGTACCACGTATAGAACCTGCTGCAGCAAAAATGAAGTTTCGAAAGAAAAAAAAAAACAAGTCAAATCACATTTAAGTTGACTCACGGTTGCAATTGTCGGCACCCGACTATTGAAAAAAATATGTAGTGGCCCCCACCCCCAGTCCATACCAGACTCTTCGGGCTCTGCCCGTCTCCCCAAAGCACCTTGTCCCCATCTTACCCTGGCCGGTGGTTGTGGTGGCATGCAGGCAGGGGGGTTATCCGAATCTGGAAGCCTCCAAAGAACCCAAAGGGTCTGGAATGGACTAAGGAGTGGGCCCCCCCCATGCCGTATTTTTTTATATTATTTTTCAGCTGTCACCGGGGAAGCCCATTGTCAACTGATGACTCATCAGTTGTTAAGGACTCCGCCTTCCCAGCCCTGCTCCTTAATAACCAGCTTTTACTGCGCCCTGGTTGGGTGCAGTGCTTTACAGGGCATTTGGTGGGGCGAACACCCTGGGCTGGGAAACAAGACAGTTTCACAGTCTTATTTAATAGACACACCTTGTATACACCTTGTATACACCTTGTCTCTTCCATCTCCACTTAGTCACAGTTATTCCAGGACCAGCAAGCAGTGTAATTGTCAGGCCTAAAGACATGGACTTCCGGCCCCTATGGTGTAGCAAAACGGTGGTAGTCCCAGTGCTAGCTTTCCCATGTGCCTACTGATCCCAGCACCACATATTCAGGCCCTGCCAGCCCTCCTGGCTGCAGCTGCCTCTCTCTCTACTGCCCATGCCACCACAGTCCACTCCACTGGCTCAACACTTATATCAGACTGCTTGCTCCCAGTCGTCTCAGGCATGCCTTCAAGTCCTCCCTACTGTGTGTCCCTCAGCAGCCCTCCTGGCTGCACCTGTGGAATCCCGGAGACTTGCCTGGCAGTGTTCTCCCACTGTCTTCTCCTTGTTTCCTGTGCCTCCTGGAGAGAACACCTCCGTTTGTAAGAAGGTCCCATCTGCACCCGAGCCCAGGCCCAAGGTCACCCCCTCCAAACTAGGGAGCTTCCTTAAAGGCAGTGTAATTGTCAGGCCTGACACTGGTTCAGCCAGGCCTAAAGAAAATGCCCTTTGCAGACAGGGACCGCCGGCCCCTTTGGTGTAGCAAAATGGTTGTAGTCCCAGTGCTAGCTTTCCCACGTGTCTACTGATCCCAGCACCACATTTTCAGGCCCTGCCAGCCCTCCTGGCTGCAGCTACCTCTCTCTCTACTGCCCGTGCCACCAGAATGGTACGGCTGGGCACAGGCAGGTACAAGTACGTAGTCTTTGAGAAAAGTAAAATTCTCAGAGCAAAGTCCATTAAAGCGTTACTGAAGGTCATTTAAAAAAAAAAAAAAATTATACCCACCTGCTTTGTGCAGTGGTTTGGGGATGACCCCTTCCTGTTCCAACATTACCAGTGCATAAAGCAAGGTACATATAGATATGGATAAGCGAGTTTGGGGTGGAGGAACTTGACTGACCTTCACAGAACCCGATAGAACACCTTTGGGATGAATTAGAGTGGAGATTGAGAGCTATGCCTTCCCTCCAACATCATTACCTGACCTCACAAATGCGCTTCTGGAAAAATGGTCAAACGTTACCATAGACACACTCCTAAAGGATGGGCCAACTCAATATTGAACCCTACAGATTGATGCCGCGTACACACGATCACTTTATGTGATTAAAAAAAAAAAAAAGTTTTCTGTGAAGTAAAAAACAAAGTTTTTGAAACTTAAATTTTCAAAGACGATGTTGCCTACACACCATCGTTTTTTCACAATGCTCTAGCAAAGCGAGGTTACGTTCACCACTCTTTTCCATTGAAGCTCGCTTCATAACTAGCTTCTGGGCATGCGCGGGTTGAAAAACGTCGTTTTAAACAACGTTTTTTGCTACACACAGTGACTTTTTGTGAAACAAAAAACGACGTTTTGAAAAACGACACAAAAAATTTAAGCATGCTTCAATTTTTGTTGTTGTTTTTCACAAGACATAAAACTACGTTTTCCCCCCACACACGGTCATTTAAATTGATGTTTTTAAAAACTTTGTTTTTTTTCATCACATAAAGTGATCGTGTGTACGCGGCATAAGACTGGGATGCCATTAAAGTTCATATCCCAATACTTTTGACAATATAGTGTACTTTCAGCCATATAGTTAGAATGATGGTTAAGGGTCCACAACATTTTGGTTATACAGTGTACCCCAGGAAAAGTGTTTCTTTTTTTTTTTTTTTTTGAAATATTTTTATTAAGAGAGGTTACATACAGGGTATAACAAGATACTATTACAAAATGTTCAAGCATAAAATTCAGGGGATAAACTGGATGGATAAGAGGTCTAGGGCACTACCCTAGAGATCCCGTGGGGAGATCAGAATTAAACAACACATAGCGCATAGCAATATAGGGAAATAATGGGGAGCTAGACAAATAAAAGAAAAAAAGGGGGGAGGAGGGGGGGGGACGTGGTCAACACCTAAATAGAGATCAGTTCCTGCGGATGGAGGTATGTTTGTAGGGTCCTGACCTCCGGGTCAGAACTGGCAGTCTCATTTTTGTCCTGGGAGGAATAATCGGAGGGGCTAAGAATCCAGGAGGGGAGGGGGGGTCTCGCTGTTACCGTGGCGGACAAGTGGCTTTGTCTAGATTTTGTGAGACTGGCAAGTGGGGAGGAGAGGGGGTAGGCGGAATCAGGGGAGAGGGGCTGTGGTAAAGGAATGATAACTTTTCAAAGGTCATCCTGTCCGTGGGAGTGAGTGCCGCGGTCATGAAGAGTTCCCATTTGTGGTAAAAGCGTGCTTTAGTCCGCTCCTGAGTTAGGTCCGTATTGAGCTTGTCTGTGTAAAGCAGTTTCAGTAAATCCTTTTTAATTTGGGAAATGGTTGGGCTGAGGTTGGAGATCCAGTTCCTCAGGATGGACCGTCTGGCAATGAGGAGGCATATCAAAGTCCAGTCTTTACCTGGGGGAGCCGGTTTCGGTGACCAAGGTAGGAGTTGCGGGTCCCAGTGACCAAAAACAAGAAGCAGAGGGTCCTTGGGCAGTTTCAATAAAGTCACTTCGAAGATGTAGGCCAGGACTTGATCCCAGAATGCTGAGATGTGAGAACAGGACCAGAAGCGGTGAGCGAGTGAGGGCTTGGGGTGCAGACACAGGGGGCACCCCTGGGTGAGGGGGGTCCGATTGGCGTATGAGAAGGGGATGTGTGCTCTGTGGACGATCTTTAGCTGGGATTCTCTCCAGATCTCATTGGGTATCAGCTTGTATACAGAGTTAAGGCCGCTAAGAAGTTTGTCCACCAGCTCCGAGTCTGGAAAGTCTTTAGACCAGTTGGTGGCCGATGAGGATGCAAGAGGGGGGGTCGTCTTCAGCAACAGAGGTTTATAGATGTCAGAGATAGCGTATGAATCCCGGGCAATAAGGGAGTCGATGAGAGACGTTTGAAACCTCCTGGTGTCATCTCTGCAGACAGTCCTCAGGAAACTGATGCACTGGCCATACTGGAAGATGTGAGAGGGTGGGAGTAAGAACTTGGCAGCCAGAGCGCGGAAACTGAGGGGGCGGCCAGTTTGCGGGTCACATAGTGAGAAAAAGTGTTTTAGTCCTCTTTGGTGCCAGATGAGGTACGCCTGATTGTCCAGACCGGGGAGAAAGTTGGGATTTCCCAGCAGAGGAAGGTGACGGGAGATAAGGGATGGCAATTTCAGGCTTTTCCTCACCTCCCTCCATGCTATGACCTTATCCCGGAGCAAAAGGTTATGTTGAAGGGGTGGGGGGATGGATTTCCATTGACAGTGGAGAAGGGCTACCAGGGAAAAGGGGTGGACCATCGCCGTTTCCAAGGGAAAGTTGGAACATCGAGAGGACTGGGTTACCCAGTCTAGGCTGATCCTTAGCAAACAGGCTAGATTATACGTTCTGATGTTAGGCAGGCCAATACCGCCCTCGCGCCTGGGAAGATGCAGTTTGGAGAATGCAATGCGAGGTCGGTTGCCACGCCATAAAAATTTTGATATAGCCGAGTTGAGATTCTTAATGTCTTTGTGGCGGATAAGCAGGGGAATAGTCTGCATTGGGTATAGGAGGCGAGCAACACTAACCATCTTGACCAGGTGGCATCTTCCCAGGAGCGAGAGAGGCAAATCCATCCAGTTTTGCAATTCCTGAGAAATTTTCGTGAACAAAGGGGGGTAATTGAGGTGGTAGAGAGATGAAGGTAATTTCCCGATTTTTATGCCTAAGTAAGTGATGTGTGATTTTGCGATAGAAAAGATGGAAGATCGAGACCAGGAAGGGGGGGACAGGGAGCCTATGGGGAGGATCTCGCTTTTGCTGTAGTTAATGCGGAGTCCCGAACACTGCCTGAAAGTGTCAAAAGTTGTTTTTATCGTGGTCATGTCGCGTGAGGGGTTGGAGGAGAAGATTAGGACATCGTCGGCAAAGAGGGAGGTGCGCAGTTCATGGGTTCCTACATTAATGCCGTGGAGGGGGGCTATTTGAGTGAGGTATCTAGATAATGGTTCCAGGGCGATATTAAAGAGAAGAGGGGAAAGGGGGCAGCCCTGCCTCGTGCCTTTGTGTAGGCGGAATTCCTCTGACAGGAGCCCCGCCGCTACCAGTCTTGCAGCCGGGGCAGTATACATGGCCCCTACAAGATGGGCAAAAGGGCCGGAGAAACCCATTTTGTTCATGACCATGGAGAGCCATTCGAAGCTGACGTTGTCGAACGCTTTTTCCGCGTCCAAAGTGATGATGGCATGATCTCCCTTTGGATTGCATCTGGCATGTTCCAGGGCCATCATCACCTTCCTGATATTCATGGTGGCTGTACGGCCTTTCACAAACCCGGATTGGGCGGGATGTATCAGGGAGGGAATGATGGAAGCTAATCTGGTGGCCACAATCTTGGAGAGGATCTTGACGTCAATATTTAGAAGTGAAATGGGCCTGTAAGAGCCGGGTTCTAGAGGGTCTTTCCCCTTTTTTTCTAACAGCTTAATTATGGCTTGATTTCCCGTGGGCAGGTAAGGTCCGCCAGCCCAAATGTGCTGGTATACTTCGTGGAGTGTGGGGGACAGCAGTGAGCAGAGGGATTTATAAAATTCCCCCGTAAAGCCGTCTGGGCCAGGAGCCTTAGAGGGGGCAAGATCCTTAATGACAGCGTGTATCTCAGGGAGGGAGATGGGGGCATTGAGGGCCTCTAGTTGAGATGTGGAAATGCGGTCGAGGGCTGTTTTCTGGAGGAAATCATGTGCAGTTTGGACATTAATAGGGTCGGGGGCATACAGAGAGGTATAGAATTGTAGCATGGCATCGTTAATGCCCTTTCGGGTGTTATGCACGGCCCCTGAGGGGTCTCTGAGAGAAGTGATGTGAGTCAGGCGGTTGGGGCCCTTGCATAGCCTGGAGAGCAGCTTCCCTGCCTTATTGCCAAATTTGTGTAGCGAAGCGACTAGGTGAGCCTGTTTGGTCTGTTCGAGTGTCGAGGCCCAAGTATCAAAAGACTGTTTGGCCGTAAGCCAAGTGTCCCTGTTAGCTGGCGAGTTGTCGGTGTAGAGGTATTGCTGGGCAGCATGTAGGCGGGAGCTGGCCAATTTATAGTTCCTAAGGGCATCTCTTTTAAAGGAGGCGGCATATGATATTATGCAACCCCTGAGGAATGCTTTACCCGCTTCCCAGAAGAGATTTGGATTAGTGTAGTGGATTGCATTCGTGGAGGCATAGTCAGACCATGCCTTGTCCATATGCCGTTGGAAATCCGAATTGTTGTGGAGGTAGGAAGGGAAACGCCATATTCTAGGAGTCGTGTGTAGGTCTGGATCATCGATAGTTGTAGTCACAGGGGCGTGGTCAGATATCAGGATGTCATGGATGACAGCATCAGAGATAAGTGGAAGGAGGGCGTCAGAGCAAAACAGATAGTCAAGTCTTGTAAACATATTATGGGGGTTAGAGAAAAAGGTAAACTCCCTGTCTGCTGGGTGGCGCAGGCGCCATATGTCATGGAAGTGGAGGGATTCCATCGTTGATGCGAGGGGCGACTGTGTAGTGGCAGACAAGGGAGATCGTGGGTGTTTGGGGGAGGACCTGTCATCAGTCAAATGCATAGTGGTGTTAAAGTCCCCGCCTATCAGGTGGGGCGAAGTCAAATCGCGTAAGATCCAATTTGTGAGATCCCCAAAGAACTGACTGATGGGATTGTTGGGAGCGTAAACATTAGTAAGTGTCATAACCCTGGCACCCAATTGGAGTTTGGCCGAGATGAAGCGACCCTCTGAGTCTGTTTCAGTAGAGAGAGTCTTGCAGGGGAGATTTTTATTTATGAGTATCAGTACTCCTGCTCTGCGACCATTAGAGTCGGAGCCAAGGACTGAGCCAACCCACAGTTTCTGCATGCGATGGAAGTCAGGAGTGGAGAGGTGGGTTTCCTGCAGGAGGGCAATGTCTGTTTTGAGACGCTTAAGGTGACGTAAGATTCTCATCCTCTTATTTGGGGACCGGAGCCCCTTAACGTTCCAGGAGACTATTTTCATGTCGGGGCGACTGCTAGGGGGATGTGAGTCGAGATAGCAACAGTTATGGTGATCCGCAGGTAACTAGGGGTGGATCGTATGCGTGGAAAGGTGGTGGAGCTAGTGTTAGGTGCATAGGTGGTATGAGAACTAGAAGTAGACTGTGGTGTATAACGCAAAGAAAGGAGTGGGAAGGGGGGGAGGAGAGGGGGGGGACAACTTAAACAAACTAAACAATAACAATATTCAAGGAACTTCACTTTTTTCCACATGGAGCCACTGAGTAGGCCAACTCCCAGCACATGACTCTTTTTGCCGCATTCGACCCGATAAAAGGACATGTATAGGGTAGTGGGCACAAAGCTTGAAATAAAGAAACAGGGGGAAATTATGATGAGGAAAATAAAGATAAAAAAAAAAAAAAAAAGATAAAAAATAAAAAAGGGGGGGCCCGCTAGAGTTATGTGCAAGGAGTAAAGGCCAGGCAGGGGCGGCAGAGGAAGAAAATAACAGGTACATGTTGCACCCACAATACAGAGTCAGGCATTACAATGTAGAACTAAATAACATTGAATATTGACACCAAGAAAGTTGAACATGAAGAGAAAAAAAAAAACAACACTTAGGCCTACCAGGAACCTTATCGAACAGTGGGAGCGGGAGTGCAGGAAAAGGCATGGAAAGGTCCCAAGGTGAAGAGACACCGATCGGTCAAGGGGGGCCGTGAGCCAGCCGAAGGAGGGTCATTGTGGAGAGGGATTCAAAAGGGCGAGGGTGGTTGCCGGTCCGGGGCAGAGGCTTTAAACCTTTTCGGAGAGTCCTTGCGTGGGCTCCTATGGTCCAGGGCACGATTTGATGGAGCTGCTCCAGGAGAGGAAAATTGGTTGGAGCCTGCATGGTGCGAGCGCAGGAAGGCCTCTGCAGCTGATGGGTCATGAAAAGAGAGTTGTTCACCGTTGGGTGCCTTTAGCCTGAGAATAGCCGGGAATGCCAGGGTAAATTTGACTTGCAGGCGGTGAAGTTCTGAGCAGATCTGCTGGAAGGCTTTTCTCTTCTTAGAGACTTCAACGGAGTAGTCCGCAAAGACCAGAATCTTCATGCCGTCAATCTGAAGAGATCCGGACTGCCGGAATTTTTGCAGGATGAGAGCTTTATCTGAGTAATTAAGGTACTTTGCTATGATGGGGCGAGGCGATTTGCGCTCAGAATTGAAGAGGCCCATGCGGTGAGCACGTTCAACCGTGCAGGGAGTTGGGATGCCTAGAGCAGCAGGGATGCGACTCGAGCATAGGGCTGCTAGTGCTGAGGGTTGCAGCGATTCAGGGATGCCAACAAAACGCAGGTTACTCCTCCTGGACCTGTTCTCCAAGTCGTCCAGCTTATCAAGGATGTATCTGTTGGTCTTGTCCTGAGCCTGTTCCGTGGATTGGGCCTGGTACAACTCTTCCTCTATGTTGGTGATGCGGCTTTCGACCTCATTAAGTCTGGAGGAGTGTTCCCCTAGCTGGGCCTGGAGCTTGAGCATGCCTTGACTGATTGCTTTCTCCACTGATGAGGCAATCATGGGGGATAAAAGTGCTGCCACGGCCTGGGCAATGAGCTCAATGTTGGGGTCCCCAGTGTGTGGTGGGGCTTGAGCTGGCTGGTGAGAGGAGGGGGGGGGCCGAAGCTCCGCTTACCTCCATCGCAGGGGCCGCATCCGCGGACGAATCCATGCAGTCTGTTGGAGCGGGGTAGGCCGAAGCCGGGGCCTCGATTTGCGGCTGTCCCGTCCGCGCGGTTACCGCCGCATACGATCGCGTGCCGGTTTTCTCAACAAATTTGTCCATCCTTGCCCGGGGGGGTGCCCGCTTGTGGAGCTGGATGATGTGAGCGGGTATGCTGGTTTTACAGGCCGGTTTTTAAGTCAGGCTGCGGGAGCTGAGAAGAGAAGCAGCTACTCCATGCGGCACTGGAACCGGAAGTTCGAAAAGTGTTTCTTGAATACATTTTCGTATTAGCTTCTGGTGTACAGTTAACAAAAAAAAATCTGTAAAAGCGCTATTTATTTCAAGGTGTTTTTTTTTTTCTTTTTGTTTTCATATTGGAATGCTTTTAGCGTTGTTTTTCTCACTGACTGGTCCTGCTTATTAGGACCTAAAGAAAGAAAAACCCATCCAACCCTGTAGATATCACAGTTGTTATTTTTGACATTTTAAACCTTGAAAAACATATAAACAACATCAACATTCACAATGTCTTACATCATCAGCTTTGGTCATAGCTTCGTTGGCCTGACCCGTAAATGTAGCATTTTTTTTTTTGCCAACTATTTTTGTTGTTTCTTTTAAATATCATGTGAATATAGTTCACTACAAGCGTATGAAACAAGTTTTGAGCATTAAAGAACAACACTTAAAGTTTCAACATCTAAATCCCGTTGTTATCAAATTCATTATGTTGCTTGTGCGGAACTCGATGGCTCAGATTGAAGTAATGTTGAAAAAAGAACAGAATTTCAGAGGGGGGAAAAAAAAAATATACTAAATGGATACATTATTCCAAACCGTAGTTAGCAAAGTCATTTAACGAGAGAAAATTTCTTTTCAGAATACTAAAATGCTTATTTTTGTGCTCCTTATGAATAGATACCTTTCATCATATGAACAATTTGCCTGCCCGTGACGTTAATCAGCATATATGAGAACCAAGCTTTAAAAACAATCATTGCACTTTCAAGGCGTACAATGTTCTTCCATTTGCGAACAATTTGCACCATGCTAGCTAAGTTGCTTTTTAACAATTTTCTTTTTTTGGTTGCCTTCTAGAGCAGCAGGTAGCTTGTGATTGACCAGCGTCTTGCAAGTTCCCAAATTATGACTTGCAAAGTAGTTTTTCCATGTGTAATTTGAATAACAATTTTTAAAGTGGTACAGCGCAATGTTTTTTTTTATTTTTTTTCTTCTGCTGTTTAATTTCTTCCCAAAAGGGAAAATAAAATGGCTTGCATTAAGTATGGTATTTCTTACGAGGAGTTAGTGTGTACAATTTCAAATAAGCCGTACTCCTAAAAGCAAGCATGTAGAAAAGAGTTTTATTGATACTACTTATGTAGATAAATAATATATTTAAGCTTTTTTTTTTTGTGTCGGGACAAATATTGGGGTAGATTCACGTACAGAGGCGTATCTTTGTGCGGGCGTAGTGTATCCTCTTTGCGCTACGCCGCCGCAACTTAGAGAGGCACGTTTTTTTCCCATTGAAAAGCCTGTGGCATGCAAAACACAACCCCAAAAAACTTCACCCGGTGCAGGAAAAAATGTGCACACATATAAAGAGTGAAACACAAAAAACTGCGACGGGTGCCATCGTCAATTGGTCCTGCGAAAAGGACCCAGCTCTGATCCCCCGGGGCTTTAGGCTCCTGACAGGGAAAAGAGTTACAGTGGTCCAAGCAGCTGAAGCCACAAGGACCGCACTAAGCTCCATGCAGCCGAAGCCACATGACCTAACATCCTCGGAGGGACTGCCGAAACAGAACCCTACTTAGAGAGGCAAGTGCCGTATTCACAAAGCACTTGCGCCCTAAGTTACGGCGGCGTAGCGTAAATTGGCCGGCGTAAGCCCGCGTAATTCAAAGTAGGCTTGGAGTGGGCGTGTTGTATGGTAATCAGCCATGACCCCACGTAAAAGACGTTTCTAACGAACGGCGCATGCTCTGTCCGTGGACGTATCCCAGTGCGCATGCTCAAAATTATGCCGCAAATACTCATTGGTTTTGACGTGAACGTAACTTACGCAAAGCCCTATTCGCGAACGTTTTACGCAAGCGACGTAAACAACGTAAAATTCGACGCTGTCCCGACGTCCATACTTAACATTGCGTACCCCTAATATAGCAGGGGTAACTTTACGCATTTGCAAACGATTTAAGAAATGCAACCGGGCGCAAGTACGTTCGTGAATCGGCGTATCTAGCTCATTTGCATATTCGACACGTAAATCGACGGAAGCGCTACCCAGCGGCCAGCGTAAATATGCAACTGAGATACGACGGCGTAAGAGACTTACCCCGGTCGGATCTTAGCAAAATTCTGGCGTATCTTGCTTTCTGAATACAGAAAAAAAAGATACGCCAGCGCATCCTAGAAGTTACGTGGCGTATCTCGAGATACGTCGACGTAACTTCTTTGAGAATCTGGGCCATTATGTTTATGAATTAGATTTTGAGAAAATTGATTTTTATTTAGTTTATTGTTTTACTTTTTTATTAATGTTTTTAAAATGGAGATTACAGTAATTTAGACCCCTTTCAGACCCGCTTTTTCATCCATCCGTTTGCGGATGAAAAGGGGACATACATTGGTCCCTATGTGATTGCGGGTGTCAGCGGAAAAACCGCTGACACCAGTAATCACCCGCCTCCACAAACATCCGATTTTGCAGACGGAAGAATCCCCTTTTTTTTCTTCCTTCTGCAGAGCGGATCGGATGAACACGGACACACGGTCCATGTTCATCCGCTCCCCCATAGGGGAGAGCGGAGAAAAGACAGGGCAATCCCTACACAGTGTGCGGAGACTGCCCTGTCATCCGCCGGCTCAGCGGGGATCTACGGAGAGATCATTACTGATCCGCCCCGTGTGAAAGGGCCCTTAGGCGTATACAGTAGGGCAAAAAAGTATTTAGTCAGCCACCAATTGTGCAAGTTCTCCCACTTAAAAAGATGAGAGAGGCCAGTATTGTTATCATAGGTATACCTCAACTATGAGAGACAAAATGTGGTGACAAATCCAGACAAACCCATTGTCTGAGGCTGGGTTCACACTATACTACAGGACAGCAGTAGACTTTCATCCTACTTTGCACTACGACATCGATCCTACATTAGTCCTACATCCATCAGACTTTCATGAACAGGATACTACTTTGATCCAACTTTGTGATAGTCTGACCAATCAAAACAATACCAGTGTGAGATTAATTCCTTTTACGACTGCTGTAATCACATGTCGAATGTCAAAAGTCGGATGGTAAGGACAAGGCTCTGACTTTGGTCAATGGGCTGAAGTAGGATCAATGTCAGACCAAAGTAGTATAGGGAGCATTTTCAAAGTCGGACCGACTTGTTTCGGACCAGTTAAGACGGCTCTCGTAGGGAAACATTGATTTTCACACGTCATGCGACTTAAGCTCCCGATATCGGAGCGTTTGTCGGACCAGTGTGAACCCAGCCAGATTTGGAAAGAATTTATTTGCAAATTATGGTGGAAAATAAGTATTTGGTCCCCTACAATCAAGCAAGATTTCTGTCTCTCACAGACCTGTATCTTCTTCTGTAAGAGGCTCCTCTGTCCTCCACTAATTACCTTTATTAATGGCACCTGTTTGAACTTGTTATAAGCAGGGCTGGACTGGGACAAAAATTTGGCCCTGGAATTCACACAGACTGGCCCACATTGACAGGTCTCTCCCATCGCGGCCGGACAACTCCCGCACCACCCACCCCCAGCCACCCAAGCCCCCTCTCCCTCTTCACTAGCCACTAGCCGTTCTACTTTATTAGCGTAGAACGGCTGGTACTGGTACTCTTATAGGCAGTACCAGTGGGGAAGCTAGACATTATTTCACCCGGGGCAAAGAATCAGTTCCGTGCCCCCCTTATGGGACAAGATTAGGCAGAAGTGAGAAACTCCCAGGCCATAGCTGTCTGTCCCCTCCCCTGTGCTCCTCCCCTGCTTCTCTGTTCCCCCCAGGTGAGCGCTGCGGGGAGTTCTGAGTTCACAAGTTTATTCAAGAGAGATCCAGGTGCTTAATTCTGTGCTGAGAAGTATTCTGGACCAAATACATCTCCACCTTTAGGAAGGTCTGTAGCAGAGACTTTGCTAAAGTTTTTTTGTGTGACATCCTGGCTGCTAGGCTGGTGAGAGAGGCCTATCCAGGTGCACAATACCCACTCTGGCTAGAGTGGCGACGAAAGTTACATTGCTGGAAGCAGAAGTGTTTCCACACAAAGTTATACACCTGAACCTACTACCTATTACCCTTTTCACCTCTTCAACTACTACTTTTATTATTTTATCCCGGGGAGGGAGAGGAGGTGAGTGCTGCGTGAAGGGAAAGACAGAGGAGCAGAGGTAGGGAGGCGGTCCGCTGTGAGTGAAGCCGGCCCACTGAGCCATCGGCCCACCGGGAAACTCCCTGTAGTCCCAATGGCCAGTCCATCCCTGGTTATAAGTATAAAATACACCTGTCCACAACCTTAAACAGTCACACTTCAAACTCCACTATGGTGAAGACCAAAGAGCTGTTGAAACAAAATTGTAGACCTGCACCAGGCTGGGAAGACTGAGGGCCAGATTCTCAAGATTCTCAAGGAAGGAACTACAGGTACCATCAATCCCAGGCTGGAAACCATCCTCTCCTACATCTGCCCTGCACACCCTAAAAATACCTTCCTTCTAAGTTCCCTACACCACGCAATTCCATTGCTGCTGAACTACAACAAGACTTTCTCTTCAAACGGATAAGTAGCCATTGTTTCACTTGTAGTGCTTCAGAATTATCTGCTACGTATATTGCTGCTAACCATTGCTGTATTTAACTTTCGTTTATTAGATACTAAGATACTGCTTGGGACTGAGTGTTGTGCCTGTTGGCTATTAGTCTGGAGTATCTTAAAGGGACATACACTCTCAAAATACCTGAGCTATATACAGTGCCTGCCGCCGAGAATGTGTTTTTAGCACGACAGCATCGCGCTGATTCTCGGCGACAGGCTGCCGACATCTCGCACTCGCTAGAATAGTAAAATCACATTCCAGCGAGTGCGTCATAGAAGCGACGGGGATCCGACGCGGATTCCCGCCAATTCTACACATGGGCGGAGTTTGTTATGAATCCTGAGAAGGAAGTCCCCGCCGGATTTTAAATAAAAATCCGGCATGAGTTCCCCCCTTAGGAGCATAACGGGCCCTTAGGTCTGGTATGGGTTGTAAGGAGACCCCCCTACGCCGAAAAAACGGCGTGGGGGTCCCCCCACAATCTATACCAGACCCGTATCCAAAGCACGCCGGCTGGCCGGTCAGGAGGGGAGTGGGGACGAGCGAGCGCCCCCCCTCCTGAGCCATACCGGGCAGCATGCCCTCAACATGGGGGGCTCAGGTGCTCTGCAGCCCCCCACCCCAGAGCACCCTGTCCCCATGTTGATGAGGACAGGGCCCCTTCCCGACAACCCTGGCCGTTGGTTGTCAGGGTATGCGGGCGGGAGGCTTATCGGAATCTGGAAGCCCCCTTTAATAAGGGGGCCCCCAGATACCGGCCCCCCACCCTAAGTGAATGAGTATGGGGTACATCGTACCCCTACCTATTCACCTGCAAGAAAAGTGTAAACACAAATAAACCACACAGGGTATTGAAATATTTTATTAGTTGGCCGCCGGGGGGGGGGGTGTGTATGATCGCTTTTATAAAAGCGCCCCCCTCCGGCGGGCTTCTGCGGGGGGGGTGGGTGCCGCTGTTCTTCACCGCCGTCTGGTTCTCTTTCGCCGCCGGGGGGGGGCGCTTTGATAAAAGCGCCCACAACCCGGCGGGCTTCCTTCGACATCTTCGGCGGCGGGGGGGTCTTCTCCCACTCTCCGGGGTCTTCTCCCACTCTCCGGGGTCTTCTCCGGCTCTCCGGCGGTCTTCTCCGCTCCGGGGGTCTTCTTCTTCTTCAGGACTAGCCGCCGCTATCTTCGTGTTAGCTCAATTACTGGCGGCGGCGAGTCCCCTCTTCTGTGACGTTGTCTTCTTCTCTTCTTCTTCTCCAGATGTTGATGCGACGCTTCTTTCCGCTGTTATGGCTGGCGCGTGGCTCGCAGCGAGTTATATAGGCCTGTCTTGTGACGTCGCAGTCCCATCATGCTCCGGTAAGTACCACGTTACGCCGCCGCCAGTAACCAACCAACGGCCAGGGTTGTCGGGAAGGGGCCCTGTCCTCATCAACATGGGGACAGGGTGCTCTGGGGTGGGGGGCCGCAGTGCGCCCCCTGCCCCAGAGCACCTGACCCCCCCATGTTGAGGGCATGCTGCCCGGTACGGCTCAGGAGGGGGGGGGGAGCTCGCTCGCCCCCACTCCCCTCCTGACCGGCCAGCCGGCATGCTTTTGATACGGGTCTGGCATGGATTGTGGGGGGACCCCCACGCCATTTTTTCGGCGTAGGGGGGTCTCCTTACAACCCATACCAGACCAAAGGGCCCGTTATGCTCCTAAGGGGGGAACCCATGCCGGATTTTTATTTAAAATCCGGCGGGGACTTCCTTCTCAGGATTCATAACAAACTCCGCCCATGTGTAGAATTGGCGGGAATCCGCATCGGATCCCCGTCGCTTCTATGACGGCTTTGTCTCCATCGCGGCAAGCCAGCTCGGCGCTGGCTCCCGCGATGGGGCTCGCAAGTGCTCAATCTCGCCGAGAAAGAGAGCAAGATTGACACAATATCGCGGTCAACCACTGTATGCCTCTCTTATGCAATTACTAGTTGCTACCACTAATCCTATTTACTACGTGCTTGACATAAGTGTTATTTGCTTATGGGCCTTGCCCTAAGTTACTGAACATGTTCTCCCTAAACTTTACTATGCTAAGGGTTGAGGGCTGCCGCAGTCATTGCCGGTAAGGGAACCCGGCAGTGTAGCCTTTCGGCTTAACGCTGGAAACCCTACTGCGCATGTGCTCCTCTCCACTCCTCTCTCCCACAAGCCCGGCGGCTGGGGAGGAGGAGGCAGCACAGACTCCCGGAAGTGGGAAAGGATACCTGTCAAAGACAAGTATCCTGTCCCCCTTCACCCGAAAGGTGCCAATTGTGGCCCCGGAGGGGGGAGGAATCAGATGAGCGGAAGTTCCACTTTTGGGTGGAACTGTGCTTTAAGCCTTATGCTCACACCATACCTGTGGGATCCCTCTGGAAAGGGGACTCCATACGTTTCAAGCAGAGGGCCAGTTTATGGTCTTTCAGACTTCAGGGGGGCCGGATTCTGACCAGTTGGGGTAGAAAATGCCCCAGGGCCAAGCATCAGTGAGAATAAACATGGCCACAGTGTTGGTGGACAGTAGGAGGAGGAATAATGCTCCATCACTGCTATTGGTCTAAGAAATAATGCCCCATTGTTGGTGCAATTGGGAGCAATAGTACCTCATATCATTAGTAGCAATACTGCCCCAAGGGCCGGATAAAGGCTAGCAAAGGGCCATGTACAGCCCTTGGGCTGCAGTTTGGAGACCCCTGCTCTAGAAGATAAAAATCACTAGTAGGCACTGTTAGGCACCAATGTCCATCTAAACTCCTGTGTTCACAACGCAGTAGGGCAGCAGCTCTGCACAGAAGCTAGTGTGGATTTCTAGTGTAGTGGTGCCTACTTAATTGATTTTCACCTTCTACAGCAGTAGTCTACAAACTATGGCCTGGGGGCCCTTTGCTTGCCCTTATCCGGTCTTTGAGACACTATTCTTCCCATTAATACAAGACACTATTCTGCCAACTGACATCAACGATGGGGTACCATTTCTCCCAATGATAGCAACAATGGGACACTATTCCTCCCCCTAATAAAAAATATGGTAACATTTACTCCCAATAATTAACATTTCCACTCCCGCTGGTCACAGTCCAGCCTCCCTCAAGTCTAAAGGACAGTAAATGGACCCTTTGGTTGGAAGGTTTGGATCCTGTTCTAGAGGCATCCCTCAGGTATGGCATAGCAGAGTTACATTGGTCCAACTATGTAAAATTATCAATAGAATTATTTTATAAATTTCAATTCCAACTGCAAATATTTTTGGGGGGACCCCACGCCATTTTTTTTTATCTTGGCGCGGAGTTCCCCTAAAATCCATACCAGACCTAAAGGTGCAAAAAAATATATAGTTTCCCTGCACAAAATATAATTTTTGAAGGAAAAAAAAGTAATTTAAAACTATTCGTGCTATTAATGAATTGTCAGGTCCCGAAAATACAGATAAAAGTCATTGAAAAAATGTCAGGGGTTCCCTTTAATATTCATACCAGACTCAAAGGGCCTGGTAATGGACCGGGGGGACAATTTTCAATTACTTTTCTCTGTATTGCCGGGACCGACAATTCATGAATAGCCGGGAGTAGTTTTAAATTACTTTTTTTCCTACATAAATTACACTTTGTGCAGGGACAATTCTGAACTAGGGATGAGCTTCGTGTTTGACTCAAACATCGTATGTTTGACTGTACGAACCTTACGGGCTGTTCGCGTCAAATTCGAGTGGCGTGTCACGGCCCATAATTCACTGCGGCATCACAGTGCATTGCTGGCTGATGATTGGCCAAGCATGCACTATGACCTGCATGCTTTGGCCAATAACAGCGTGCAAAAAACGGAGAGCCATAATTGGCCAAAGCCAGGGTGGCTTTGGCCAATTATGTCTCAGGATGTTTAGTACACGCCCCACACTATATAAGGCCGCCTCCGTGGCAGCCTTGTGTAGTGTGTTGCGATGGTTAAAGATAGAGAGAGAGAGAGAGAGAGAGAGAGAGAGAGTGTAATTTATTTTGAGTTAGAGCAGGCAGGCAGGCGAGTCAGTTACAGTGTGTAGAGGATATATATGCATCCCAGGTGTTGTATATATATTTATACACTGTATTGAGTTTAGATGGATCCGTTCCTGTATGCTTTTCCTAATATACTGACAGGCATGCAGGTGATTGTGCTAGCGGCAGTATTTTCACTTAGTGTACTGTGTCCTCTGCACAGTGTGCACCTAAAGCTACATGAATACATTTGCTGGTGGTCTCATATTAATACCACAGGCAGTGACTGATCAGAAAGTATTCTCACTTGGTGTACTGTGTCCTCTACACAGTGTGCACCTAAAGCTACGTGAATACATTTGCTGGTGTTCTCATATTAATACCACAGGCAGTGACTGATCAGCAAGTATTCTCACTTGGTGACTGATCAGCAAGTATTGTCAGTATTTGTGCAGCTGCATCTCCCTGCAGGCTATTAGTATGTCTGGAAGGACAATAAGGAGAGGCAGAGAGTCACAAGCTGATAAAAGAGGGCAAGCAAGCTCTGCGTCTAGAGTCAACAGTGCTGGTCGTGAACACAGTGCATCCTCATCAGCACGTGGCCGTGGGACATGCTCGTCCTTTTTTTCGCCAGCTGGCCGTGTTGAGCCACAACATGCCAAAGACTTGGTAGAGAGGATGACCAAGCCATCCTCATCTACCTCATCCTCTCTCACCTAGGTTTAGGGTACTTTGTCTGGCAAAGCAGCTGCCAACGCAGCCTCTTCCCTCTGCTCAATGGCATTAATCACTCCTTCCCTAGCCCCACCATGTCCTCCTGAGGAGTCCCCCGAACTGTCTGACCACAGTGTTTGGTACATGCTGCAGGAGGATGCGCAGCGTTTTGAAGGCTCTGATGATGGTACTAGGCATGTGCATTTCGTTTCGTTCCGAATCGAAATTCGGACGAATTTTCCATTATTCGGACATTCGGATGCATACGAATTCCCGAATTGCTATATTAGCGAAATATTTCGACCGTTTTCGGAATTCGTTCGTTTTCGACCGAATTTCGAAAAAAAAATTGGCGAAATCGAAAATATTTCAACCAGATTAGAAAACAAATAGTCTCTTTTCGAATAGAATTTTTTTCGAATTAAATTCGAAAATATTTTTTTTTTCGAATTTCGAATCGAATACCCGCGGACTAAATTCGATCGGAATTCGAAAAAAAAAAAAAAAAATATTTTCGGATTTAATTCGAAAAAAATTCTATTCGAAAAGAGACTAGGGGCCAGATTCAGGTAGATGAGAGCATCTTTGCTCCAGAGTAACGCTTCTCATTTACGTTACTCTGAAGACCCTTTCAGCGCAAGTCCTGTAATTCACATAGCAGTTGCGCGTAAACTTGCGCCAGAGTAACGATAATGCGCTGGCGTAACCCGACGCAAGTGGAAGTGGGTGTGATCATATGTAAATGATGGGCGGAGCCCAGCGCAGAGGCTTACGTTCAGCGCATCAACCACGGAGCATGCGCAGTGAGTGCGGCTCCACTCGCCCCCTTTGTGCGCATGCTCACAACTTCCGTCGGCACCACTTCACGGGAAACGTCAGCGCAATGCCTTCCGTTGGGCGTTTAAATGCGCCCGTAGAAGCGCCATTTCGGCACTAAAGTATATCCTGCTCCCCCTCCCCGCAGTGATGTTACTTTTGTTTTGAGATGGCTGCTCCCGTTCCCCGCAAACACACAGGAGAAAGCTGAACTTTAATGGCCAGGAGCTGTCAGCCGTCATCTCGGCTATGGAGACCTATGATGTCTTCCTCCATGGCTGTAAAATTTGACAGACAAGCATGGACAGAGGTGTTGTCCTGCAAGTGGGGGTGCTCAGCTAGCTCTTATCGTCGGTAACGCTGCTGTAGCTGCTCTCCTGCTGACCTGTGGCCATCTGGAGTAAAGATAAAGCAGCCTTTTGTAGAAATAACTTTGCGCCGGACGGACGAGATACGCGCGGCGCATGTAGCCAGCGTATGGTGCTAATCCGTTCGTGAATTGTGAAAAATCCCTCATTTGCATATTTGCAGGGGAAATCAATAGGCGCGACTGATGCGCCCAACGAAATTAAGCGCTGACGATACTCTGGCGTCGGAACGTTCCGCCAGTCGCAAATGACCCGTTATTGGGCGCATCTAGTTTGGTGGGTACGGGCACATAGAAACGACGGCGCATCATCACAGTTACGCGGCGCATATCGAAATACTCCAGCGCAAGTGTTCCTGAATCTGGCCCTATTTGTTTTCTAATCTGGTTGAAATATTTTCGATTTCGACCGGATTTTTCGAAATTCGGTCGAAAACGAACAAATTCCGAAAACGAATTCAACACATGTAACGAACCTAACTTAACGAAATGTATTAAATGACGAATTGAAACGAAACGAAACGAAACAAATTTTTCACTTTTGCACATGCCTAGATGGTACACAGCTAGAGGAAGGCAGTAATGTGAGCCCAAAGAGAGGGGGTGCCCAAGAAGGACAGCAATCTGGCAGTCATGTTCCTCCAGCTGCAGCATACTGCCAGGTTTTCTACAGTGATGAGGAGGGAGGGAATGATGAGGTCACTGACTTCACGTGGGTGTCTGATAGGAGAGAGGAGGAGGCACATCTCCAATGACCAATGAGGCAGGATGCCCTCCAGGGGCCAGCTTAAAGGCAGCACACCGACTGCATCACATGGCACATGGCATGGCACTGCTGTCTCTCTGCGTTATTCCAAAAGTTCTTTGGTGTGGGCCTTTTTTGAGACATGTGCATCAGATCGCACCGCTGCTATTTGCAACATATGTCGCAAGCATATCTCGCGTTGCCAAAACATCACCCGCTTGGGCACCACATGCTTGACCAGGCATATGTCGACCTGCCATACAGTTTGTTGGCAAGCATACCTCAAAGAATCACACCAAAGAACAAAGCGGACCTCTCTTTGCTCCTCATCAGCTGGGATCTCCAACCCCACTATACCTTCAGTCCTCTCTGAAGCCTGCACTGATAGGACCAAAGGTGTAGAATTAGGTGTGTCACAGCCAAGTATTTGCGGGCAATCTACTATCGGTACACCAACGTCAGATTGTACCAGGCAAATTTCCCTGCCCCAGCTGCTGCAGCGCCGAAAGAAGTTCTCTCCCAGCCACCCAGCGGTTGAATGCTAGCTTAGCTAAATTGCTAGCAGTTCAACTGCTGCCTTTTCAATTGGTAGACTCTGCCCCCTTCTGTGAGTTTGTAGAATTTGCGGTACCTCAGTGGCAGGTTTCCAAACTCCACTTTTTATCATGGAAGGCGATTCCGGCTGACTACCGGCATGTGGAAGGCAATGTCCATGCCTCGCTGGACAGGGTGGTCAGTGGTAAGGTGCATATTACAGCTGACTCATGGTCCAGCAGGCATCGACAGGGATGTTACCTATCTTTCACAGTGCATTGGGTGACTCTGCTGGCAGCTGGGAAGGATGCAGGACAAGGTACAGTAGCGTTGGAGGTTGTTCCGCCACCACACCTCCAAAATGCTACTACTGGTGATTGTGACACACCTCTCTCCTCCACCCCCTCCTCTTCTTCCTCTGTGGCCTCTTCCTGTGCTGATTTGTCCTCGGAACCAGTGGTTCTCCATAGGCATTCAAGGGGCTACGCAGGAATGCAGGCAAAGAGATGCCATGCGGTGCTTGAGCTGGTGTGCTTGGGGAACAGGAGCCACACTGGGGCAGAGGTTCTGTCAGCTCTGCAGGGGCAGGCTCAGAGGTGGTTGACGCCACGCCAGCTTAAGCCAAAGAATGGTGATTTGCGACAATGGCACCAACCTCCCCTCCGACCTCCGACAGGGACAACTGACCCATGTGCCCTGTTTTGCTCATGTCCTTAACTTGGTGGTGCAGCAGTTCTTGGGCAGGTACCCGGGCTTACAGGATGTCCTGAAGCAGGCCAGGAAACTCTGTGTGCATTTCCGACGGTCATATAATGCCAGTGCTCGGCTGGCGGACCTCCAAAAGGAATACAACCTGCCCAAGAACCGCCTAATCTGTGACATGCCCACCAGGTGGAACTCTACGTTGGCCATGCTGCAGCGGCTGCACACGCAGCAGAGGGCCATCAATGAGTATCTGGGCCAATATGGCATCAGGACAGCGTCAGGGAAGCTTGATTTTTTCCCCCAAAGCCAGTGGGCCATGATCAGGGATATACACTGTCCTGTCACCATTTGAGGAGGCCACAAGGATGGTGAGCAGTGACAGTGCATACATCAGTGACACTGTCCCGCTTATCCACCTGTTGAAACACACACTGTGTGGAATAATGGACAAGGCCCTTGAGGCAGAACAAAGGAAGAAATAGGAGGACTTCCTTACCTCCTAAAGCCCCCTTTATCCAGACAGTGTTCCTTCTTGCCCGCCTATTACACAGGAAGAGGACGAGGAGGAGGAGGATCGTGGAAAAAGAAAATATGGACAGCCGCACTCCAAAAAACGTTGATTTTTTTTGCACTATAAATTAGTGCTTAATCATAGGAGGAGGAGGATTGTGTGCGAATGGAGATGGAGCCTAGAACTCAGCATTAGCAGCAGTCTTCAAGGGATCAATTACAGTCCCAAGAAACTCATGGACTTGTACGTGGCTGGGACGAGGTGGCTGCAGATCATGTCGTCCTCAGTGACCCAGAGGACTCCACACCGAATGCCTCAGCAAACCTACGCTTTATGGCCTCCTTGATCCTGCAAAGCCTGCAGAAGAATCCTTGTATTTGTGCTATCAAGGAGAGGGATCATTACTGGCTGGCAACCCTCCTTGATCCACATTACATGGGTAAGGTTTTCGGACCTTATCTTGCCAGCGTAGAGGGAGCAGAAGATGAAACATCTTTGGGAGGCCTTACAGAAAGGTCTGTGCAACACGTTCCCAGAGACTGGGAGGTTACAAAATCCTGGTCCTGGACAACGTGTTGCTAAGGCTTCAGTCAGTCAAAGAAGGAGCGGTGGAGAAGGTGGCCGTCTGACCGATGTGTTTAGACAATTTTTTAGTCTGCAGCCCCAAGGTATGACCGGTTCCAGCAACCATCGCCAGCGTCTGTTTTACATGGTGCGGGAATACCTGACTTTTTTCCGATAGAAATGTCATTGTGTGCAGGGACAGTTCTAAACACGTTGCACTTCACAGGCATACTATAGACACCCAGTAGGTACGAAAAAAATGCAGTTTTTAAAACTTTTTTTTTTGCATTGATACATGTTCCCTGGAGCAAGACCTGGGTCCCCAACCTGTTTTAGTACAATAACTTGCATATTAGCCTTTAAAATCAGCACTTTTGATTTTGAACGTTCAAGTCCCATAGACTTCAATGGGGTTCTAAAGTTCGCACAAACATTCGGTCCATTCAAAGGTTCTGATGCAAACCGAATCGGGAGCCTAATACCTAAATATTTGAACTCCTCTACCCAACCAAGCAAGATACCCGATGGTGTCTTAGGGTGCGCTGGATGGAGAGGAAAGAGAAGGGATTTCCCCCAATTAATTTTAATCCCTGAGAAAGAGCCAAATATATCCAGAATTTGGAGAGCTGCGGGAAGGGATGATGTGATGTCAGACAAATAAAGGAGAGCGTCGTCAGCATTTAACGATCCTTTTTCCTCGAGCACCCCCACAGTAATTCCCTTATCTGCACCCTTCACCCTGATTGTAGCAGCGAGGGGTTATATTATCAGAGAGAACAACCCAGGGGACAGCCAACATCCCTGCCTGGTCCCCCTGCCAAGAGAGAAGGGTCGGGTCAGAGAGTTATTTGTGCTTATACGAGCAATTGGATCAAAGTATAGCTTAGGAATCGATGCAATAAAGGTGGGAGCCAGCCCAAACTTTTGAAAAACAGCCCAGAGGTAGGTCCACTCCACAGAATCAAATTCCTTTTCGACGCCTAAGGAGACCACCACCCCCGGGCTTTGTTCTTCTGCCAGATGTGCAAACAATCTACTTTCAGTTCCCCTGCCCGGCATGGACCCAGTCTGATCCAGATGCTGTAATATCTTTAAGACGTAAGGCCAATAACCTTAGCCCAAATTTTTGCATCTACACTAAGAGATTGGCCTATATGAGGAGCACAGGTCTGGGTCCTTACCGGGCTTGGAAAGGATAACTATTACCATCTCTCATTGATGGATGTAATTCCCCAGAGTTCTGCAACCGTACCAACATCCCATGATAAAAAGGAAGGAGAGAGTCCGCCTAGGTGCTTTAGTATTCCACCAGGAGCCTATCAGGACTCGGGAATTTCCCTGTTTGCATGGATTTAACCGCATTTAGGATTTCTTCTAGGGTAATAGGGCTGTCTAGCTTATCCCTATAAGAGGCAATTGCTGTATAAATGTCAATGGTCCGAAAAAAGTGTCAAGTGTCCGATCTGTCCGAGGCAATGTCGCAGTCCCACTAAAAAATGCTGATCACTGCTAATACTAGTAAAACAAAAATTAATAATAACAATGCCATAAATATATTCCCTATTTTGTAGACGCTATAACTTCTGCACAAACCAATCAATAAACGCTTATTATGCTTTTTTTTTTTACCAAAGATATGTAGAATACATATTGGCCAAAACTGATGAAGATTTTTTTTGGGTGGGGATATTTATTATAGCAAAAAGTTAAAAAAATATATATATATATATATATATATATATATATATATATATATATATATATATATATATATTTATTATTTTTTTTCAAAAATTGTAGTTTTTTTGTTTATAGCGCAAAAAATAAGAACCACAGAGGTGATCAAATACCACCAAAAGAAAGCTTATTTGTGGGGGAAAAAACGTACATCCATTTTGTTTGGATACAACGTTGCACGACCACTCAATTGTCAGATAAAGCAACACAGTGCTGTATCGCAAAAAATGGCCCGGTCATTAAGGGGGTAAATCTTCTGGGGCATAAGTGGTTAAGGAATGTATACCTATAATAGGACAAATAGTAGAGAAAACCTGCTATTATCCTAATTTGTCACACAATAAATGGAAAAAACACAACATGGGATAATGTTAATAGTTTTATTTGTTATACAATGTAAGTAATTATAAGATGATCAGGATTGTAAGATGAGGGAAGGCACTATCCTTGTACAGAGGGATCAGATTAAACTAAAGCAGAGAGGGGCACAGACAAGGCTTACCTGGCTAATAAAGATATGAAATATTTTTTATTTTTTTATTTTTACACTGATATGACTTTGCTATTTTGTTACATAATTTATTACTATAGGAAGCGTTGGCACAACCAGCGAGCTGACTGCAAAGAGACCAAAGAATACATTTCTTTTTTTTGTATTTTTTTTAGTTTATATATTTGACAATAGCCGCCTAAGATCCAGAGGTATAATTTGGATACCTAGTTTTGACAGGGACCCAGCTCCCACTTCCACTCGCACCGCCTAGGCGACGTCTCCTCTGCCCTCTCCCTCTCTCTCTGCAATCTTGGACACGTCATAGGTCCCAAAAGATTGCTCGGCCATTCAGGACAGCACAGCAAGACTTGCGCATGCGCTGCACGTACCCAGCTGTGGAGCCGCAAGCTGTCACAGCTGGGTGCCCACACTAGTGATGCTGGCGCAAAAGGAAAGGCAAGGGAGAGAACCAAGACTTTAGGCGGCCGCCGGCCACATTGCTGGACCGTGGGACAGGTGAGTGTGTGTATATTAAAAGTCAGCAGATACACTTTTTGTAGCTGCTGACTTTTAATAAACTGAAAAACAAGTGGAACTCCGCTTTAAGTCTTCTCTGGGGTGAGCGAAAGGTGGTCTGTTTTAAATAGAAAGAGAAAAAAAGGAGTGGGAAAGAAAGATAGGGAGAGAGGAACAGAAGAAAAAGAGATGGGGAGAGTGGGAGAGTGGGAGGGGGAAGGGGAAGGAGAGAGGGAGAGAAGAAGGGGGGAGAGAAGTAGAGGGAGAAGAGAAGAGGGAGAGAGGAGAAGAGGGAGAAAAAGGGGGAGGGTGAAAAGGAGAGGGATAGGTAGCGAGGGAGAGAGGAAGAGGTAGAGGAAAAAAAGAGAGAGAGGTAGAGAGAGGGAGGGGGAGAAGGAAAGGGGGACAAGAAGAGGGAGAGGAAGAGGGAAGATGAGAGGGAGAGAGGGGTATAGACTACATGCAGGCTGTGCTGGAACTGCCTACAATGCTAAGCAGACCCAAATTATCACATAACTAGAGAGGATCTCCTAAACACACCTAAACCTCCTGAACAAATCTAGGTAAAGCAAAAAGAAAAATGATAAGCATTGCAATCAGGTCTCTGCAGTAGCTTCAACAGGTTGTGAGCAACAGAACCACGGCAAGGTCCTTCCCACGTCTCTTGAAAAATGTGTTTGGAGCTCTTCTCTGCCCGGCTAACATAATACATGACATAATACAACATCAAAGCTTTGAAAAGATAACGAGACTCCCCGGCGCTTCGTATTGGCTGCAGCAATCTTCCGTGTATCAACCAATAAGCACAATACAGCTCCGAGGTCCGCCCGGTGCTGCTCTTCTCCCTTCCATCCAGTAGAGGCAGGGTGTGCCAGGATGATGTAATTGATGATGTCATTCGCGCAATCGGGATGCAACCGTTCAATGCATGCAGAATTGTTCAAGAATGCATGAGGATTCATCGATACGCAGATTATAATCAACACCCCTACTGAGCAGAGAGCTGGTGACTGCCAGGCCCAGGAACCTAGCACTGTACACAGCTAGGCTCCTAAAAGTCTCTCACTTGTAGTCCATACTCGGGACAAGTAGCAGAATGTGTTTTGGGGTGTAATTCTGTGTATACTCATGGCAAAAAGTCACTTGGTGGGATGTTTGAACTGTCCTGGCATTTTATGCCCAACATTAGAATCTTCCGCCACACATCCACCCACTCTTCTAATGTTGGGCATACATGTCATGTTCTTTTTTTGTTGAGCCCGGGTTCACACTGTAGAGAACACAAACATCGCATGTGATTCGCATGCTGATTCGGTGCTGATCACATGCAATGTCCATGCAATGCGAGTTCAGCCATACAGTATTACTAAACTCGCATTGGATTTGCATTCAAAGAGGTGCAGGGACTTTTTCAGACCCCTTAACCTTCTGATAATTCAGAGGAAGGCAAAAAAAAAAAAACCTTGGTCAAATTGGCTCCAAAAGGAGAAAAAAATTCCTTCCTGACTCCATAAGGCGATCGGATTGTCCCTGAATCATCAGTCTAGAGCACCCAAATCGACAGCTGCTGTGTCCTAATGTGACATATGTGCAAGTGCCGCCCTAAACGCACCCAGGGTGAGTTCAGGGACATGCACCCGCACCCCCAGAGATATCACATTAGGACTTAGTGGCTGTGTCTCTACAATGTTGTGTTCCAGTAGACATCTACAACCAGGAGGGGATAAGGGGAGAGACTGGAGGGGAGGAGTCGATGAAGGGACTGAGTAATCTTTCCTCCTTAAAAAACTGACACTGAACACAGCGCGGTCCGGGTGCAGACAGAGCACATGCCATTCCCTCAGATGAAGCCTCAAGCTGTGCTGTTTGTACCCCCAGTGAGAATGTCAGAGCTGGCTGTGTGCCCCTCTCGCTGCTGTGTCCTAATGTCAGAGGCGTATCTAGTGAAAATGGCGCCTATGGCAAGCACTGAAACTGTGCCCCTGTCAAAATATTTGAAACCTTTTAGATAACCAGGGATAGGGAGGGACACAGTGCGACGAGGTCAGAGAGGGACACTGGGGACCACTGGCATCTGGTGCTTACATTTTTTTGGGGGGGGGGGGGCGCAAACAAACTGAAAGAAAAATCAATTACAGCCACTGTGCCATCAATGGCCAGTCATCGGCCATCATGGGGACGCCTGTCACTCCCCTCCCCAGGCCAAGCTGCAATATTAGCACTTGCTGTGCCGGCGCCATGCTTCAGAAGACCGGCTGCAACGTAGAGGAGCTACATTAGTGCGGGAGGCGGCCGCAGGAGGATGGGTTGGGTTTTTTTGTGCGGGGGGATACCTTTTTTCCGACCCCCTCCCATGGCGCCCAAGGGCACTTGCTATGGCTGCCATATCCTAGATACGCCACTGCCTAATGTGACATCTGTGTAGGTGCCGCCCTAAATACACCCAGGGTGAGTTCAGGGACATGCACCCGCACCCCCGGAGATATCACATTAGGACTCAGTGGCTGTGTCTCTGTTGCCGCTGCCAAATCGATTTGCAGTGCCCATTCATTTCAAGTCACTTGGTGGGATGTTTGAACTGTTCTGGCATTTTATGCCTAACATTAGAATCTTCCGCCACACATCCACCCACTCTTCTAATGTTGGGCATACATGTCATGTTCTTTTTTTGTTGAGCCCGGGTTCACACCGTAGAGAACACAAACATCGCATGTGATTCACATGCTGATGCGGTGCTGATCACATGCAATGTCCATGCAATGCGAGTTCAGCCATACAGTATTACTAAACTCGCATTGGATTTGCATTACATAAAATGTTGCTTTTGCGAACGGCGAACGCGAACTTCCGCAAATGTTTGCAAACGGGCGAACCGCCATAGACTTCAATGGGCAGGCAAATTTTAAAACCCACAGGGACTCTGTCTGGCCACAATTGTATGGAAAAGTTGTTTCAAGGGGACTAACACCTGGACTGTGGCATGCCGGAGGGGGATTCATGGCAAAACTCCCATGAAAAAAAATTATGTATTTGTCGCAGAGTCCGTTTTTAATCCATAAAGGGCATAAATCACCTATCATTCCTAAATTGTTTGGAATAACGTTCTTTAAAACATCAGGTATGATGTTGTATCTATCAGGTAGTGTAAGGGTTAGGGTTACAGATAGGGTTAGGGTTAGGGTTACAGTCTGTAACCCTAACCCTATCTGTTACCCTAACCCTAACCCTATCAGTAACCCTAACCCTGTCTGTAACCCTAACCCTATCTGTAACCCTAACCCTGTCTGTAACCCTAACCCTATCCATAACCGTAACCCTAACCCTAACCCTGTCTGAAACCCTAACCCTATCTGTAACCCTAACGCTAACCCTATCTGTAACCCTAACCCTATCTGTAGTCCTAACCCTGTCTGTAACCCTAACCCTGTCTGTAACCCTAACTCTGTCTGTAACCCTAACCCTATATGTAACCCTAACCCTAACCCTGTCCGTAACCCTAACCCTATCAGTAACCCTAACCCTGTCTGTAACCCTAACCCTATCTGTAACCCTAACCCTGTCTGAAACCCTAACCCTATCTGTAACCCTAACCCTAACCCTATCTGTAACCCTAACCCTATCTGTAACCCTAACCCTGTCTGTAACCCTAACCCTATCTGTAACCCTAACCCTAACCCTATCTGTAACCCTAACCCTATTTGAAACCCTAACCCTGTCTAAATTCCAACGTGTCAGGCTGTCGCAAATCAAGCGCCTCACTGGCATGTTGTTTCACCGCTGGATATCTGAAAAGTGCACCATTGCCGTGTAGGAACGCCTGAAATGGCCACACACCTTCCTGGCCTGCTTGAGGACGTCCTGTAAGTCTAAGTACTTATGCACAAAGCGGTGTACAATCAGATTCAACACATGTGCCTGTCAACTTGCCCAAATTCATTGCCGCCAACAAATTGCTTCCGTTGTCACACACCACTTTGCCAATCTTCAGTTGGTGTGGAGTCAGCCACTGATCCACCTGTGCGTTCATGGCGGACAGGAGTGCTGGTCCGGTGTGACTCTCTGCTTTCAGGCAAGTCAACCCCAAGACGGGGTGAGACTGTCATATCCGGGATGTGAAATAGCCCCTGGGGAGCTGGGGGGGTGCAGGTGATGTGAAGCAAGATGCAGCAGCAGAAGAGGACTCAGCCGAGGAGGTAATCGCAGAGGATAAAGTAGGAGGAGTATAGAGGAGGTGGCAGCAGGCCTGCCTGCAAGTCGTGGCGGTGTCACCAACTCCTCTGCAGAGCCACGCATTACATGCTTGGCAGCCGTCAGCAGGTTTACCCAATTCGCAGTGTAGGTGATATACCTGCCCTGACCGTGCTTTGCAGACCAGTTATCAGTGGTCAGGTGGACCCTTGCCCCAACACTGTGTGCCAGAGATGCCATGACTTCCTTTTGCACAATAGAGTACAGGTTGGGGTTTGCCTTTTGTGAAAAGAAATTTCCGCTGGGTACCTTCCACTGCGGTGTCCCAATAGCTACACATTTTTCAAAGGCCTCAGACTCCACCAGCTTGTATGGTAAAAGCTGGCGGGCTAAGAGTACCGACAAGCCAGCTGTCAGACGCCGGGCAAGGGGGTGACTCTGTGACATTGGCTTCTTACACTCAAACATGTCCTTGACAGACACCTGATTGTGGGCAGATGAGCAGGAACTGCTTAAGGTGAGAGACGGAGTGGCGGATGGTTGAGAGGGGGGCAAGGAGGACAGCAGTGGATGACGTGGCTGAAGATGCTGGACCAGGAGGAGGATGGTGGCTTTGAGCTTGTGTGCTGCTTGTACTCTTCATCATGTGTTGATCCCATAGGCGTTTGTGCTGTGAGATCATGTGCCTTCGCAAAGCAGTTGTACCTAGGTGGGTGTTGGATTTCCCACGACTCAGTTTGTGTTGGCAAAGGTTGCAAATGGCATCGCTGTTATCAGAGGCAGACACACAAAAAAAATGCCACACTGCTGAAAATCAAAAAGGTGTTGAATAGTCTCGCGGCCACGGGCTGTCTGAGCAGTTCTGGGCCGGATGTCAGACAGTCACAGCGAGCAGAGTGAAGCCGCCTCCCCCTCCAGTGTTTATGTGTACACAGGAGGAGGGAACCTGCTGCCTGTGCCACGCTGATGGCTGATCTTAGGTACTGAATAGGATGGGGGAGGGGGGTCCGTCTGTGGTGTAATGGGGGTTTGTGCTGGATCAGGGGTCCATCTATGCTGAACGGGGGTCTGTACTGAAGGGGGTCCATCTGTGCTGAAGGGGGGGGGGGGTCTGTACTGAAGGAGGGTATGTTCTGAAGTGGGGGTACATATGTGCTGAAGGGGGATTTGTGCTTAAAAGGGGTCCATCTGTGCTGAAGGTGGGGTCTGTGCTGAATGGGAGGGTCTGTGTTAAATGGGGGATCTGTGCTGAAGGGGGGGTCCATCTGTGCTGAATGGAGGGGTCTGTGCAGAATTTGGGGTCTGTGCAGAATGGGGGGTCCAGCTGTGCTGTATGGAGGGGTCTGTGCTGAAGGGGGGTCCATCTGTGCTGAAGGGGGGGTCCAACTGTGCTGAAGGGGGGTCTGTACATTCTCTAGCCTACATTTATATGGGCATGGAGTGAAGCTGAATTATCTCAAGAGCTATTTCACACTGCCAGCTGGCCACGTTATCAGTAAAGCGCCGCTAAAAAGCAGCGCTTTACCATCGTTTTAGCTGCGCTATTCGGCCACTAGCGAAGAGCTTTTAACCCCCGCTAGCGTTTGAAGAAAAGGTTAAATGCGACTGTGTATCGCCGCTGCCGAAGCGCCCCCCTTAAAAAAATGTCAGCGGACCCCCATGCACACAGCCATTATTAACCACTTCAGCACCGGAAGAATTTACCCCCCTTCCTGACCAGAGCACTTTTTTTGCCATTCGGCACTGCGTCGCTTTTAACTGACAATTGCACGGTCGCACCCAAACAATGTTTTTGGTTAAAAAAAATCGCACTAAGCGTTTATTGATTGGTTTGCGCAAAAGTTATAGCATCTACAAAAGAGGAGATAGTTTTATGGCATTTTTATTATTATTATTTTTTTTACTAGTAATAGTGGCGATCTGCGATTTTTACCTTGCCCCCCCCCCCCCCCCCCCCACACTGGGAGAAGACAATGACCTGGCAGGAGAGATTCCCACATCAACACTGTCTGTGTTGATGGAGGAATCAAGAAAATTGACCCATGGTTGCAGGAAAGAAATTTGCTCTGTCTTTGGCCAGTCTTAACCACTTCAGTACCGGGCACATTCACCCCCTTCCTACCCAGACAATTTTCAGCTTTCAGCGCTGTAACATTTTGAATGACAGTTCCGCGGTCATGCGACTCTGTACCCAAACAAAATTGTATATTTTTTCCCCACATTTAGATCTCTCTTTAGGTGGTATTTGATCACTGCTGGGGATTTTATTTTTTGTGCTACACAATTTTGAATATGACCTGCCAATCTCTATGCTCAGATAAGGGTCTAGTATGGATTTTTGGGGTACCCCACACTTTTTTTTTTCAAAATCCATACCAGACTTAAAGAGCCTGGGATGGACCTGGGTGAAAACCCTATGTCGTTTTTTTTTTCCCGCAAATATTATTTTTCTTTTCTCCTCTATTCAGCTGTCAGCGAGGAACCCTGCTGACAGCTGATGACTAATCGGTTGTTAACCACTTAAGACCCGGACCAATACGCTGGTAAATGACCCAAGGTGTTTTTGCGATTCGGCACTGCGTCGCTTTAACAGACAATTGCGCGGTCGTGCGACGTGGCTCCCAAACAAAATTTGCGTCCTTTTCTTCCCACAAATAGAGCTTTCTTTTGGTGGTATTTGATCACCTCTGCGATTTTTATTTTTTGCGCTATATACAAAAATAGAGCGACATTTTTGAAAAAAAACACTATTTTTTACTTTTTGTTAAAAAAAAAATCAAATAAACTAAATTTTAGTCAAACATTTAGGCCAAAATTTATTTAGCCACATGTCTTTAGTAAAAAAAAAAATCGCAATAAAAAAAAATAGCTACCTAGCGGGAACAGCGACACTAATACAGCGATCAGAAAAATGATCGCTTAGTGACGCTGGCAATAGGGAGTGAAAGGGTTAACTAGGGCGGTGATCAGGGGGTTAAAACTTTATTAGGGGGGGTGGGGGGGCTATCCTGAACCTAACACTAACTGTTTTTTACACTGCCTGTCACACTGACACTAAATGCAGTGATTAGATCACTGCATTCAGTGACACTGTGACAGGGGGGTGGGGGGGGGGGGCGATCACAAGGGGTTAATATGCCTATGTGAGTGTGTGTCAGTGTTGTGTTGGTGCACACTTACTTGTGATGTCTTCTCTCATCAGCAGCGCTGGGAAACAGCGCTGCGATGAGAGAATACATCATTTCCTCCTTCCTGTGTAAACACAGGAGGAGGAAGTGACAGGTTGGGAGCGCGCTCCCATTGGCTGGGAGCGATCGCGGGGGGGCGGGTATTCGCCGACATCCGCCCCCAGATCCCGGATCGCTCCCGGAGCCAGGGGGACCCCCGCACGCCGCGGAGGGGGTCCCGATGGGACCCCCGAACCGCACTTAGGCGGGGACGTAAATTTACGCCCTTGTGCCTGTACGTGCCATTCTGTGGCCGTATATGTGCGTGCGGGGGTCCTTAAGTGGTTAAGGAAGCAGTGGCTGGCTTCCCGGCTCACTTCTTAGCAACCAGCTATATGCACTGAATGTAAAAAATAAAAAAGGAAAACGCAAATCACGGCAAAATCGCAGTAAAAACGTGGTTAAAAAAAAGCGGAAAGCACTGCAGAAACACAAAGCACCGCAAAAAGCAACATGTGTAGAGGTGAACCGAGCCTAAAACTGAGAGCCGAGCGATTAAACACCGCTGATCGTTCGGTTCTCAGGGCTCCCTGAGCAGAGAGCTGGTGACTGTTAGTCAACGCTTTCTTCTTTGCCCTGCTCACTGGAGTGCTGGGCTGTGGAGGGGGAGGAATCAGCCAGCTTAGGCCCTCGATGGCTCACTGAGAGGCTGGTCCGAGTGCCGATCCAGGCACGTGGTCGGGTCCCGACTTCATTGTTGCGAACTTGCCCTGAGCCTGGACCGGCTCTACAATGTCAGCCGGCAATGGGCTTCATCTAAAAACGAGTTACAGGAGTGCAGAAGGGACTGCACCTCTGTAACCCCCACAGGAGGAATACAGCCAACTAAGCGTTGTCTGTACTTCTAATTTAACCACTTGCTGTCCGGGCCAATTTTGAAATTTTTCTCATAAATGTAAAAAAACAGTGTTTCCCGTTATAAAAATGCGCGGTGACGTCAGAACGCCGCCTCCCTACGACGTGACCAAGTCCTGTCGTGACGAAACGTTGGGTGGTGGCGTTCTGACGCCACCGCGCATTTTCTCTACCCGAATGATACGTGCTGTGTGTTCCTTAGCCGGCCGGCTTTTGTTTTGAATGCTCTGTACTACAAGATCTATGTAAGTGCAAGTCTATATTCATTAAAGGTTTTACACTATGTGAGTCCTTTTGTTTTATGCATATCCTTGGATGGCACATCGGGAGTGATTCATCAGCACTCAGGATCTAGGCTATCAGAACTTGGGCTATTGTATTGGATATCACCGATCCAGGTCTCTTACTAGGCTGTTTGCGATCTCCTATAATATAGAGATCATCTCCATTTGGTAAGAGGCTTCATGTGGCTGTGGTGGAGGTTTCGTCCTTTCAAGCACTTTTCCTGTGTGGTCTCGTCTGTACACTTGGGAGACTTGTTACATGAATTCTTGTCCTTTTGGCGGACTTATCATCTCATATGATTATCCCATCTAAGAACTTTAATGTATATTGCAATTGATCACTTCATTTACCTTTTGCTTTATTTATTAGCGTGATCTCATTACTATTTGCAATTTTTTATGTTGCACGATATTTGCACAGACATTTATCTAAATAGATTTTACAAGTTAGCCTTAAACACACGGGCTCAATGCATGTTACAACAGTTTGCTGTCCAAAACCAATAAAAATGGTTTCATACCTTATTTCTGACATCTTCACCAGGCACTTCCTGGTTTCAATCCCGCGGGAGGGGGCGTGTCGCCAGGGCCGGTGCAAGGATTTCTGCCTACACAAGCGAAGCTCCATTTTGGCGTGCCCCATTACATGACCAGACCTGCCCCATTACATGACCAGACCGTGCCCTTAGCTTATCCCATGCAAATCGCGGGCGTGTAACCTAACAGCTTACCTTACCAGAATCGCGGCTGTACGATTTTTCAAAAGCCGCGCCTCCGACGTCTTCTGTTCCGAGATAGGCGGAACATTCAGCTTTCCATGAGGCATTCAGCTTTCAGCTTTCATTCAGCTTTCCGAGGACGAGAGGGCCTCCGTGATAGGCGGACACCAAACACAGGACGAGAGGGCCTCCGTGATAGACGGACACTGAACACAGTGCCTCCTGGGAAGCTGATTGTTTCTGCCTATCACGGAACAGAAGACGTCGGAGGCGCGGCTTTTGAAAAATCGTATGGCAGCGATTCTGGTAAGGTAAGCTGTTAGGTTACCGGCGTATAAGACGACCCCCGACTTTTAAGAAGATTTTAAGGGGCTAGAAAGTCATCTTATACGCCGGAAAATACGGTATTAAAAAAAAAAAAGGTAATTTTTTCGCCCCATCCCAGGCTGTGGACCTGCCCGCCCCAAGCGGCCGCTTGGTCCGCCTGGTGGTTGCGCCGGCCCTGCGTGTCGCTTCGGCTGGGATCGCCGCAATGATTCCTGGGAGCACAGCGTGACACTGACCAGGAGATGATTCTCTATATAAGCACACTCTATATAAGCATTTCTGCACGTCACATGACTCTTCCAGCCGGTCATGTGACGAGGGCGGATACAATTCCGCCATTTCAAGTCACCGTATCCCGGAAGCAAATCCAGGAGGGCTTCAGAGTGCCCACAATTAAGATGGAAACGTCCATCTATCAGTTTTATAAAATATCCTTTCCTGGACAAGGACGATCCTGGCGGCTAGAAGAATGGCTCACGAGGGTAGCAGATTGAGTAAGGTAAGAGCTCAAGAATGATCAAAAAGAAAACACATTCCCGCAGAACCCCCGATTTAAATGCATTTTAGTGACAAAAACAGAATACAATATTCAAATTGTTTGGTAAAATATAAAAGACAATGTTATGCTGAGTAAATAGATACCGAACATGTCAGGATTTACAATTTTGCATGCCCATTAGTGCCACTTATCAGTGCCCATCAATACCCGTCAGTGCCGCCTCATCAGAGCAATCATGTGACCACAGTCACAGTGGACACATGATCGGAAGTCAGTCCCGCCAACTACTGATTTTTTAGACCTGACAGCTCGGGCTTTGTGCTGCGAGTACTCGGAGAGCACGCTCTCGCCACACCCATGCATATGCGTGGCATGTGGGAGGTAAAGCCCACACTTTTGCCTCCACTCATTTGTGTTGGGCAGTCATAAAATGGGTTAAAATTATTCTTTCTTATTCTTGTTCTTGTTGCCTAAGGACTGTTCTGATTGTTCCTGTCCATAATCTATTAATAGACCAACTTTAATGAATTGCATCTTAATTAGAGGTAAGAGATTAATATTAACACATTGGATTAAAAACTCTCTTCCTTCTAAATCTGAAGTCAAAGCTCATTTAATAGAGGATTTTCAATATTGAATTGATAGATTTGTGTAATGAGTCAATTACTGGCAGTGTCCTCCTTATGGGTCGCTGGAAACCCTTCCTGAATTTTATACATTTGTTCTAGAGGCTACTGAGCTCCGTGGACATCGCCAGATAATATGAAAATTGAGATTTAAAGAATAACTCTGGGTGATCTATGTACATTGCAGGGATTTTAACAAACTTTGTTGCAGATTCCTTTGGCTCAATTATTTTGCTGAGGGTGAGGCAGTCCCCATTAGACATGTGCACAACCGGAAAATGCGTTTTTCGTTTTAGTTAAAAAAAATTTTTTTTCCCATTTATCGAATTATTCGTTATGATCAGCATTCGTTACTTTGGAATGCATTTGTATTCGTTCCGTTCCATTCGTTTAGATGCGGTATCTGTTACTTCGGATAATTCATAAATTCGGCTGCATTCGTATTCGTTAAGTTCACTAACTGTTTGAAATTTGAAAGAAAATTCCAATACCTATAATGTAATAGTTTATATTGTCGTTATTATTATTAGTTCACAAAGAAAATGCGCCCAACGTTGCGCCGGCGTAGCGTATATTCGTCGGCGTAAGCCAATGTAAGTCAAAGTAGGTGGAAGTGGGCGTGATGCATGGTAATGAGGCGTGACCCCATGCAAATGATGGGCTGAGCTTCATCCAAGTACTTAAAATGAACTGCGCATGCGTCGTAACTTGGACGTATCCCCGTGCACATGCGTAAAACCACGTCGAAATAACTGCCTAAGATACGTCGAATCACTGCCTACGACGTGAACGTAACCTACGCCCAGCCCTATTCACGTAGTACTACGTAAACGACGTAAAATACGACGGCTTTTTCCTGGTCCATACCTTTGCATGAGTTGCGCCTCCTATATGAGGAATAACTTTACGCCAGACGTAACCCTTACGCCAATCGCTTAAAACATGCGCCGGGCGCAAGTACGTTCGTGAATCTCCCTCATTTGCATATTTGCATCGAAAATCAATGGGAGTACCAAATGCGTCCAGTGTAAATATGCGCCCACTATACGCCGGCGTAGGCAAGTTACGTCGGTGGGATGAAGTCAGTTTTTTGGCGTATCTTAGTTCTCTGGGTACAGCGCATAGATACGACGGCGCATATTTACACTTACGCGGCGTAAATCGAGATACGTCTGCGTAAGTGCTTTGTGAATCCGGGCCAATATTTTTTTACTTTTTGTTATAATAATATCCCATTTTTATTTTATTTTTTTAACGTTTTTTTTTTTCTCAGTTTAGGCCAATATGTATTCTTCTACATATTTTTGGTAAAAGAAAATCGCAATAAGCGTATATTGATTGGTTTCTGCAAAAGTTATAGGGTCTACAAAATAGGGGATATAGTTATGATTATTTTTTATTTTTTATTACTAGTAATAGCAGCGATCTGCGATTTTTTTTGTCAGGACTGCGATATTGCGGTGGACACATTGGACACTTTTGACACTATTTTGGGACATTCACATTTATACAGCGATCAGTGCTATAAATATGCACTGATTACTGTATAAATGTGATTGGCAGGGAAGGGGTTAACACTAGGGGGCGAGGAAGGGGTTAAATGTATTCCCTGGGAGTTATTCTTACTGTGGGGGGAGGGGACTGACTGGGGGAGGTAACCGATGCTGTGTCCCTGTTTACACACAGAGCTCCACGTCCTTGCTCTGTCACTGGCGATCGCAAATACCTGGCGGACATCGCAGCCACCAGCCACGCGCATCGGCATCACGTGACACAATTATAATTGAAAATACGAAAAACAAAATTATCCAAATGTAATCGATTTGTTAAACTTGGAGGTTGAATCGTTTTTTTTTTGTGTTTTTTTTCGGATTTTAATTTCTTATATTTGTTCTTATTTTCAGATTTTCCTTTATTCCGATTTTCGGATTTTGGATTTTCATTCTTTCAGATTTTTGTTCTTTTTGAAAATGTGCTTTCGTATTCATTCGTCAAAAGAGTCTTTTGTTCATTTCAGATGCTGCCGAACGAATATGCCAAATTTCATCCCAAAACAAATTGCACATGTCTAGTCCTTATGGAATCCACTAAATCCAACAACTGTTTTGTCTGTCAGTTTGTAGCATTTTGCTGTGTCCCTGCTGTGGATTGAATAATCCTCACTTAGTCGTGCATCTAAAGCAACAAGTACTACATCTTCCCCAGCAAGAGCCAATACAGTACCTCCATTGAAGGTGTAGGGTAGAGGCTGGACCTTTACTGCACCAGCCCTGTGTAATGGTAATCAATCCCCCTGTACATGTGCTCCCCGACGACCCCGGCCCAGGACTCCGCAGAATAATCCTGATACACCAACTCCACCACCACTTTTCACACCTGCCAATTTGTCGGCTGTTGCTGTCCCAGGCGGAGTTCAGGATTCGGTGCTATACCGGAACCATCTGCCCTGCTCTCTATTGCAGCCGCATACTTCCTGTACCACCGGGTCTATTCTTCCCACAAATGCTCTGGGATGGCGGGACAGGAACTCGTGATCTGGGCTTACCCATCCCAGAGCAGGAGGTCACGGTCCACATCAGAGGGAGCCCATGGGCCAGCGGTTGGGAACCCCTGGTATCAGGGCAGGGCCGATCCTAGGCAGGGTGCGCGGGGTGCTCGGCACCCAGGTGCCGCAAAGGTGGGGGCGCCAAAGCTTCAAAGTGCTCTCCTCCCTCCTCCTTGTGTGTGTCCAGAGGTGGAGCGCATGTAGCGGGTGCTGCGATTCCCCATCCCACTTGCTCTCTCCGCTGACAACTCACAAGAGCGCACACTTCCCACTGTCCCCAGAATCCGGGTAGGTAACGCAGCTGAGCCTAGTACTGGAACACGTTTCGGTACTAGGCCCCACTAATTAATTCTGTCCGGGGCTCATGGAGCAGTCTCCTGTCTGCCCCGCCCCCTCTGCCTGAGTCAGCTCTTCTCCCATAGGCCGTTTGATGAGAGGCTTCTGGGTTGGCCAGAGCTGCTGTCAATCATCCCGTGCACTCTGAGAAATGCTCTCCGAGTGCCACCCTCCTAGTAACCACAGATGCCAAGTATGCCCCGCCCCCTGCAATGTGCTTCTGCTCCTAGCGCGCCCGAGCTACAGGGATCTATTGGACAGGTACTGATCTATGGGGTCACCTGATTTGGGGGGCTCTGATGGGGACACCTGCTGTGGGGGGGCTCTGATGGGGGACACCTGCTGTGGGGGGGCTATGATAGAAGACACCTACTGGGGGGCTCTGATGGGGGACTCTGATGGGGGACACCTGCTGTGGGGGGCTCTGATGGGGGACAACTGCTGGGGGGTACTCTGATGGGGGACACTAATGAAGACTTCTTAGGGGAGCATCTCTGTGTTCGTAGCCATAGAAACATTTGTAAAGGGGATGAGTTAGTAAGATGACCACGCCCATGTAAGGGCTCCAGCAATATTTCTGCACCCAGGCGTCTGTGACCCTAGGATCGGCCCTGTATCAGGGCCACTGATAAGGCAGTAAACCCAGCCCTCCTGTACTCGGCCTGGGCCCTATCTGTTCAAAAAAGGGGGCCCAGGCACAAGCTGAGCAGGCGGACCAGCTGTACAGTCCTATTGCAGACACCAATCTTTTTCTGCCTCCCTCTGCAGAACTGCCAGCTTCTCCTTCTTTTTCTACCTCCAGTTGCACTGCAGGGGGATTGGTTCTAACACATACAACCGTGCCATCTGCTGTCCAAGCCCCTCTGTGTGAACCTTTCCACCACAGCACTGCCAGCCTCCTTCCTCTCCCACTGGCTGCTACTGCAGACACACGGGGGGGGGGGGGGGGGGATTTTTCAGGATGGAGAGCAAGGGAAGGGGCTGGTAAATATGTAATTTTCTGGTCCCTCCTTTTCCTAAATGAACACAGTGCGTGGTCGGCACCAATCACTCACGTGTCCATTCATCGCCAAAGCATAGTAAACTATATTTACTATGCTTCAGTTTGTAAATGAGCAGGAAGCCTCAGAGCACTTCCTAATCATTCATATGTGCTGCTGAGTTTGCAGAGGAAGGGACTGAAAAATCGATGTCCTCTGTCACTTTCGGCTGGGGGAGCCCTGTCAGGTCATGGGGCACCGTGATTTCTAACAGAAGCCCTGCCTGGTATATATCATCCAACTCTACCAATAATAAGCACTTCAATATGAAGTAATAACTCCACCTTAAAGTGGATGTAAAGCCACTCTCATCCTTTCTAAACTACTGCCATAGTGCTGATCTATAAGGATATAAATGCCTCCTGCATGTATTCTTACCTGTGAAATGTCTCCCCTCTGTCTGTTATGAGACCCGTAAAACTGCAGATTCTGTGGGTGGATCTGTTGTCTGGAGCTTGGTGGGTGGAGTTGTGATGTCAGTAGACTTCCCGCCCTCCTCTACACTCCCATTGTCAACATGCATTTTTCCTGTGTATTCCTTAAGCCCCGTACACACGGCCGAGGTTCTCGGCAGAAACCAGTGAGAACCTCGCTGGAAGCCGCATTCTGCCGAGAACCTCGGCTGTGTGTATGCTCTCAGTGAGCCCCGCCCATCGGGAAACCCGTCGAGCACATAGAGAACAGGTTCTCTATTTGCTCGACGGCCCGTCGGGATGAATGGCTGGTTGCCTTTCCCGACGGGCGGGTCGCGGAATCTGACGGCCGGCAGAGAACCTCGACGGGCGGAACGATGTGTTCTGCACGTCGAGTTTCTCTGCCGTGTGTACGCAGCATTACACTAAATTCTGCTATGATCACTAACATCCAGTCAAAATCCAGAAAAGTAACCACATGACTACAGAAAAGGAGTGGGGGTGGGTTTTAAAAAAAATAATGCCTGTCTCCAGGTTAGTGCATGTGATGTGTAAATAACCTGTCACTTACAGCAAGGGGGCGGAACAGACTAAGGTTTTTCTCTGTAAGTCCGTTTTTTTTCACTGAACAATAAAAGAGGATTGCTCAGAGCTGGATAAACTCTGTGTGGCAAGACTGGGCACAGATTATAGGAAATCTTATACTGTACATTGTGACATAAAAAAAAAAAAAGAAAAAAATGTGGGTTTACATCCACTTTAACTTATTCTCCTCTGTTTGTTGTGTGTTGCTGTTCCTAAACGTGTTTAGCAGAATAAAACGCCTGCTTCCTCAGGGGGATACACATTAGAGGGGCCAGGCGCTATGCAGTATTACCCAAAATAAAAGAAGGAAGGAAACCGCAAAAAAATAGTAAAATGAACCCAATATCAAATAATATACTTATTTTTTTATTGTCATTTTTATTGTTTTCCAAGAAACTACAAAATAATATAATCAAACAGAAAATAAAATAACAATATAATAAAATTACAAAGGAGAAGTTATAATCAACAATCTAATGGTACAAGTTCCAATATACCGTATATACTTGAGTATAAGCCGACCTGAATATAAGCCAAGGCACCTAATTTTACCACAAAAAAAGGTAAAATTTATTGACTCGAGTATAAGCCGAGGGTGTCCATCTGCAAGCCTCACTGTGCCTCATGCATGCCTCACTGTGTCCATGTCCATGCCTCACTGTGCCCATGTCTCACTGTGCCCATGAATAGACCAACGCTTAACATGGGAGTCTATTGAAGGTGTGCCCGGGTTTGAATAATATTTGCTCCCTAGCTGCAGGTCCCCTAGGCAACAAACGTTGCACAGTTGTAGAGAAAAAATGGGGCAACATGTGTGCCAACTTCTGGGTCCAGGAGACCTACGACCGGCCGGTACTAGGTCCCCAAAATCACTGGAGAAATGACCGTTTAACATGGGAGTCTATGGAAGGGGTGCCCGGCTTTGAAAAATCTGTGTTCCCCGGCCGTAGGTCCCCCGGACGACAAACTTTGCACACTTGTAGAGGAAGAGGGGGCTACATGTGTGCCAAGTTTGGCCGGCCTGTACCGGGTCCTCAAAATCCGGAACATCAGGCGCAAAAAGGTGACTTGAGTATAAGTCGAGGGGGGTATTTTCAAGTGCTGAAAAACTTGGCTTATACTCGAGTATATACGGTAAGTTCCTTTTAATGTTTCAAAAGGTTCGGGTAACCAAAATAGTGTCTGATTTTGGGGGTATTACTAATGCCTTATTCTTAATACTATGGTGCATTACCTTATTTCACTATTCCTCCAAGCTCCGAGACTAAACATAATAATATACTTCTTACATATAGATATAGGACACTATAGGAGGTGAGAAAACAAACCAAAGGAGTATTATTTATCCAAAATTAAAGTGGAGGTTCACCCTCCAAACAAATTTTAGGCATGCATTGGAGGCCACCCACCCGACCGGCAGTATGCCTGTGTTTTTTTTTTTTTCTATACATACCTTATTACGGGCTCTCGTCCCCTCCGGCGATCGCATGTGACTGGGCGTTTCCAATCACAGGCTGTGATTGACGTCCCTCAGCCCGGCGCAGACAGCGCGTCACGAGATGCCGAAGGAAACCGAACTCCGGTGCGGCCCTATACGGCGCCCAGGGGCGGACTGACCATTGAGTCACTCGGGCACTGCCCGAGGGCCCCATGCCACTAGGGGGCCCCATCAGGGTTGCCAGGCTCAGTAAAACCAGGGACAGTATGTAAAAATCTGTGTTTTTTTTACATCTGTCCCTGATATGTCCAAAACCGACATGCTTTTAATGTGAAAATCCTGAGATTTTAGCTGCCCCGCCTCTGCACTGCCTCCTGGCGTGGTGGCCATCTGTAAGCCCGGGGGCCCCATAATCGTCTATTGCCCGGGGGCCCTATGAGTTGTCAGTCCGCCCCTGACGGCGCCTGCGCAGCAACGTTCGGGTTCCTTCGGCATCTCGTGACGCGCTGTCTGCGCCGGGCTGAGGGACGTCAATCACAGCCTGTGATTGTAAACGCCGAGTCCCGCGGGACCGCCGGAGGGGACGAGAGCCCGTAATAAGGTATGTATAGAAAAAAAAAAAAAACACCGGCACGCTGCCGGTCGGGTGGGTGGGCTCCATGGCATGCCTGAAATTTGTTTGGAGGATGAACCTCCCCTTTAAGTAATAAACAAATTCTCCAAAGTAATCTGCATGTACATATGCAAGTCTCCTACCGGGCACTGAATACCAAAGGGAGTTATGGGATTGTTAGACTATTCACTAAGTTCCAGGCCCTCCAACACCCGAGGACTGATTCTAATGTCAAATCGCTAAATGCTTGCATTGGATAACTGCACTCTGTTCCTTATAAAATAAGCACATACACCATATTACCAAAAGTATTGGGACACCTGCCTTTACACGCACATGGGCCCAGATTCACAAAGACTTACGCCGACGTATCTACTGATACGCCGTCGTAAGTCCAAATGTGCGCCGTCATATCTATGCGCTGATTCTTTAAATGAGATACGCCTGAATTTTGCCAAGATACGACCGACGTAAGTCTCCTACACCGTCGTATCTTGGGTGCATATTTACGCTGGACGCATTCGACGTTCCCATTATAAATATGCAAATGAGCAAGATACGCCGATTCACGAAACGTACGTACGCCCGACGCAGTAATCGACGCCGTTTACATAAGGCATTTTTTCGGCGTACAGATAAACCACCAAAAAGGTGGCGCATCCCATACAAAGGTATGGACGTCGGAACAGCCGTCTTTTTTACGTCGTTTATGTAAGTAGTACGTGAATGGGGCTGTGACGTTCACGTTGTAGGCAGTGTTCGACGTGTATCTTAGGCATTCTATTCAACGTGATTCTGGGATACGTCCACGTACAGCGCATGCGCATATCATTTGCATGGGGTCACGGTTCATTATAATAAAACACGCCCACTGCCTTGCTACTTTGAATTACGCGAGCTTACTCCGGCCCATTTACGCTACGACGCCGTAACTTAGGGAGCAAGTGCTTTGTAAATACAGCACTTGCCTCTCTAAGTTGCGGCGACGTAGCATAAAGAAGATACGCTACGCCCGCACAAAGATACGCCTCTCTACGTGGATCTTTAATGGCATCCCAGTCTTAGTCCGTGGGGTTCCATATTAAATTGGCCCTCCCTTTGCAGCTATAACAGCTTCAACTCTTCTGGGAAGGCCGTCCACAAGGTTTAGGAGTGTGTCTATGAGAATTTTTGATCATTCTTCCAGAAGCGCATTTGTGAGGTCAGGCACTGATGTTGGACAAGAAGGTCTGGTTTGCAGTCTGCACTCAAATTCATCCCAAAGGTGTTCTATCGCGTTTAGGTCAGGACAGGTTCCTCCACCCCAAACTCTCTCATCCATGTCTTCATGGATCTTGCTTTGTGCATTGGTCTAAATCATTTGGTGGAGGGGGGATTATGGTGTGGGGTTGTTTTTCAGAGGTTGGACTTGGCTCCTTAGTTCTAGTGAAGGGAAATCTTATGCCCTGTACACACGATCTGTTCGTCTGATGAAAACAGTCCGCTTTCATCGACGAACCGATCGTGTGTGGGCACCATTATTTTTTTTCCCATCGGTGAAAAAAAAAGAACCTGTTTTAAAAAATGTTGTTGGTTAAAAAATTATATAAAAAAACGATCGTCTGTGGGGAAATCCATCGGTCAAAAATGCATGCATGCTCAGAATCAAGTCGACGCATGCTCGGAAGCATTGAACTTCATTTTTCTCTGCAGGTCGTTGTGTTTTACGTCACCGCGTTGGACACGATTAGATTTTTAACTGATGGTGTGTAGGCAAGACTGATGAAAGTCAGCTTCATCGGATATCTGATGAAAAAAAACATCCGTCTGCTTTCTTCGCATGAACCGATCGTGTGTACAGGGCATTAAACATCCCAAAGGTGTTCTATCGGGTTTAGGTCAGAACAGGTTCCTCCACCCCAAACTCTCTCATCCATGTCTTTATGAACCTTGCTTGGTGCACTGATCCAAATCACTTGGTGGAGGGGGGATGATGGTGTGGGGGTTGTTTTTCAGGGTTTGGCCCCTTAGTTCCAATGAAGGGAACTCCTAAGGCGTCAGCATACCAAGACATTTTGGACAATTTCATGCTCCCAACTTTGTGGGAACAGTTTGGGGATGTCCCCTTCCTGTTCCAACATGACTGCACACAGGAGAACAAAGCAAGGCCCATAAAGACATTGAAGAGCAAGTTTGGGGTGGAGAAAATTGACTGGCCTGACCTCAACCTGATAGAACACCTTTGGGATGAATTAGAGCGGAGACTGTAAGCCAGACCTTCATGTCCAACATCAGTGCCTGACCTCACAAATGCCCTTCTGGAAGAATGGTCAAACATTCCCATAGACACTCCTAAACCTTGTGGACGGCCTTCCCAGAAGAGTTGAAGCTGTTATAGCGGCAAAGGGCGGGGCCAACTCAATATTGAACCCTACAGACTAAGGCCGCGTACACACGATCAAATCTATCTGCTGAAAACGGTCTGACAGACCGTCTCAGCAGACAGATTCGATCGTGTGTACGGGCGAGCCGACGGATTTGGCCAGCAGACAGATTTTAAAGCATGCTTTAAAATCTGTCTGCTAGGAACCCGTCGGACCGATATGTCTGCTGGTTAGTACGCTAACCAGCAGACGTAGCTGCCCGCACATGCGTCGAATGGATTCGACGCATGCGCGGAAATGTTTTACTTCCTGGTGCGGTGACGTGGCGGCGTCAACGTCACCGCCACGTCACCACGCTGTCTGCCGGCGGAGATTTTGGTTTGACCGTGTGTACAGCGATCAAACCAAAACAGCCCAGCAGACAAATCTGACCAAATCGGTCTGTCAGACCGATTTTAACAGATTCATTTGCTCGTGTGTACGGGGCCTCAGACTGGGATGCCATTAAAGTTCATATGCGTGTAAAGACAGGTGTACCGATACTTTTGACAATATAGTGTATGTATAAATAAAGTGACATAAAATATCTCCTGACTTGTTAAAGTTCCTGCTGTTTATTGCTGTCATGTTACACCTTAATAAAAATGTATAATTTAAGATAAGCATCCAAGCCACTCAAAGAAACCGTCTTTGAAGTTCGAGGAGAAAGCATGCAATACGGGTTGCAATTTAATGTGTGTGAACCAAAAATTTAAACATATGTCTCGAGTAGGACACTTCAAAGAAAACCTGGAAGCAGTTTCATGTGTATTTTCCTAGCAATTAATTACATTTAAGATCTAATAACTGTCTGATATTTTGGTAAAATGCTCTTCGTTCTATCGCTGTGGTTGAATGATTTGCTGCTTTATTTTACGCCGGGATCAACTGCACAGAGCGGGTGATTTTCTTTTGGTAAACATTTTGCAGACCTAAAAACATAACAGCTTCCTCCATACATGCAGTATATAGAATACTCCACTCTTGAGATGATCTTTATCTTTCACCTGACATTCTGGGCCAGATTCTCGTATATTGGCGTAAATGCCAGCGGGGCATAGTGTATTTACGCTACGCCGCCGCAAGTTTGGACGCAAGTGGCGTATTCTCAAAGCACTTGCGTCCTAAGTTACGGCGGCGTAGGGTAAATGGCCCGGCGTAAGCCAGAGTAATTCAAATGTGGATGAGGTGGGTGTGTTTTATTGAAATGAATCGTGACCCCACGTTTTTTGACGCTTTTTTTTAACTGCGCATGCGCCGTCCGTTGACGTATCCCAGTGCGCATGCTCCAAATTACGCTGCAAATAATCATTGGTTTTGACGTGAACGTAACTTACGCAAAGCCCTATTCGCGAATGATTTACGTAAACGACGGAAAATTTGACGCTGTCCCGACGTCCATACTTAACATTGTGTACGCCTCACCTACGCAAAGTTACCCCTCATAAAGCAGGGTTAACTTTACACTTAAGCAAATGACGTAAAATACGACGACCGGGGCGCAAGTACGTTTGTGAATCGGCGTATCTAGCTCATTTGCATATTCAACGCGGCTAATCGATGGAAGCGCCCCTAGCGGCCAGCGTATAATTGCACACAAGTTATGTCGGCAGAAGAAGCCTATTTTTTGAGCGTATCTGCCTTTAAGAATCGGCGTAAACATACGCCTGCGCAGGTTTGAAATTACGGCGGCGTATCTGGAGATACGCCGCCGTAACAGCTTTGAGAATCTGGCCCATAAACGTGAATTTTAGCCAAAATACAGCGCCTTGAAAAAGTATTCATACTCCTTGAAATTTTCCACATTTTGTCATGTTACAACCAAAAACATAAATATAATTTATTGGGATTTTATGTGATAGACCGACACAAAGTGGTACAGAATTGTGAAGTGGAAGGAAAATGATAAATGGTTTTCAATACTTTGTAGAACCGGCTTTCACTACAATTACTAGACATGTGCAGACTGGAATATTTCGTTTCGTTTTTTTGTTTGGAAAATAAATGTATTTAGTTACTCCCGAAAATCGTTTTGATTTATTTCGTTTTTCGTTGGGGAATAGCTTTTGTCCGAAAATCCAATAATACTTGGTTTCTGTCGAATGGTCAAAAGAATATTCGACGGAACGGGGAATCTTTACGTCAAATCGTACATTTCCGTTCGAATATTCCACTTACAAGAATTCTAATGTTGTATGACTAGTAATAATGTCTAATCTATTTTCTCATAAATCGAAATCTATTCTCTGTAATGTCGAATCTATTATTTCTATAGTGTCGAATCTTTTCTCTATGATGTCGAATCTTTTCTCTATAATGTCGAATCTCTCTATATCGAATTTTTACCGCAACGAAAACGAAAATAAAGCATTTTTTATGCCGGATCTTTCTAACGAAAACGAATGCACATGTCTAAGGCCTCGTACACACGATCAAATCTGTCTGCTGGAAACGGTCTGCTAGAACGTTTCAGCAGACAGATTCGATCGTGTGTACGGGCGAGCCGACGGATTTGGCCACCCGACAGATTGGAAAGCATGCTTACCAATCTGTCGGCTGGGAACCCGTCCGCCCGACATGTCTGCTGGTTAGTACGCTAACCAGCAGACATGTCTTCTCGCACATGCGCCTAAGGTAAGTTCCCCATGCAAAGTAAATATTCCTTTCTAAGGTAAACAGTCTATTCGTCCTTGGTAATTCAACGCCACAGTTAACCCGGTTGCTTGCCGGTGCATTTGTATAGCTCTGATCGCAGTATAAATGATAATGGTCTTAAAATGGCATCAGAAGTGTCCGATGTGTCCGCCATAATGTCGCCGCCATTACTAGTAAAAAAAAAATATATTGATAAAAATGCCATAATACTATCCCTTATTTTGTAGAGGCTATAACTTTTGCGCAAACCAATCAATAAACGTTTATTGCGATTTTTTTAACAAAAATATGTAGAAGAATACGTATCGGTCTAAACTGAGGAAAAAAAATGTTTTTATATATATTTTTGGGTAGATTTTTTAATAGCAAAAGGTAAAAAATAAAAAATAAATTCATAACTATGTCTCCTATTTTGTAGGCGCTCTAACTTTTGCGCAAACTAGTCACTGGGCCAGATTCTCAGCGGCGCTACGCCTGCGTAAATGGATTTGCGCGGAGTAATTGTAAATGTGCGCCTGCGTATCGATGCGCGGTAAACACAGAACCACATACGCGAGAAAATCTTTTTCGTCTGAGCGGCGAAAATGCTTTAAGCTAGCGCGGCGTAGGCGCATAGTTACGCATCGTAAATATTCAGTTCCCATTGAATTAGCATGCAAATATGCAAATGAGGGAGATGCGCGGATTCCCAAAACTATGCGCGTTCGGCGTTGGCTACTCGTGGTGCGTGTAACACAAAAGCCTTGAGTAAACATACCCCTCATAAAAGCACGGGTAACTTTGCTCAAGACCGTGTGCAAGTCAGCTGGAGAGCAACTACAGCAGCACCATAACGGACGAGCTGAGCAATCACACTTACTGGACAACACATTCGTATGGTTTCGACGCATTCGCGGAAGTGTTTTACTTCCGGGTGCGGTTACGTGGCGGCGTCAACGTCACCGCCACGTCACCGCGCCGTCTGGCGGCGGGGATTTTGGTTTGATCGTGTGTACAGCGATCAAACCAATATGTCCCCAGCAGACAGATTTGTTCAAATCGGTCGGCCCGACCGATTTGAACAAATCTGTCTGCTCGTGTGTATGGGGCCTAACAGTTACAGCTTCAAGTCTTTTTGGGGATGTCTCTACCAGCTTTGCACATTTAGAGTGGGACATTTTTGCCCATTTTTCTTTGCAAAATATCTCAAGCTCTGTCAGATTGGATGGAGAGCGTCTGTGATCAGCAATTTTCAAGTCTTGCCACAGATTCTCAATTGGATTTAGGTCTGGACTGTGACTGGGCCATGCTGGTGAATGAAAAATCTTAAACAATTGTATCCACAGGTAAAGTGATGCCAAATGTTTTCTGGGACAAACTTGGCATTATTTATGTGGCTTTTCTACCCCGTGGTGCCACTATCAACAGTGAATATTATTGTCATGTTTTGAGTGATGTGAATACGCATCTGTGGAAAAAACAGCCTGGTTTTATCACTGAGGTTCTGTTTCATCTTGCTCACCACACTACGTGCAAATTACATGAAGTCGACCGGGAGGTATTGCGACTTCTCCCTTACTGCCCGGATCTCGCTTTGAGTGATTTCCACCTGTTTGGACTCCTAAAAAAAGTTGCTTGGAGGTCAGTATTTCAGCACTGATGGCAAAGTGAAGCTGGCTGTCCTAGGATGGTTAAGGCGTTCTGTCAAAATTTTCTATGACAAAGCATTGGTTGAAAGCTGGGATAAGTGTATAATTGTAGCAGGGGTGTATGTCAAAAAATTATTTTAGTTTCCACTCCTTGAAATGTGTTCTTTTATTATACAGTATAAACTCAAAAGTCCCAGTTTGAATAAAACGACCCTTGTATTCACCAACAGTCCTTACTCATCTGATAGAGACGGTCGCCAAAAGACTTGTAGCTGTAATTGCAACAATGGCGGCTGGTCCATAAGGGATGCAGGGGCACCGCTCTTTTAATCTCCATGCCCAGCCCCTAATCTCCATGCAGGACACATGGATTTCTAAGGCCGCATACACACGATCAGTCAAAACCGATGAAAACGGACTGAAGGGGCCAGATTCTCAGCGGCGATACGACGGAGTATCTTTGGCCCACGGAAGAGAACATATGGGAAAGCACTGGAACAATCCTTACTCAGCTTGGTCATTGATGGTCAAATCTGGTAGAGACGTACATGGTACATAGAAACTCAACATAATAAGTACTGCAGGTATTTATTTTTTAACGGGGGGGGGGGGGGGGGGGGTTGGGGGAGCCTAGAGGTGCACTTCAAGTATGTTGTTTTGATGCTGATTTACTAAAGGCAAATAGGCTGTTCACTTTTGGAAAGGAACATTTCACATTGCAAGGGAATTTTCCCTTAGTATAGTCTTTAAGTGGATCTCTATTTTGATGTAAAAACCTCTGCTGCATACAGCTCCCCCCCTCCAGCCCCCACTTATACTTACCTAAGCCCTATCTCGCTGTCTCGGTCCAGGCTCTCTGGGCTCTCTCCCTCCTCACTGGCTTAGAGACAGCAGGGGAGGCATCGACTTTTGCTTCTGTCAATCACAGCTAGTGAAGAGGGAGCAGGGGGGGGGGGGGACATGCCGACACACAGAGCGGGGGGCTCAGAAGCGAGTGCCCCATAACATGCGGCCTGCTATGGGGGCACTCGGCGGGGAGGAAACACTAGGAGCACCAGTAGAACAACCAAGAAGAGAAGGATCTGGGCTGCTCTGTGCAAAATCATTACACAGTACATGTTTGTTATTTATATTAAAAAAATAAATAATAATCATTATCAGTCACTTTAACTTTACAAATAATACCCACGTGCAAGGAAAAAAAATATATGTACCATATTTTTCGCCGTATAAGACACTCCGGCATATAATTTTAAAGGAGGAAAATCTAGAAAAAATCTAGAAAAAAAAGATTCTGAACCAAATACTGTAGTAAAATATTTGCCCCCCACTCGTCGTCATCACCATCACACCACCCCCACATTAGTAATAGCCAGTAACATTGAACCCACATTAGAAATAGCAGCCAGTAACAATGCCCCCACATTAGTAATAATAGCCAGTAACATTGCCCCCACATTAGAAATAGCAGCCAGTAACATTGCCCCCACATAGTAATAATAGCCAGTAACATTGCCCCCACATTAGAAATAGCAGCCAGTAACATTGCCCCCACATAGTAATAGCAGCCAGTAACATTGCCCCCACAACTCACTGTTGTTGCAGATGCATGGCAATAGATCGCGGCGCACGCTCTGGTAGGAATAACAGATCCACGAGCAGAGCGGCGATGACGTCAGCACGCCGGGTGTACAAAGATGGCAGACCGCTCCGGAGCTAGGCCAGAGCCGCGGTGTTTCCTAAGGCCGCGGCGGCGGAATGCGGATCGGTCAGGCGAAACCGTGTATTCGTCGTATAAGACGCACCAACTTTTCTCCCCCAGTTTTGGGGAACAAAAAGTGTGTCTTATACAGCGAAAAATATGGTATATATTTTTTGATTGCACATGATTGTATGATGGAAATCAGCAAAACTTCACATCATTCACTAAACTAAGGTAAGTTCCCCATGCAAAGTGAAAATTCCTTTCTAAGGTAAACAGTCTATTCGTCCTTGGTAATTCAACGCCACAGTTAACCCGGTTGCTTGCCGGTGCATTTGTATAGCTCTGATCGCAGTATAAATGATAATGGTCTTAAAATGGCATCAGAAGTGTCCGATGTGTCCGCCAAAATGTCGCCGCCATTACTAGTAAAAAAAAAATATATTGATAAAAATGCCATAATACTATCCCTTATTTTGTAGAGGCTATAACTTTTGCGCAAACCAATCAATAAACGCTTATTGCGATTTTTTTAACAAAAATATGTAGAAGAATACGTATCGGTCTAAACTGAGGAAAAAAAATGTTTTTTATATATATTTTTGGGGTAGATTTTTTAATAGCAAAAGGTAAAAAATAAAAAATAAATTCATAACAAATGTCCCCTATTTTGTAGGCGCTCTAACTTTTGCGCAAACTAGTCACTGGGCCAGATTCTCAGCGGCGCTACGCCTGCGTAAATGGATTTGCGCGGAGTAATTGTAAATGTGCGCCTGCGTATCGATGCGCGGTAAACACAGAACCACATACGCGAGAAAATCTTTTTCGTCTGAGCGGCGAAAATGCTTTAAGCTAGCGCGGCGTAGGCGCATAGTTATGCATCGTAAATATTCAGTTCCCATTGAATTAGCATGCAAATATGCAAATGAGGGAGATGCGCGGATTCCCGAAACTACGCGCGTTCGGCGTTGGCTATTTGTGGTGCGCGTAACACGAAAGCCTTGAGTAAACATACCCCTCATAAAAGCACGGGTAACTTTGCTCAAGACCGTGTGCAAGTCAGCTGGAGAGCAACTACAGCAGCACCATAACGGACGAGCTGAGCAATCACACTTACTGGACAACACATTCGTATGCCAACATGCCAGGGGCAGCCATGGTCTTATCACTACTAATGTATGCAGAGGAAGAGGAGCATAGAATGAGGAGGGGGGCACGTGAGAGGATCTACCGAGCGCGCATGAGCCTCTTTGGCATGGGGGATGAGGAGGTGTATCGCATCTTCAGATTCAGCCCTGCTGCCATCCTGGAAATAACCACAGCCCTGCAGGATGACATCACCAGCCCAACACACCGCTCACATGCACTGCAGCCACTGGTGAAGGTCCTGGCAACACTCCATTTCCTGGCCAGTGGATCATTCCAGCGTACAAGTGGAGTGGTGGCTGGGATGTCACAAACCAGCATAAGCAGATGTCTGCACCAGGTTATCCCTGCAATCCTCAGATGCATGTCCCACCACATCATCAGACCCACCACTGAGCAACTGCGACAGAAGGCAATGACAGATTTCTACAGAATTGACGGATTCCCACGCACCATCGGGGCCATTGATTGCACACATGTGGCACTCCAGCCCCCCAGTGCCAAAGAGCACATATACCGCAATCGGAAGCATTGGCATTCCATCAACGTACAGGTGATAGCCGATGCCAAATACCTCATATGGCACGTCCGTGCCAAAGACCCCGGATCCAGCCATGACAGCTACATATACCGTCAAAGCAACATCCCAGAAGATTTTGAGCAGGACATGTATGGGGACAGCTGGCTGGTTGGTGAGTGACATGGGTGGCAGGCATGACTTTCCCCCCCCATGATGCTTACGTCACAAGGGGCAGATGCATGACTAACATCCTCCTGTCTTTTCCCTTACAGGTGACTCTGCATATGTACTGGGACCCCATCTCATGACTCCTTTCCGGAACCCCCAAACCAGAGGAGAGAGAAGATACAATGAAGCACACATCAAAACCTGTGCAGTGGTGGAGCGCACATTTGGCCTCCTGAAGTCCCGTTTCCGATGCCTGGATAAGTCTGGGGGGGCCCTATTGTATTCCCCCAACTTTGTGGGTCAGATCATCGGTGCATGTTGCATTCTGCACAACTTTGCCATGAGAAAGGGCCTGCAGATTGCCCTACGTGATGACCTGACCCCCCAACCACACAGCCCCCCCCCCCCTGCCAGAGGAGACCCCGTCAGCTGATGGAAGAGCAGTCAGGAGGGTCCTCGTGTTACGAATCTTTGACCGGTAAACACACACATACAGCATGGCACACAGACAATGCACGCGTTTACACCACTGTGGTCCCTAGCACACACACCCCACATCCACATCACATTGGATTAGCCCAAGTCCAGCATGTAGGACTTGGGAGCAGCAACGCCACGTCAAGGCCCCAATGATGTTGCTGTCCATTCATACACCATTCACACAGCCGTGGGGATAACCTCTCCCCAAAGGCCGAGGGTGACACCCCTTACTGGCAGGAGTGCCAACCCCCTCACATTCACACACCATTCACACTGCACCGTGTGCAGTATCCAAAAAAAAAAAGCTCTTACCCAGAGCATAATATAACAAAAAAAAAAGCTCTTACCCAGAGCATAATATAACAAAAAAAAAAAAAGCTCTTACCCAGAGCATAATATAACAAAAAAAAAAAGCTCTTACCCAGAGCAAAATAATAAGAAATAAAAAAATTAATGGGCCTGGCGGGGGCTCCGCCTGGTGCCACGGCTCCTGCCCCTCACTTGCCTGGGGGCAGCCACAGGTGGGGGGGGTAGCAGGTGGAGGAGGAGCATCCCCGCGTCCCTCCCTGGCTGCCTGCATGCCCTCCAGGGCAACCGCTATGCGTGTCTGCACAGCAGTCTGCTCCTCGACTGCAAGGCGCAGGGCATGAACCTCCCCTACAAGGTCGGAGGTGGTCGCCTGCAGCTCCCCCAGGCTGGTCAGCGTTGCTGCGCTGTTGACAACAAGGTCTTGGATGGCATCTGTAAGGTGTCCCGAGGAGGCCAGGCTGTCGGCCAGGCGCCTCATCTCCTCCATGACCTCTGACAGGTGCCGATTTTGCTGGTCCTGCTGTCTGGCCAGCTGTTCCGGCAGGACCTTATGAACACCCCTGCACGTCGCCTTCCGGGGAGTGGCAGGGGACCGGGCATAAAGGGAGGATGTTGAGGGGCCGGAGATGAGGGGGGGGAAACAGAGGGACTGGAGAGGTTGGGGGGGACACTGAGGGGTTCGATAAAGATGGGGGGATAGCCTGGGCTGGTCCGGGCAACCCATCATCCTCCTCCAAAACAACGTACAGGTCCTGGTCCTGGACTACGACATCCTCCTCAACCACCTCCTCCGTTGAGGTGTGCCCACTTCCCTCCAAGTCCTGTTCCAGGGGGGCAGCCAGAGGGACTGGATGCTCGGGGGATGGATCCTGACGGGCACTGGCAGCAACAGATGGCCCCGCTCCCTCCTGCACATCTGTGAATGACACAAAAGATGCCCATGTTGGTGGACCCACACACTTGGCACATGTTCCCTTCCACCCCCATACATGCTACACAACAGATAGAATATAAAACACACTTACCTGTCCTCACGGCTGGCTTTTGGGACTCATAGCCCCCAACTCCCTCAACCTGCTCCGTCTGCAGGCAGCGGGCAACCACCTTCTCCTCCTCAGTCAGGCGGACAGTGCAGGGTGGGCCCCCTCCAGTGCCCCTGGCATGCCGAGCTATGGCAGCCAGCTTGCCCTTCACGAGACGCCGCAGGTCATTCATTTTCTTTTGAATGTCCTGCGGTGTCCGGACCTCATGAGAGAGGGCATTCACTTGGCACGCGACCTTCATTAGGATCTGATCCCTCCGGGACTTGCTGGTCCGGGCACTGTCAGCACCATGGAGCCGCGAGTCATATTTCTCCATTGCCCTCACAACAATGGCCCTCTCCTCTGGGGAGAAATTTTTCCTCCTCCTCTCCTTAACAGCACTTGTCATTTTGTCCTGCACAAACTTTGGCCATCACTATCTAGAAAATGGGAGATGTTTGCGCTGCACGGGCGCATGTGTGGGCGCATTATATACCCTGCGCCGGCGAATCGTAGGGAGGCTTTGCGCATGCGCAGAAGGCATCCACGTCACGGCGCGGGTCAACCACGTCACGGCGCGGATCATCCACGTCACGGCGCATGCTCCGTTCGTCCCGGCCTGCATTTGCATGGGGTCACGCTTCATTACAATGCAACACGCCCACTTCCCTCCTACTTTGGAGTTGCGCCGGATTACGCCGATGATTTTACACGACGCAGGCGCATCTTGGAGCGCATTTCCTTAGGGAATACGGTACTTGCCACTCCGCGTTACGTCGGTGTAGTGCATCTGAGATTCGCAACGCCTGCATAATTAGGCGCGTATCTACGAGAATCTGGCCCACTGTTTTGTTTTTTTTTCAAAATTGGGATATTTATTATAGCAAAAAGTATAAAATATTGTGGTTTTTTTTCAAAATTGTCGCTCTATTTTTGTTTAAAGCGCAAAAAATAAAAACCCGCAGAGGTGATCAAATACCACCAAAATAAAGCTCTATTTGTGGGGAAAAAAGGACGCCAATTTTGTTTGGGAGCCACGTCGCACGGCCGCGCAATTGTCAGTTAAAGCGACGCAGTTCCGAATCGCAAAAAGTGATCTGATCTTTGATCAGCCAAATGGTCCGGGGCTGAAGTGATTAATATCCCAAATGATATTGTACTTAATACAAACTTCCTTATTCCATTTAAATGGATTTAGTGCTTAGTGTAGTTCATTTTTAAGCGAAGCCTATTTTATTTAAACTCATCACAGGTTAAGAACATTATCAACGTCCCCCGAGCATTGCTTGTCTTCAATATCTAATTTCACAGCTTTCTTAACACATACAGAATATTATTTATCACATTCTTTGTCGTGGCAACACCTTTATGTATCTCTTGCAGTCTGTTTAATAGTTTTTATGGATAACCATCAATCATACCATCAATCATTACTCCGATGGAGAAATATACTTGTGGAGAGAAGAGTCGGCGGGTCTAACCTAATTGGCTGCTCTATAGATATCAATAGATTATAAATGCCTTTTGATTTTGAATCTAAGGCAAATTCATTCTTCATCTTTTGGACAACGAGGACAGAATTAATGTGGCTGTCCTTTGTTCCCGTAACATATAAAATTACGATTTTATTTATAGTTCTTTTTACAATACAGTTGCAATAAAAAGTATGTGAACCCTTTTGGAATGATATGGATTTCTGCACAAATTGGTCATAAAATTTGATCTGATCTTCATCTAAGTCACAACAATAGACAATCACAGTCTGCTTAAATTAACAACACACAAATAATTAAATGTTACCATGTTTTTATTGAACACACCATGTAAGCATTCACAGTGCAGGGGGAAAAGTATGTGAACCCTTGGATTTAATAACTGGTTGAACCTCCTTTGGCAGCAATAACTTCACCCAAACGTTTCCTGTAGTTGCAGATCAGACGTGCACAACGGTCAGGAGTAATTCTTCACCATTCCTCTTTACAGAACTGTTTCCGTTCAGCAATATTCTTGGGATGTCTGGTGTGAATCGCTTTCTTGAGGTCATGCCACAGCATCTCAATCGGGTTGAGGTCAGGACTCTGACTAGGGCACTCCAGAAGGCGTATTTTCTTCTGTTTAAGCCATTCTGTTGCTGATTTACTTCTATGCTTTGGGTCGTTGCCCTGTTGCAACACCCATCTTCTGTTGAGCTTCAGCTGGTGGACAGACGGCCTCAAGTGCCTTGATAAACTTGGGAATTCATTTTTCCAGCTTGAGCGAAATTCCATCAGAAAAACCCATTGGAGTTTATTCCGACGAAAAAAAAAAATGAGACTTTAGTATTACTTTAATTATAAAGTGAACAAAGACCATTTATATATAGTGCCAAAAGTCCAAATCCAGTGCCTCAAAAAATCTTGGGAATGCAATCAAATGTTCTTCCCCACACCTCTTCCCCCCCCTCTTCTCCCCCCCCCCCCTTCCCCCACCGTAACCTGTCACTTACCACTCCCTCCCTTCCCCCTTTTCTTCACACACAGCACCTCACATGCATGGACTCCTTTCTTCCCCTCCCTTCCCCTTTAATCCATAGATGAGTGACGCATATCCATATCACTAGGTCCGTCCCAAGAAACCATCTTGGCCCATCTGTGAGGTATTCACCCACTGCCTGCCTTGGACCTTCTTGGGGTCAGAGAACGCTGTGCCTTTAGGTAGGCGACATGTTCGACAAATTCCCCCGTTATGCTTTATATTGACATCCAGGGGTTGTCTCCTATACACCCCCTGGTAGTAAATGATGTATTATGTTGTTTTTAATGTTTTATTTTTGTCTTGTATTACATTTTAGACCGTCTCCTGTCGAAGCGAACCCAATTCGCGAAACTAGTAGAGACTAGAGACTGCCCGTCTCATGACTCCAATTCCTTCACCGATATCCCCCTCTTTTCTAACGGAAGGGATTGCACGACCGGTGACCTGATTGTGGTCAAATGTGTTTGTACTGTTTTTTTTAATGTCATGTTTTTTATCATGTTTGATGTCTTTATGTGAATAAATTTTCTTAAATTTACCCAATGTGAATTATTCTGGTTGTTTGCAACCAATTTACATAGTACCGGTATAGTCCTCCCCGCCCACTTTTTCCTGTTGGAGCCTCAGGGCCTGTGGGGAATCCCTGAGTCCCCTCAATCTATACCCACACCAACAGTGCCATGCAACGCTTACCAGACTCATAGAACCCCATAGCATAAGAGGTCCACATAGATGGTAGAAGCAACGGGAATGTACTTGATTGATGGCACAATCACTGCTCAGCACCACATGGACAAGGAAGATACACATGCCAAGATAGTGTAATAATAAAAGCAACATTTATTTTTATAACACCATCGGGTACACACAAGGGTACACACAAGGAAAAAACGAAAAAGAGACAATAAGCACCATCACACTCAGCCGACAGGCGTGATGACATCACAGATGGCTCCACCCTACGTGTTTCATTGTAACTAATGTCGCGAGGGGACTGGAGATCTCTGGACGTTTCCGTTGACCTTTTATGGTCTGGAGGACCATGAGTTATTTAAATGGACTTTCTTCACTTAAAAATTATTCACTTTATGCATGTTGCACTTTGCCAGTTTGAATCAAAATTGGATGACGGAGAGTTACCTTAACCTCCCTGGCGGTATGATTCTTTCAGATTTTAGGTGCTGAAAGCGGTACCATTATTTGCAAGGAAATTTGGCATTTTATACTGTAGGCCTGTAATTCTTAGGAATAACTCACTTAAATCTGACCAAACAAGAGTCTAGTAGGCATCCCGGGTATGACATTTTTTTAAAAACAAAATGATAAATAATAAATAATTATAAATAATTATAACAAATAGTAATATAATTATAATAAAAATTATTCAATAATGTAATCAAATCAAAATCACAGAAATTTGCTCAGTTGCAGAATTGTCGCTGTCATTATTATTATTTTTTTATGACGAATTTCCCCACAAATCGCTATCGCTCAATTCTGCCAATGATTATAATTTATTATCGCTGTTTTTTAGCTGCTCTAAAACAATTTTTGACATAAAGGGACACTTTTGGTTGTTATGGGCAATCTACAGTTTGCAGGGAGAAAGAACCGTTTTTATTATGTAAAAGGACATGCAGGACACTGGGCAGACCACTAGGGACAAAGGGGGTGTGTATTTTTTACATACAGTACTGTAATCTATAAGATTACAGTATACTGTATGTAATGTGTTTGTTTACTTTTTTGAATATGGCGCTGTTCTCCACCCCCGTGCGTCGTAACGTCGCAGGGAACCGAGCTCGGCGGCACACGGGGACACTGTGTGAATCAAGCGAGCACCCGCTCGCTCACACAGCGCGGATGCATCGCTGGATCCAGGAACAAGGTAAGTAAACCATGCCTGTGGATTCAGCGAGGCGAGCCAGAGTCTGACTCGGGGGTTACCGATCGCAGCACGGAAATCTAACCCCGAGTCAGACTCGGGAATACCGCCAGGGGGGTTAACCTCAATGGAGCAAAAACAGAACTTCTGCTGTTCCATGCTAACCGCAAGAGACCAGCGACGGCGTCATGGATGCCCCCCGGCCCATCTTGGGACAAATCATTACCCCCTAGGACCAAAGTCAAAAGCCTCGGAGTCACCTTTGACTCCGACATGACAATGGATGCACAAATTAGCTCAGTAGTCAGCGGATCTCACCATCTGCTGCACCTGCTACATAGACTCTTCCCCTTCATCCCAAAAGAGGACACATCGGTCGTCGTGGGAACAATAATCAACTCCAGACTTGACTATGCAAACGCCCTGTATCTAGGTCTTCCAAAATACCAGGTTGCTCGTCTACAAATCGTCCAGAACACGGCGGCACAGGGAAAAAACCCTGGGAATCCATCTCTCCCTCAGGTCCCTTCACTGGTTGCCCGTGAAGGACCGCATCACATTTAAGCCCCTCTGCCTGACGCACAATTGTGTTCAAGGAATCGCACCCCAATGTCTGTGTGAGAAAAGGAAATACCACAACCCCAATCGTGTTCTCAGGTCAACTTACCAAAATCTATTTCAGAGCCCGTTATAAGACAAAGGGAGAACGGAGATTTGCAGTTCAAGGACCCCGACTGTGGAACATATTACCAACCGATGAGAGATTTGTGGTTTAGGAAAGAAAATGGACTTTATAGGCACTAATCATAAACGTAATATAAATGTTTTATTGATACAATACCAAAGGGATTCTGGTATTGAAAACATGAATACCTCTAAGAAGGTGGGATTTTTCGGGCAACCATAAAAAGTAATGACAACTAGGTCATTAAAAAGTATAATTTATTACAAATATCATTGAGCTATAGAGAATACATTTACAAACACAAATTAATATACAAATCAAAATAATGACAGAATAAAAACAATAATACTGCCAAGGATCATCAGGAACCCCAGAACATAGCTGGGGGTATAGATGGTCGTTTCCGACGCGTTTCGAATAATGCTTTTAAATTCTTCTTCAGGGAAGGTAGGCAGTATAATTTGTTTCCTAGAAAATGAAAAATATATATACATAATACATGCAACTTTCAACAGTCAGGCACAGCATTGCAGTGTATGGACAAAAAGGGAATTCATGGAAACTCACAGATCAAAAAGAGAAAGAGGGAGAACTAACCTCTTTCCAGATCGGGGGTACCAAGGTAGTCCCTGAGGGTGTGGGTGCACCAAGACCGGATGGGGGCAAAAGAACCCCAAAGGCAGATAGCAGCACAAGTGGGACTCCTCCAAAACACAGCGGGGGAGGCTCCAAAACCATGGAGGGTGGTAAGATGATAGACAAGTCACCATTTGAATCAGCAGCCAAAAGAGGGTTCAAATAGAAGACCCAACTAAGGAAAATTGTATAGATAGATATTAATTACTACAAGGTCATTTGTCAAGCCAAAATAAGGCAGGGCAAACAATGTATATAAGACCTTAGATTGACTCACCACTTCTAAGGACCCAATTCAAATAAGGGCCAAACCGATACTTGGGTGGGAATTCCAAATGTCAGGATACCAAAATAACCTCCCACTCCAACAGGAGATGGGAGAAAAATGAATGCTGAGACGCCCCCCTGACTTCCTTATTATACTCACCTCGAGAGTGCCAATTAGCCCCAGATTTGACTGCACTTCCCCTTTTCCGTGGATCGAACCAGGTGTGTGGAATATATTTCAGATTGGAATTAGGCTTAGCTAGGCGCCGGACTATGGCGTCAGGATGCGGCGCCCCGCGTGACTGAAGCGTGGCAAATCAAAAGACACCGCGCGTCACTTCCGGTGCGCCGCATCAAATCGACGCCAGCGTCTCCGCGCGTCACATGACTATAGCGCGACCAATCAGAGCGCCATTAGTCATGTGACCTAGGTGACAACCAATCAGCATCGAACATCATCCCCATGGTGCATCCGTGACAGCGCAGCCAAAGCGCCAAACAGTCACGCAACATCTCAAAGGGGACGCCGGTGTCTGCACAAAAGGGGAATCTGTAAAACAAAATCTCCGCCATCTAAGTGCACATTCCCATAGGAGAAATCTATGGGACAAAGTCTCCGCCATCCAAGTGCACATCCACAGGATGGTAGAGGACGCGTCAAAAGGGACACCAAAAGCAAACTCACTTACTGTCATGAGACAGGTTTAAAAAGGAGAGTTAGGTTAGATTAGACATACAGAGCATACACAACCTATCAACATAGTTGATATAGCTCTGATATTTGAATGTTTTTATGAAGGGTAATGAAGTGAGGGGCTTCCCCAGGGGTATCTCAATAACCTCTTCCACCCATTGGAGGGAAGAGGGTGAGTAAGGAATAAAATCACCGCTGCCGGGGGATAGAGAAAAATACCCATGGTGCGTAAACCGCACCAGGGCAGAGCACCTCAGTGCTTCTCTTACCCGGCAGCGGATGGTGGAGCCATCCCGTGAGAGAGGAAAAGGACCCACGTATGCTGCCAAATGTCCTGGGGGAGGATATTGAAGAGCCCATTAACCAGGGCTGGTACTAACCCCATCTCCCTGATGGAGGTCCACAAAGAGGTATATTAAAGGAGCAATGCTGAGTCTGGCTGCGAATAGGTCAAAAAACAAAATTAATTGTGAATAATTAGCAGAATATCCACTTCGTCATATACAATAATACAATATTAAACTACAGTAGTATAATAATTTATACAAAAAATCCTACTTGTGTACATCTCCATTGACACCCCAAAAAGTTCTGTGCCCATACAGGGAAGGGGAAAAAGAGGAGAAAGGGGAAGGAAATAGGGGGGGGGGGGGAGGAAAAAGGGGGGGGGGGGAAAGAAGGGGAAAGGGAGAGAGGAGGGAGGAATTCGCATCACAGGAGGCAAAGGGTAGGACACGTAGGGAAGAAGGAAGGGTAAAAAGGGTAAAAACGGGAAGAGTAAGCATTCAATCTGTTTTTCCCGAACTAAAACCCTCCAAAAAAGGCCTAAAGCTCTCTGGTATTCTGGTATTGCACTCAAAATTACAATATAAGATTATAAAAATACATTTAAAAAGACATATATGATTGATCACACAATAAAAATAGTGAACAAAAAAGAAAATAAATAGTCGTTGTAGTCAAAAAATGGTCCAGTGTAGAAATCAATGCAGATTGATAACTACTGTAGATATAGATATACATAAACATAAACTCTACATGTTTCGCATTTGTTGCTTCCTCAGGAGTTATGATTTTTCTAGAGAAAAAGGAAGGGACCGTTATTAATATACAGACATACATTTATATAAAATATAAAATACACAAGCATTCGTACTTAACATTAAATTATATCCTTTGTGCGTCAAAGCGCTATAAACAGGATGCATAGAAGACCGAAATTGCCATGGTGTCATAGAGGGGAGGGCGTACCCGTAGGGGTCCATAAGGGGGGGCATGCAGGGATACACCAGGAAAAGAGTTGTTAGAAAAGGATACCCTTATGTATATTAGTTTTTGTGAGAACATTTAGAATAGTATGTTCGCACATTGGGACCAGTGTGGAATGGTAATATTTAAGTGAGCTATATTAGGGGTGGAAGTAGATATAGTGAATGCCCAGCAGAGGTATTGATACCAGAATCCCTTTGGTATTGTAACAATAAAACATTTATATTACGTTTATGATTAGTGCCTATAAAGTCCATTTTCTTTCCTAAACCACAAATCTCTCTAGTTACTCTAGGACGCGGCACTGCAATACTCCAGGTCACCCATAGTCCATCCTATGGTTTGTGTACCTTGAACTCCGTTTTCAATTATTACCAACCGATATCCGAACGGAAATGGACCACCTGGCCTTCAGAAAAAAACTCAAGACCCACCTATTCTGAAGACCAAAATTAGAAGGAAATGGATACCAAGCGTCTTGAGGTGATTCAGGTTGCATATGTAGCGCTATAAAAGTTTTTCATTCATTCATATGGTTAACTTGTTAACCACTTGTCATCCGCCCGCCGTCAAATGACGCGGGGCGGAATGCTCCATTGTTCTGACAGGACATCATATGACGTCCTGTCATTTAAAGCCGCTAGGGGGCGTGCACGCACCCGTCGCGTTACTGGGAACACAGTGCGCGTGCCCGGCGGCCGCGATGGCCGCCGGGCACCCGCGATTGATCAGTAACTGAGCAGGGACGTGGAGCTCTGTGTGTAAACACAGAGCTCCACGTCCTGTCAGGGAGAGAGGAGACTGATCTGTGTCCCTTGTACATAGAGACACATATCGGTCACCTCCCCTGGTCACCCCCCTCCCCCTACAGTTAGAACACTCAATAGGACACATATTTAACCCCTTCCCGCCCCCTAGTGGTTAACCCCTTCACTGCCAGTCACATTTATACAGTAATCAATGCATATTTATAGCATTGTTCACTGTATAAATGTGAATGGTCCAAAAAATGTGTCAAAAGGTCCGATGTGTCCGCTATAATGTCGCAGTCCCGAAAAAAAACGCAGATCGCCGCCATTCCTAGTAAAAGATAAATTAATAAATAAATCCCCTATTTTGTAGGCAATATAATTTTTGCGCAAACCAGTCATTATACGGTTATTGCGATTTTTTTTTTTTTTTTTACCAAAAATATGTAGAAGAATACGTATCGGTATAAACTGAGATAAATTTTAATTTTTATTTTTAAAAATTGGATATTTATTATAGCAAAAAGCAAAAAATATTGTGTTTTTTTTCAAAATGTACTCTCTTTTTTTGTTTAAAGCCCAAAAAATAAAAAACGCACGGGCGATCAAATACCACCAAAAGAAAGCTCTATTTGTGGGAAAAAAAAGGACGTCAATTTTGTTTGGGAGCCACGTCGCACGACCGCGCAATTGTCAGTTAAAGCGATGCAGTGCCGGAAGCTAAAATTTTGTCTGGGAAGGAAGGGGGTGTACATGCACAGTAGGCAAGTGGTTAAAGGGATAGTGTGCCATTTTTTAATAAATCAGATAGATTCATGTGCCTGTTGGGGGCGGAGAGGGGGTTTACAGCAGGCGGAGAGTGGGCTAATAGTGGGCTGAGAGGGGTGGAGAGGGAGCGGAGAGCAGTATGGAGAGCAGAGCAGTCCTCAGTAAGTAAAATAGAATGTGAATGTGTGAATAATGTCACTAATGAGGAAGAGAGAGAGGAGAGGAGAGCTGCTTGTCTGGGCACTTTGATAGACAGATCACCCGTCCCAGGATTGGACGTGTGATCTGTCTATCAAAGTGTCTGGACAAGGGGGGGGGCTATATATGACGACGCACGACGGGGGACACACAGCTATTGAAATGAAAGCTGTTATGTTCCCTGCATGCTGATCAACCAGACGGCGGTGGCGGGGGAATGTTTTATCTTTGCCTACACAGGTAGGCCACTGGGGACCAACACAAGGCTGCATTTGGGTACACGTGGCTGCATTTGGGGACACAATTGGGCACATTTAAAAAAAAGTATCGTAATCGCCGGTATTGGCGACTACATTAAAAAATGGATCGGTACTTGTACTCGGTCCTAAAAAAGTGGTATCGGGACAACCCTAGTCTGTATGCCTTGTGTGTGGGAAATATCACCTGATCACATTACAACTGTAATTGGCTGGCACAGTGGTCAAATGATTGGGAGACCTTCCTGCCAACTCCCGATCATTAGTATGGACTAAGAGCTGTCTCAGCAGAGAAAGCTCAGGCCCTATATGTGTGGCGTATGGCCGTTAAAGCCCCCCCTCTTTGCTGACACACATATGTGTTACAGGGGAGGCAAGAGGTAACAACCTGTGACAAGAGAACAGGAGGTAGCGGCACAAATATGTCACCTGCTACACAATTACCGGTAATGGACAATTCTGCTCACTACTGGCTGCCCATTACCAGTTCTTCACAGGATTCTGAAGCATTCCAGCATTACATCATTATGAAGGAGTCAGAAACCATGAATCAGACACAAGTACAGTTAAATCACACTTGTTTTATAATAATAATAATAATAAAAAGATATTAAGCATAGTCAAAACATAGCCAGAGTTCAGGAGCCGGATCAGATAGTCAGCCAAGCCAAATGTCAGAGATAAACGTAGTAGAACAGCAAGCAGGATCTGGAGCCAGAAGCAACATCAGCCAAGCAAGTCTTCAACAGCAACGCAGGAGATAGTCTCTGTGATGTTGACCAAGGCGAAGGCAGAGATCAACTGAGCTGGACGGCTTAATTAGGCAGGACTGACGAGCAGGATATCATCAACAGGTGAGTCACTGTGGAGAGATAGGAGCTGGCAATTAGCCGACAGCTGAACGGCCAGCTCAGAGTGACTGGTTGGCTGAGCAGTGATGAGAGGAACTTCAGATTTTACAGGAAGAGTTGTTGGGGGGTTCAGATTTGTTTATTGTTTAAAGAGTCTTAAAAAAAATGGTTGGGTAGGCGAGATCAGGATTTTTTTATTTATTTTTTATCCAGAAAAGTGCTAAAAAAAAGTATTTGCCATTTGATCCAGTGCAGAAAGTCTGAAAATGGAAAACCCAACTCCAGGACGTTTTTTTAAAATACACCCTAAGAGTGGGCCCTGCTCACTGCAAGGACTACACAGAAAGAAAGTAAATATTACCTTACTCCTTACTCCAGCAGGTTGCACTCAAGCCTTCTCAAAGTATAATACAGGATTAATAGCCCTTTTTTTGTTTTGTTTTTTAAAAGCCCATGACGTGTGAAACACACCCAAAAACTCCACCCGGTGCCAAAAAAATGTGCACACACATAAAAAGTGAAACACAAAAACGTGCAAACGGGTGTTACACTTGTCCTCCATAAAGAAGGACCTGACTCTGACCTCCTGGGGCATTAGGCTCCAGACGGGGACTGAGATACTTCACTTGGTCCATCTGGCCGAAACCAGACGGACCCCATTCTTTGGAGGGTCTGCCAAAACAGAACCCACCCAAGTACTAGGTGGGGCTCCCCTGAAGGGAGACCCCATGAGAGCAGAATGCCATGTCCACCCACTCCCAAACTGTTCAGGGCTGGCCCGAGGACCGGCACCCTACTGATCACACCATGACAAACGTGCAAACAAAAAAATACATAAAGTGAATCACACGGGGATAAATAAAAAGAAAGTGGGGGAGAAGAAAGATGAGGGAGAGTGAAAGTGACCATCTTGCAATACGATGACTGGCCCTCCAGCCAGGAATCAAAAATTCCTCTGGTCCTAGCCAAAATGCCTGGCCCTAGAGGCAGGTGGGAAAAAAGTGTATATAGTAACGTGACCTAGGTGCCAAACTCAAAGTGCCCTCTCAAACACTTGAGAAAGTATGGCACCCCTGGACTGCCACTCCAGGGGCACAATCACCATTGGCTTTTCTCTCAACCCTGGTCACAGCCCCCGTCCCCACCAAGAAGGATCTGGAGATCCGGAGGCTCAGGGAGAGTGCCCTTAAACCCCTTTCGTTCCTTACCTAATTATACTCAGGAGGTACTAGCCATCTTCAAGGACCCCCCTTAACAGTAGGGTGAGGCCGACGTTCCCTCTTGAGAAACTGGCAGGTTAGGAACTGCATCAAATCCAGGCCAGAAGGCCAGGGGCCCAGCCCTCCAGCTTCGACCGCATGCCTCTCCGTCCAAATCAGAAGGCCTCTGCCTCCACGCCAGCAGGTTTAGCATCTGCCAACCGCCATCCCTTTCCACCTCGCTGTGTACTCAGGACAGTTAGCATAGCGCCACCTCCTGGCAACTGATAAGAACAGATACTACACTTGATCTCAGCCAAAAGGCCGAGAAGCGATAGCCCTGCATTGTACTTGTTGTTGGCAAGGTTCTGTCTACAGACCAGAACTTCAGAGAAGGAGGGAGCCACCGGGAACAATGTACAGGTTAACTGATAGAAACAGCACCCCTAGACATCATCATCACCATCATCCTCTGCAGCCCGCTCCTTTAATTTGCAGCACCCACAGCAAACCAACATAGTCCAGGACTGTTAATCATAATGAAAAAAAATAAAATAAAAAATAAACTTGCAGAATCTGTGTTAATACAAACTGTACAAACACTGTATATATTTAAACAAATTTTATTGAAATAACACTGTAAAAATAAAAAGTAATTAAAACGACATTGTTTGCACATTCTTAGCAAAACGAATACGTTTTTTTTTTTTTTCTCTGAGCTTAGAAAATCATAATTAAGCGCGGCGCGTCATCTCGTAAAATGCAGAGTACGAATTAAAGTCTTCACAGTGAAAGGTTGTAAAGTGTTTCCCCCCCAAATGTAATTATAATATAAAGAACCTTGGTACGCGTGCTTATCGCTGGAGGTCAATTGAACGGCGAGGCGAGCCGGGGCGAGTTTCATTTTTAATGCTATTTATTGTAACTCCAGCAAGGCTTATGAGAAGGTTCATACAAATAATTCAACTTGAGTAAACACCATTTGCTGCTAATGACAGGGCAAAGCAAACTTCAGGGGTAGCTATGTACGACGCGCTCCCGTTCGCTCTCAACCCATTTACAATCCACCGAACAATTGCAGGGCGGCCGCGGTTTGTTTGCGCACAAATTAACGGCGGCTTTGAAAAATCACCAGCGGCCATCTGTTTGAAAAGGAACGCCGAAATGAAAGTGTTTAAAAAACACGATCTGTACAGAAAACCTGAAATGTGTACATAGGTCGGCGTCTGGCACCATGGACGGGTCGTTTAACCACTTCAGCCCCGGAAGAATTTACCCCCTTCCTGATCAGAGCATTTTTTGTGATTCGGCACAGCGTCGCTTTAACCACTTCAGTCCCGGACCATTTTGCTGGTCAATGACCGGGCCACTTTTTGCGATTCGGCACTGCGTCGTTTTAACTGACAATTGCGCGGTCGTGCGACGTGGCTCCCAAACAAAATTGACGTCCTTTTTTCGACACAAATAGAGCTTTCTTTTGGTGGTATTTGATCACCTCTGCGGTTTTTATTTTGTGTGCTATAAACAAAAATAGAGCGACAATTTTTAAAAAAAAAAAAGCAAAATATTTTTTACCTTTTGCTATAATAAATATCCCCCAAAAAATATAAAAAAAATAAATGTTCCCCTAATTTTAGGCAGATATGGATTCTTCTATATATTTTTGGTAAAAAAATTTGCAACAAGCATATATAGATTGGTTTGCGCAAAAGTTATAGCGTCTATAAAATAGGGGATAGTTTTATGGCATTTTTTTTATATTTTTTTTTATAGTAATGGCGGCGATCTGCGTTTTTTATCATGACTGCGACATTATGGCGGACACAACACACACTTTTGACTTTATTCTGGGACCATTGACATCTATACAGCAATCAGTGCTATAAAAATAACTGTGGAAAAAATTACTGCGCAGGTCTATGAAAAGTAATGATAAACAAAACAATAAAGTGATTGGTTGCTGCTGCTGCATAAACAATGTGCGATACACATAAATTACCTATAAAATCAAAAAATATGCTGCGCTGCACTAACAAGTGAAACAAATATTAAAATGTGACCGTGCTTGTTATTGTGAACAAAGGTGAAACTTGAATGACATGACAAATTCAAAAAATATCACATTTGATTATAAATATTAAATAATAAAGTCCATGTGTGTCAAACTTGCACCCGAAGTGTGTTTGAAAAAAGTTGTTAGAGTAAGATCAGACAAAGGGCACCTCCACCTCTAATAAAATTGCCTGCTTACCGACTCCCAATGATCTTATTGCTAAGATCACAATCGCATGTGGCTCTATACTTCTATGGTCTGCTTGCTTCCACTTTTCATCTACTTGGACTCCATATGTAGGTGACCGTACATTGGTGCATGCCAGATCCCGGAGTGTAGGTAAAAATGAAAAGAAGGCCAAAATAGTGTAGTACCGTAGATAAATAGGAAGTTTAATAATAAAAAAATTTACACTCACATGGTAGGTGTACAAAAATAGCGTTTAAAATATGTAGCCGGCCGGCTTCAACATTCACTCGTCCTTCCGGATAGTCGATAGAGGTGACGTCAGCACGCCGCTTTCCCTACGCCGTTTCGTCACAGATGACGTCTTCAAAGGGCACGAGCGGCGCGCTGACTCGCCGCTAATTGTACACTTGCTTGGCCAATCAGACCGCCCAGTTCTGACATCCGGGAATCCACGATCCTCATCCGCCATATTGGAGATGGGACATTTGCCCTTACTAGTTGTAACTCAATGGCGAGATAGTCATATTGGCAATAGATATGACCGGATCGCAAGAGATTGTGTAGACAAAACATTAGATGGGGCTTTTTACTTGGCCTAAATTAAGAGTGAGAATGGTACAGTAAGCTGTTAATCTATGCACTGAATCATCGTCATTGAGGAAGATGAGACACACGCAAGGTTAAAAATTAACCCCAGATTGCATGGATAGGATCTGACATCCTCATCATTAAGGGCACAGTTAATAACACGTGCACATACGTTCTCCACTGGAAAAAATGCATGTTATTTTAAAACATGATTGTGTCAATTCATTATTAATAATTATATTAAAAAAAAGAGATAAAAATTAATATAAAAAATTAATATAAAAAATTTTTAAAAAAATTCATATATAGAATTAATACAATTAATTATAGAAACTCAATATAAAAAAAATTTTTTCCTCTAAAAATTAATGCAAGAAAATTGTGGACTAATGACAGTCACATTCAACTCGCCATACAAGGGAGGAACCTCTATTCGCTGATGGCAGCCAGCGAGACAGGAAAGGAACCCTTAAATAAAAAACAATATTAAGTCAATATAATCACCCAAAGCCCCAGATGTGAGGATCCTTACAGGCCTGATTGGGCTCCCAGAAATGGGTGTCATACCCCAAATGGATGACCCTCCATGTCTGAGCTAGCCACAAATATGGTGGGCGAATCAAGGAAAATTAACTTAAATAAACAATTAACATATAAATGAAACATCATGTGATGGGGGATTTAATATGGAATGTGGGTCCCGGATCTCAGAACTAGTTTGCATTAACAAATAACCCCATATATATGAAAATCATTAGTATGTATGTAGTAGATGATAGGGGTCTCTAACTATTATCTATGAATGCGTTCACATCTACATCCACATTCAGTCCGTAAGGGGTATAGGTTCGAACTCTATGTATCCAGGCCATTTCAAGCCTGGATAGTTCCCTAACTAGCGACCCCCCTCTCCAGTGGGCATCAAATTTATCGATGCCCAAAAAGAGAGTCCCCTCTGGGTTACGATTATGATGTGTGTCGTAATGATGAGACACAGAATGTTGGGAAAAACGTGACCGGATGTTGGTGACATGTTCTCCCAATCGGACCTGCATTTGTCTTTTAGTGCGGCCTATGTATTGAAGCCCACATGGGCACTGTAACAAATACACCACACCTGTAGAACTACAAGTAATAAATGGTTCTATCAGATGTTCCTTGGAGGTACTATTTGAAAAGAAATTTAAAGTTTTTTTTGAAGTTATTTTATTTAGCGTGCATATTTGACACCTACGGCACTGGTGGTATCCCACCAATCCCCTCTGAAAAAACGAGACTTTTTTGCTGGGAGGATCAACCACATTTGGTGCGATTTTATCCCGCAAAGATGGCACACCTCTAAATATAACTTGAGGGTTCGAAGGGAGAACCGATTTAAGAATCCTATCGTTCTCTAATAGGTGCCAGTGCTTTTTGATTATTCTCTTGATAAGGAAATGTTGGGTAGAATATGACGTGACAAAAGGTACCACTGGACCAGCTTTACCACCTTTAGGGGTGGGATCCAAAAGTGATTTACGTTCAATACCCGCCACTTCTTCAATGGTTCTCTCCAGCTGACTAGGGTTATAACCCTTCTCAGCCAATCTGTCTTTAAGAATTTTCAACTGTGAATGAAAGTCGTCTAGAGTGGTACAGTTTCGCCTCATTCGAATGAATTGGCTCTTAGGCACTGAATTGAGCCAATTCTCATGGTGACAGCTACCGACTGGGATGAATGAATTCCTGTCTGTCTTCTTAAAGTATGTTCTGGTTTTAAACCCAGTCTCATCCTTTGTGATGGTAAGGTCCAGGAAATTAATCTTTACTTGGTCAGCTTCGTGTATGAGGCGAATCCCCCTATCATTATCGTTCAGATGGGAGATAAATTCTTCCAATTGGGGTTTGGAGCCTTTCCATAGGAGGAGGATGTCGTCGATATACCTGGCCCAAAGAATGATATGTGGGCTGAGGTCCTTATAGACGACATCCTCCTCCCATTTGGCCATAAATAAATTGGCCAAGCTGGGCGCATATTTAGCGCCCATTGCGACCCCCCTAATCTGCCGGTAAAAGCCATGGTCAAACCAGAAATAATTATGCCCTGCAGCGTATTCTAATAACTCAATAATAAAATCCCTTTGAGCTTGGGGTACGTCAGAAAGGGTCTCTAGGTAGTATTGGACTGCTGATATGCCCAAATGATGAGGGATGATTGTATACAGTGAACTAACATCCGCTGTTACTAGCCAAGTGTCACCACTGGGTTTTATCTGTGACAATAAATTGATAATCTGCCTAGTGTCCTTTACATATGATGGCATTTTCTGGACTAAAGGCTGTAAAAAATGATCAATATACTTGCCCACCCTGGACGTTACGGAATCTATACCGCTCACTATAGGACGTCCAGGGGGGCAAGTAAGACTCTTGTGGATCTTAGGGAGGCAGTATAAGATCGGTATTCTTGGTGCCCTCGGGATTAGAAATTGTTGTTCTTTCTTATTAAGTATACCCGAGTCTGCACCTTTCTTTACCAACACCTCCAAATTGCTTTGGTAACATTGGATAGGGTTCCCCCTAAGTGGTAGATAGGTATCACGATCATCAACCAATTTCTTGGTTTCATTGATATACATTAGACGATCCATTATAACTATCCCACCCCCCTTGTCCGCTGGACGTATAACCAATTCTTTGTTGGTGCACAGAGAGTCTAATCCCTTGACTAAATTTTGATCCATCCTAGGGTTAGAGACTTTGACCTTCTCTAAATCTCTAAGGACCACATCCCTAAACACTTTCAAAGAGGGAGCCAGCACACCCGGGGGGTTCCAAGTGGATGCATTGGCTAGTCCTGAATGGAAGGAGGTGTTTTGACCAGTGGGTCCATCAGTGCTAGGGATGCCTGCAAAATAACGTCTAATATTTACCTTCCGCACATACCGGTGAATGTCCATGTATGTCTGGAATTTGTTTAATTTCTTTGGGGGGGCAAATTTAAGTCCCTTATCCAACAATGCCAATTCTGGCTGTGTGAGATTGTGGGAACTAAGGTTATAAATGCCCACATCATCTACATCCTTGGTTTCTTTAGATTTTGTTCTCCTCCCCCCTCTACACCCTCTTTGTTTTCCACTGGCCTTTTGATGCCTTGATTGGCCCTGGGAAAACCCCAATGTTCTCCTACATCAATGTTAGGATGATCAAAGAGAAAGTCTCTAGAGGGACCTAACCGGCAAACTTCTTGTGCCTGATTACTTCGCTCATAATCAGTGTATCTGGAACTACCTGGTCCCTCTCTGTCTCTCAGAGGAAAAAATTGATTTCTCACATCTGATTCGCTGTCATACTCATAATGATCTCTACCTCTATCTGAATAGTGGCGAGCATTATGTCCTTGATTAGGACCATAATAATGATTATCGGCTCCATTCCTCCCAGAACCTCTTTCTCTTCGTGGGGAATCACTATAATGGTGATATTGGTCCTGATTGGAGGAACCATTAGTACGATCCGAGTTGTTTGCATATTTGCCTTGAAAGGGTTTCATTCGCTATAAAAATGCACTAATTACTGTATAAATTACACTGACAGGGAAGGGGTTAACCACTAGGGGGCGATGAAGGTGTTAAGTGCATCCTAGGGAGTGATTCTAACTGTGGGGGGATGGGCTACCACTGACATGACAGAGATCACTGCTCCCGATCACAGGGGGCAGTAGATCACTGTTATGTCACAAGGCGGAACAGGGAAATGCCTTGTTTACATCTCCTTTTTCTGCAGCTCCGTAACCCCCGTACCACAGGCGCGGTCCCGGAGCTTGAGGCGGGTGCCCGCTAGGCTGCAGATTCAAAGCAACATACCTGTACACTGCTTTGCCTGCCTGTGCCTGGAGAGTCAGGATGCCCACTAACACACAGCTCCTTTCTCTATCTGCAACATAGAGATTGTCCTGACTCTCCTGTAGTCCAAGGGAGGGGGCGAGCACGACACTCCACACCAGGAAGAAAGCCTCACATTACTGTGTGGAGAAATAAGAAGAAATAAGAAGAAATAAGGACATTTAAAAGCAAAATGGAAGGATGAGGTAAGTGAAGCTGAACCTTTAGCCTTGCACATTTGCACCGGCTCCTCTCCTGCACTGAAATAGCCTACTCTGATTTCACTGCACACTGTAAGCTACTCGCAATGTGCATTAGAAGCTGCAGCAAGTCAGGTAGAGCCCCGACTCATTTCCTGGCTGGAGGACGTCCACCATCATCTAGTTCTTCCTCCCCAAAGCTGCCCCTTTCATCCATTGATTTTTAGTTTTTGCAATTGTAGCGTCACCCCCGAAAGGGCAGCTGGATTAATAATGGGATCGGCAGATTAGGTTACCCTTGCTTGGTCTAGGGGTGCACCAGAAGCACTAAGTAGTAATTGAGTGTCCACACAATGAATAAAGATTTTCTCAATGCTTTAATTCCAGGCCAACATAGCCAAACATCAACTTGGTGAAGGAAGAATAGGTTGATGAGAAGGAAGAGATTCTAGATGTCAGGCCTGGATATGGGTACAGCAGAGATTAGCTCTTGAAAAGTACAAAACTCACACATCGCCACTCTGAGCGGGTGAGGTGCCTCCTGGACAGGTCCCTCTCACAGGCCTGGCAGCCGAGATGCCACCTTAGATTCTAGCTGGGAGGAACGAGTCTCTCTCACTGACCTGACTCTAGGCCCCTGCCACAGGCCAATGAAATGTGAATGATTTGAAATGTCCGAATAGAGCGAATTCAGCAACCATCTTAGAACAGCAAAGCGTGCCTGTCCATTGCCCGGACGCCGGATCTTCTCCACGGCATTGGGAACCCAGCAAGTCACTGGGGTCCCAACTCAATAAGGCCTGGAAACTTGGCCAGGTGGGCCACGCTGGCAGGGTCCATAGATGCGTACACCCTGAAGGTGGGTGCCGCACCCTGAAGGTGGGGAGATATACCCCTCCCCAGCATGCCCAGCTGCTGGGGAAGATTCCATCTGCCAGAAATCCCTCTGGCTCCCACTGCCGGCCAAGGATGAACTCACATCCCCAGAATGCAGTCCGAGCCAGCGGTCCTTTCCAGAATGACACAGGTCATTAACCTGAACAAATCGCGACTGGGAGCAACGTAACTCTCCCAGTCAAACTAACTTTTAGAAAAGTGCCCATGCTAAAAGCAAGGGGGCGCTACACAATCATGAAGGCTCAGGATCACACGTGGGTGTTACTGGAACGTGTTTTGGAACGCATCGTGATTGAGTGGGAGGGTTCTTTCCAGTTTGCATATAAATAGCGCAATGCCGGGACACTACTCTGACGTCATTTAGTGACGAAACGTATAGGGTGAGTCACAGCATTTGACGTCACGGCATGTGACATAATTGTGCAGCGGCACGGAATGCGGCCATCTTGTTAGTTTGAAACAATATCTTGACATGCTGTTTGTTATATAATGACCAATGTAAGTGCACTACTTTGAATAAATTACTGTCTTCTGTTTTACTACACTATGAGAGGGCCTTGTTCTCTTTTTTGATGCATGTTGTCCTGAGAGAGATCTGGCTTATCTACTACTGGAATTGCAAGGAGTGGTGCATGTAGAGTGAACCGATTGAAAACTTATATCTGGAGGTCTGATTACCACCTTTGGGTCCATAACTGTGCTTTGTGAAATGTTCGGGCTGTAAAATCTTTATGGTAAGAGGCTGTGTGATTGGTTTGATGGTTGGAGGACTTTCCTATTTTGTGTCTCATCTTTCAAGGACCAGCCCCACAGATTTATGAGGATTTGCTTGATTTTTTAAATCAATTTACTCTTATTTGTTTGCACCTTTCCACACCTATTTTTAGTGGGGTTTGCATTTTTATGGCCGCAAATACAGTAGGCATGTGCACTGTCGAAAATGTGTTTTTTTTTGGAGGCCATTTTTTGGGGCATCAGATTGGCCCGAGGGGTAGCTGTGGCAGTTTCTGTATTGTCCTGGAATGAAGGTGCCCGGGACAGACCTTCATAATCCGTGACACGTGGTCACCCTACCCAGCATGCAGTGATGCGTTTGGCTATGAGAAAGGCCTTAACACAGAAAATGCCTCTTTTGCATATCTTGCGCATGCCCAGAGTCAGCCCTTGTAGCCTGTAGCCCCCCTCCCCCAAACACAGCAAACAGCCGCACTTCAAAACATGAGACAAACAAGACAAACTTGCGGTTAACCACTTCCATACCGGGCACTTACGCACCTTCCCGCCCAAGCCAATTTTCAGCTTTCAGCACTGTCGCAATTTGAATGACAATTGCGCGGTCATGCTACACTGCACCCAAACAAAATTGGAGTCCTTTTTTCCCCACAAATAGAGCTTTCTTTTGGTGGTATTTGATCACCTCTGCGATTTTTTTTTTTTTGCGCAACAACTAAAAATAGAGCAAAGATTTTGAAAAAAAAATAAAGTTTTTATTTTTTTCTGTTAATTTTTTTGTAAATGAGTATGTTTTCTCTTTCAATTACGGGCACTGATATGGTGGCACTGATGGGCACCGATGAGGTGGCACTGATGGGCACCGATGAGGTAGTTCTGATGGGCACCGATTAGGTAGCACTGATAGGCGGCGCTGGTATGGGGCACTGATGGGCACTCATGGGCGGCACTGATGGGCACTCATGGGCGGCACTGATGGGCACTCATGGGCGGCACTGATGGGCACTCATAGGCAGCACTGGGCACTCATAGGCGGCACAGATGGGCACTCATAGGCGGCACAGGTGGGCACTCATAGGCGGCACAGGTGGGCACTCATAGGCGGCACAGGTGGGCACTCATAGGTGGCACAGGTGGGCACTGATAGGTGGCACAGGTGGGCACTGATAGGTGGGCACTGGGCATGGATTGGCACTGTGGGGTGGCACTGACAGACACTGGGGTGGCACTGATGATCACTGAGGGGTGGCACTGATGGATCAATGTTGCCAATTTGCAATTACTGCCCCCTTTTTTTTTTTTTCTTGCTGATTTTTTTTTTTTTTACATATTTTTTTTTTTTTTACATTTTTTTTTTTTTTTTTATGTTCCCTGGTGGTCTAGTGTGGGCACTCCCTGGTGGTCCGTGTGGCGATCCGAGGGGGGGCTGCGCTGATAAACAATCAGCGCGAACCCCCCCTGTCAGGAGAGTCGCTGATCGGCTCTCCTGTACTCGCGTCTGTCAGACGCGAGTGAGGAAGAGCCGTCGGCGGCTCTTCCTGTTTACATCGTGATCAGCCGTGATTGGACACGGCTGATCACGTGGTAACGAGGCTCCGCCGGAGACTCGTTACCGAGATCGGAGGTGCAGGGTGTCAGACTGACACCCCGCATCACCGATCGCCGCGCTGCGCGCCCGCACGGGCGCGCGCGGCATGAAATCGTGCTAGACGTTTGAGAACGTCTAGTCACGATTTCATAACCACTTCCCGGCCGTAAATCGGCTATTGGCCGGGCGGGAAGTGGTTAAAAAAAGGGCGTGAAGCTCAACACCCAAAAGATACAGGAGCTACATTGGTGGAAAAAAGGGCCTCCAATTGAAATGAAAGGCCTGCCTTATGCATGGTGGGAGAAAACGTGAAAAAAAAAAGCGTGCGCGTTTACGAGACGCTAGGTGTGATATATAATGTAAAACTGAAGCGTCCCTTTAAGAGCTCTCCTCCTGGCGTTTCACTTAACGCGCCCGTAGTGGCCTGGAAGGAGATGTAATCCGGGAGAATGTAGAGATCACCTTGTCACTTCCACAGATACTTCCGTTCCCCTCATTCCGGGGAGGTGTGAGGTTACCGCCGTGCCATATCCATCACAGGACGGACGCAGGGCCCCCCGGCTATCTATGTATTAATGTGATGCCAACCAGCGATCGCTCCCAAAATAGCGCCCACACCTGTCCCTCGTATTAACATTCCACTTTCCTCTGCGGCGCAGTAAACACGGGGAACACGTGGAAACAGAACCTAATAGGAGCAGCAGAAGCTCTTCATTGATAAAAAAAAAAGACGGGATAAATATAGACTTGAGGTCACGCTGCCATAATACCGCGCCTTCGCCAGCCGAGGAGGATTTCAAGGTCTCTTCAGGAAGACGCTCTGCAATTCAGGAGCTGATATTTCTCCTGCTCAGCTCTTCCAACCCCAGCAATAAAGAAGAGAACCTGTCATGTAGTGACATTAGTGTATTAAGGCTTTAGGTGTACAGAAACCCAAAAGTAAAACAAAATATATATGCTACATATACATACAGTATCTCACAAAAGTAAGTACACCCCTCACATTTTTGTAAATATTTTCTTCTATCTTCTCATGTGACAACACTATAAATAAGCACTGTATTTTGGTGTGAAACGCGTCAGTTCTGTTTTTTGCTGTGACATGTTGATGTTGTGATCTGTTTTATTATAAGGGAACATTTTTTGGAGTGCGGCCGTCCCGGTTTTTCTCCACACAAATTTGACAACACTGAAGAAATGACACTTTGCTACAATGTAAAGTAGTGAGTGTGCAGCTTGTATAAGGGCCCTTTTAAACGGGGAGGATCAGTATTGATCTGTTCTGTGTGTGTCCGTAAGCTCAGGGGGGATCCTCCGTAAAATCCCCGCTGAGCCGGCGGCTGACAGGGCGGTCCCCGCACACTGTGCAGGGACCGCCCTGTCTTTCCTCCACTCTCCCTTATGGGGGGATCAGATGAACATGAACCCTATGTCCGTATTCATCCGATCCGATCCGCCAGACGAAAGAAAAATAGGATTTTCTTCCGTCTGAAAAAGCGGATCTTTGCGGAGGCGGACAATTACGGGTGTCAGCGGATGTTCAATCACATAGGGACCAATGTATGTCCCGTTTTCATCCGAAACGGATAGATGAAAATGCGGACATACGGTCCGTACGTGTAGAAGGGCCCTAACAGTGTAAATTTGCTGTCCCCTCAATAACTCAACACACAGCCATTAACCACTTAAGACCCGGACCATTATGCAGGTAAAGGACCAGGCTCCTTTTTGCGATTCGGCACTGCGTCGTTTTAACTGATATTTGCGCGGTTCGTGAGACGTGGCTCCCAAACAAAATCGGCGTCCTTTTTATCTTTCTTTTGGTGGCATTTGATCACCTCTGTGTTTTTTTATTTTTTGCCCTATAAACAAAATTATAGCGACAATTTTGAAAACAATGCAATATTTTTTACTTTTTGATTTAATAAATATCATATATATATATATTTAAAAAAAAAAAACATTTTTTTCCCCTCAGTTTAGGCCGATACGTATTCTTCTACATATTTTTGGTAAAAAAAAATCGCAATAAGCATATTTGATCGGTTTGCACAAAAGTTCTAGCATCTACAAAATAGGGAATAGAATTATGGCATTTTTTTTTATTTTTTTACTAGTTATGGCGGCAATCTGCCGCCATGTTTGCACACACAGATCCATGGTCCTGTCGTGATTGCGGGCAATCGCGGGTGTCAGTGGACATCGCGGCCGCCGGGCACGAGCACCAGGTCCCGAGCAATGCGGCGGGGCGAGCACGCATCCCGTAGCCGCCCGAGAAGGCAAGGACGTCATATGACGTCCAGTCTGAGGGACGGAGGGTTCCCGCCAACGTCATTTTACAATGACTCGGTAGGGAACAGGTTAAACCCCACGGCCTCCCTGAGTATTGTTGGTTGTCCATCCCTTTATGACTCCGGTGTCCCCATCTTCTGATGGCTCCTTCCAGCAGGATGATGTCACCATGTCACAAAGATCCAAATATCTCACCACTGGACAATGAGGTCCCTGGACTCCAATGGCCTCTACACTAGGGTTGCCACTTTTTCTTCAAGTCAAACCCGAACATTTGAATGGTTTATGGCAATTTTTTTTTATAGTATAAAGTGTACATATATTTTTCTTATTAAATAAAAAATGTAATCATATGAAGTTAATAACAAAAGTCCCCCTTTACATCAGAGTCCACAGAGTTCCCCTTTTACATCTGTAAGGGGGGACTCTGCATACTCTGATGTAAGGGAGAACTTTGCGGACTCTAACATAAGGGATGCTCTTGGGAACCCTGATTTAGGGGAAACACTGAGAACTCTGATGTACGAAGAGGACTCTGATGTAAGGAGGAACACTGTGGCTTCTGAAGTAAAGGGGAACTCTGATGTAAGGGGTACTCTGAGAACCCTGATTTACCTTAGTGTACTTACTCAGGGGCAGCAGAGAGAAGGGGGGGGAGACTTCAGTCACAAGGATGGATGGTGAGCTCACTCACTCCTTGACAGTCAGCACCTTTCATCTAGATGTATCTAAGGCTGCTGGACTTTTCGGACCCAACTTTTCTTTTCTAAAACACAGTGCTGGGGGTTGGAGTGTGGGCAGACACAGAGGGGTAGATGTGTTTGTAATGGGGGGGGGGGGTTGTTCTGGCTTTGGGAAGTGTTTAAGAGTGTAACAGACACTCTCAGCTTAGACAAATGCAGCCAGCAACCCTGCTGGGAAACCATAGTCCAGTCTAAATACAGTCATGTGTCCATGTTTCAGGCAGTCTGAAACCCAGATGCAGACCTCCCAAACCCCCCCGCTCAACAAAAATTTCTGCAGGGAAATTTTAAAATGTTGGGAGGTATGCAGATGCATGATTCCAAACCCAAACTGTCTGGGTGAATCCTGGACAGGTGGCAACCCTACTACACACTCACCACATCTGATCCAAAAGAGCACCAAAACAGCACCTTTGGAATGTGATGGAACGGGGGATTTGCATCATGGATGTGCAGCCGAAAAATCTGCAGCAACTGTGCGATGTTATCATGTCACTATGGAGCAAAATCTCTGATGCCGCGTACACACGATCATTTTTCGGGTTGTAAAAGACAACGTTTTTCAGGCTCTAGAAAAAAAAACGACGTTTTTTTCAACTTGATCATTAAAACGGCCTTGCCTACACACGATGCTCTAGCAAAGCGCGGTGACGTACAACACGTACGACTGCACTATAAAGGGGAAGTTCCATTCGGATGACGCCACGCTCTGGGCTGCTTTAGCTGATTTTGTGTTAATTAAAGACAATTTGCGATTTTCATTCTGTTACAGCGTGATGAATGTGCTTACTCCATTACGAACGGTAGTTTTACCAGAACGAGCGCTCCCGTCTCATAACTAGCTTCTGAGCATGCGCGGGTTTTTCACGTCGTTAAAGCCTACACACGACCATTTTTTACAACCCAAAAAACGACAACGTTAAAAAAAACAAAAAAATAGAGCATGTTCGGAAAAAAAATTGGCAGTTTTTCAGAACCCGAAAAATGCTCTGAAGCCCACACACACGATCGTTTTTAACCACTTAATACCCGCCCGCCGTCAAATGACAGCGGGCGGGATACTCTATTGTTCTGACAGGACATCATATGACGTCCTGCCATTTAAAGCCGCTAGGGGGCGCGCGCGCTCCCGTCGCGTTACTGGGAACACAATGCGCGTGCCTGGCGGCCGCGATGGCCATCGGGCGCCCGCGATTGCCCAGTAACTGAGCAGGGACGTGGAGCTCTGTGTGTAAACACAGAGCTCCACGTCCTGTTAGGGAGAGAGAAGACAGATCTGTGTCCCTTGTACATAGGGACACAATCGGTCACCTCCCCCAGTCACCCCCTCCCTCTACAGTTAGAACACATACTAGGAGAAACATTTAACCCCTTCCCCGCCCCCTAGTGGTTAACCCCTTCCCTGCCAATTATCAATGCATATTTATAGCACTGTTCACTGTATGAATGTGAATGGTCCCAAAAATGTCACAAAAGTGTCTGAATTGTTCGCTATAATGTCGCAGTCCCGAAAAAAAATTGCAGATCACCACCATTCCTAGTGAAAAAAAAAAATCATAATTATGTCTCCTATTTTGTAGGCAATATAACTTTTGCACAAACCAGTCACTATACGGTTATTGCGGTTTTATTTTTTATTTTGTTTTACCAAAAATATGTAGAAGAATATGTATCGGCCTAAACTGAGATATATATTTTTTTTTTTATGGAAAATTTATTATAGCAAAAAGCAAAAAATATTGGCCCAGATTCACAGAGCAATTACGCCTGTGTAACTGGTGTTAGACAGGAGTAATTTCAAATTTTGCGCGCCGTATCACTAGTTTGAATCCTCAAACCATGATACGGCGGCTTCGGGCTTCGATCCGAGAGGCTTACGTCCTCGTAAGCCTTCGGATCTACGCTGCGATATATTTGCGGCCGCTGGGAGGAGTTTGCGTCGTTTTCATGCGTCGGGATATGCAAATGAGTTTTTACGGCGATCCACGAAGGTACGAGTGTCCCTCGCAATCGCCTACGTCATTTTTTGGCTACGTAATGTTAGAGGAGCTTTTTGCTGGTCTAACAGTGCGTAACCCATGTAAAGTATGGCCGTCGTTCCCACGTCGATTTTAAAATATATATATTTTTTTAACGTAACTCGTTCGGGAATAGGAATGTACGTAAACGACGCTACTACGACGTGACGACGTGTTTACGCGCAATGCACGGCGGGAAATTTGGGAACGGAGCATGCGCAGTTCGATCGCCGCAGGAATGCGCCTATTTTAAATGCTTCACGCCCCCTACTCGCGCAGATGGATTGCGACGGGAGAAATACACTACGCCGCCGTCGTTTACTGGACAAAATCTACCTGAATTCCACGTAGAGCCAGGTAAAAAACGGCGGCGTAGTGTATTTCTGATACTCTACGAGAATCTAATTCTCTGTGAATCTGCCCCCTTGTCTTTTTTCAAAATTGTCGTTCTTTTTTTGTTTATAGCCCAAAAAGTAAAAACTGCACGGGCGATCAAATACCACCAAAAGAAAGCTCTATTTGTGGGGAAAAAAAAGACGTCACTTTTGTTTGGGAGCCACGTCGCACGACTGCACAATTGTCAGTTAAAGCGACGCAGTGCCGGAAGCTAAGTAGGCAAGTGGTCAATGACATAAAAAAAAAAACTTAGGCCCAGATTCATAAAGCAATTACGCCTGTGTAACTGGTGCTAGACAGGAGTAATTTCAAATTTTGCGCGCCGTATCACTAGTTTGAATCCTCAAACCATGATACGGCGGCTTCGGGCTTCGATCCGAGAGGCTTACGTCTTCGTAAGCCTTCGGATCTACGCTGCGATATTTTTGCGGCCGCTGGGAGGAGTTTGCGTCGTTTTGATGCGTCGGGATATGCAAATGTGTTTTTACGGCGATCCAGGAAGATACGAGCGGTCTTCGCAATCGCTTACGTCTTTTTTTTTTTTTACGTACTGTTAGACCAGCTTTTTGCTGGTCTAACGGTGCGTAGCCCATGTTAAGTATGGCCGTCGTTCCCGCGTCGAATTTAATTTTTTTTTTTTACGTAAGTCGTTCGGGAATAGAAATGTCCGTAAACGACGCTACTCAAACAACGAATGACGTAACAACATGATTTCGCGCAATGCACGGCGGGAAATTTGCGAACGGAGCATGCGCAGTTCGATCGCCGCGGGAACGCGCCTATTTTAAATCCTTCACGCCCCCTACTCGCGCAGATGGATTGCGACGGGAGAAATACACTACGCCGCCGTCGTTTACTGGACAAAATCTACCTGGATTCCACGTAGAGCCAGGTAAAAAACGGCGGCGTAGTGTATTTCTGATACGCTACGATAATCTAATTCTCTCTGAATCTGGGCCTTCATTTTTTAGAACCCGAAAAAAAGGTCGTGTGTACGCAGGATGAGGAATGTTTCCAACACCTTGTAGAATCTGTGCCACCAAGAATGAAGTCAAAAGGAGGTCCAACCCGAGACTAGCAAGGTGTACCCAATAAAGGGGCCGGTAAGTGAATATCAGAGCTAAAAAAAACAAACAAATGCAGCCACAATATCTAAGAATTGCAACGCATAACATTTTGGTTTTCGGGTTTCGATTCGCTGGCACGTTACAGGAAAGAGTCCAAATTCCAAATAAAAAAAAAAAAGAATGGACTTGTTTTAAAATGATTATTATTTTCTGCCCATAAACAGAGTAGATGGATGAAGTCCTGGAAATAGAAATAGTTCTGATTTAGAAGAAAAACAACCCACTAAAATAGAGAAGAAGAACTCGGTGGATGTTGGAGAAAAGCTGAAGCCAGCAGAGGGAAGCAAAGTCTGTTTTAGGAGAAAGTTGTGGAATCTCAGGGACACTTTCCAGCCGAGGAACGGATCTGCAAGGTCAAGGCTGGCTGTACCCTCCGATATCTTCCGGATCTCACTTGACGTCTTCATTTTACTTTCCTACTCTTTAGGTCGCTTTCACACCTAGGTTTTATTTTTATTTTTTTTTATGTGTTTTTTTTTTTTATTATTATTGTTTTAAGTTTTTCATGTGATGCACATTGATTGCAATGAGCCACCCTCCCTACACGCGACAAACGCAGCAAAGTAGCTCACGGAGCTGGATTCTGGTTTTGCGTGGTTTATTAACCACTTCAGCAACGGAAGCTTTGGCTGCTCAACGACCGAGGCATTTTTTGCGATTCGGCACTGCGTCACTTTAACTGACAATTGCGCGGTCGTGCAACGCTGCACCCAATCAAAATTTACGTCCTTTTTTTCCCCCACAAATAGAGATTTCTTTTGGTGGTATTTGATCACATCTGCGTTTTTTTTTTTTTTTGTTTGCGCTATAAAAAAAAATTGCAACATTTAAAAAAAAAAAAAAAAACAATTGGCTAGATTCACGTAGGAGCGCGTCTTTGTGCGGGCGCAGAGTTTCCTATTTACGCGACGCCTCTGCAACTTTGACAGACAAGTGCTGTATTCACAAAGCACTTGCTCCGTAAGTTGCGGTGGCGGCGTAAATTGGCCGGCGTATCCGCGCATAATTTAAATTGGGCAGGTAGGGGGCGTGGTGTGCGCATGCGCCGGCCGTGAACGTATCCCAGTGCGCATGCTGGAAATCACGTCGCAAATAGTCAATGAAAACGACGTGAACGTAACTTACGCCCAGCCCCATTCTGAATCGGCTTACGCAAACGACGTAAACGACGTGAAATTCGACGCTGTCCCGACGTCCATAATTAACATTGGCTGTGCCATCTTTTTGGTGGTTTATCTTTACGCCTGAAAAAGGCCTTACGTAAACGCCGTTTCTTATTGCGACGGGCGTACGTACGTTCATGAATAGGCGTATCTAGCTAATTTACATATTCTAGGCGTAAATCCCCTAGCGGCCAGCGTAAATATGCAGCTAAGATACGACGGCGTTGGAGACTTACGCCAGTTGTATCTTAGCAACAATTAAGCATATCTCATTTTGAGAATACGCTTAAAGATACAACGGCGCGATTCGGACTTACGACGGCGTATCTACTGATACGCTGTCGTAAGTCTTACTGAATCTGGGCAAATATTTTTTTTTTAAAAAGGAAATGTTATCTTAGTTTAGGCGGATATGTTTTCTTCTACATATATTTGGTAATAAAAATCGCAATAAGCGTTTATTGATTGGTTTTCATCAGATATCCGATATCCGATGAAGCTGACTTTCATCAGTCTTGCCTACACACAATCGATCAAAAATCTGACCGTGTCCAAACGCGGTGACGTAAAACACAACGACGAGCCGAAAAAAATTAAGTTCAATGCTTCCGAGCATGCGTCGACTTGATTCTGAGCATGCGTGGATTTTTATCCGATGGAGTTCCACACAGATGATCAGATTTCACAGTGGCAGGCAAGGAGTTAACACTAGGGGGCGATCAAGGGGTTAACTGCGTTCCCTAATGTGTGTTCTAACCAAAGGGGGATGGGACTGACCAGAGGAAATGACAGATCATGGTTCCTAGCTATTAGGAACTCACGATCTGCATTTCCTCAGCTCACAGAACAGCGATGTGTGTGTTTACCTGCCTGGACCAGCACCTGGCTCAGCCTCACAGCCCATCGCTCCAGTGAGTGAGGAGGGGGGAGCAGACAGTGGTGAGTCACCCAGATTTTAGTATTGTCTCACCAGGAGTTAGGACTAGTACCACAGTATGAGTATACAATGCTCTGCCTGGGGCCCACATCACATACAGCAGTGCCGATCCTGACCTCCCTGGTGCCCCAAGCAAAATTACATGTCACATTAAAGTTAAGAAGCGCGGGGGTGGGGGGTTGCTGCCAAAAATGACATCTTACATTAAAGTTAGAAGCGGGGGGGTTCTGACTTCTTACCTCTTCTCCCATGCAGCCAGCAAGTTGCCGCAATGGGGCTGAAAGGGCCTGAAAATTACTTCTCACCAGACGGGGCCTCTAGTGATTTGGGGGGGCCCTCCGCAGCTTTGCAGGGCCCTAAGCGGCTTGCATAGTGAGCCTATAGGGTGGATCAGCCCTGCCGGTGACTGACAGTCTGCAGCTCTCTCCTCAGGGAGCACTGAGGACCAAGCGATTGGCGGTGTTTGATCGCTCGGTTCTCAGTGTTCTCAGCTCCCGCTGCTGTCAATCTAATCAATGATGCGGCGCACCCTGGGGGCGGGGCCGAGTGATACACTTGGTGGCTATATCAAGGGAGCGCACCCGAAAGCTAACCCCCTTGGGGGAGCACTTCCCAGAACGGGGGTTAGCTCTTGCGGGGAGGAATCAAGACAGCCGCCGAGTGACACCTGAAGACCAGGATTGAGGCCACACTGCAAAATGAGCATTTTTTTTTAAAGAACCTTTACAACCCCTTTAACCACTTGCCTACTGTGCACCTACACCCCCTTCCTGCCCAGACAAAATATAAGCTTCCGGCACTGCATCGCTTTAACTGACAATTGCGCGGTCGTGCGACGTGGCTCCCAAACAAAATTGGCCTCCTTTTTTCCCCACAAATAGAGCTTTCTTTTGGTGGTATTTGATCACCTCTGCGGTTTTTATTTTTTGCGCTATAAACAAAAATAGAGCGTCAATTTTTAAAAAAATTCAATATTTTTTCCTTTTTGCTATAATAAATAACCCAAAAAATATATAAAAAAAATATTTTTTCCCTCAGTTTAGGCCGATACGTATTCTTCTACATATTTTTGGTAAAAAAAAAAATGCAATAAGCGTTTATCGATTGGTTTGCGCAAAATTTATAGCGTTTACAAAATAGGGGATAGTTTATGGCATTTTTTTTTTTTTTTTTTTTACTATTAATGGCGGCGATCTGCGATTTTTTTATTGGGACTGCGACGTTATGGCGGACATTTCAGACACTTTTCTGACATTTTTGGGACCATTTACATTTATACAGTGAACAATGCTATAAATATGCATTGATTACTGTATAAATGTGACTGGCAGTGAAGGGGTTACCCACTAGGGGGCGGGGAAGGGGTTAAATGTGTGTCCTATGAGTGTTCTAACTGTGGGGGGAGGGGGGGGTGACTGGGGGAGGTGACCGATTGTGTCCCTATGTACAAGGGACACAATCGATCTCCTCTCTCCCTGACAGGGACGTGCAGCTCTGTGTTTACACACAGAGCTGCACGTCCCAGCTCAGTTACTGAGCAATCGCGTGTGCCCGGCGGCGATCGTTGCCGCCGGGCACTCGCACGGGATCCCCGCAGAGCGGCGGGTGCGCGCGTGCGCCGCCGGCGACGCGCGAGCGCCCGCCCGCGGCTTTAAAGGGACATCACGTCATATGACGTGATGTCAGAACAATGGAGTCGTCTGCCCGCCGTCATTTGACGGTGGGCAGATGACAGGTGGTTAATATAGGCTTACCTGTAGGTAAAAGTGGTTGTACAGGGTTTATAACCACTTTAAGATATTTTTCAAAGAAAAATGGGCAGAAATGTCCCTCTCTAGCAAAGCTGGTAGAGACACCCCCAAAAACACTTGCAGCTGTAATTGTAGTGAAAGGGGGTTCTACAAAGTATTACCTCCGGGGGGCGCCATACAAATGTACCCCCCCCCACACTTTTCACATATTTATTTGTAAAACAAAATTGAAAACCATTTATCATTTTCCTTCTACACATTTGTGCCACTTTGTATTGGTCTATCTCTATCACATAAAATCCCAATAAAATACATTTATGTTTTTGGATGTAACATGACAAAAATGTGGAAAATGTCAAGGGGTATGAATACTTTTTCAAGGCACTGTAGCTTTCTTATGCAAAATAAATGCTTTTAAAAAAAAAAAAAAAAATCAAACCCAGAAAAAAACTTTCCCCAATTTAGTATTACCCAAAACACATAAAAATGAAAAAGCTGATGAGCCCTGGATGGAATTCCCTTCCCCCTTCCCGCAGCCTGAGTACAAGGTTATTGGAGCTGCGGAAGGGACTTGTTACAATGTAGCTTTTTATGAACAATTTAATACAAAGTATCCTATAAAACAACACACCGCAATACAATGTATCCAGCCACAATCTCTGTCACAGGCAGATCTAGAGAGGAGCGGAGTTTGGTGCACAGGAGTTTTATTATACTGTATAGTGTTCTTGGTGAGGAGATATTCTGGTGGACAGATACCCAGAACCATGCTGAATGATTCCTGGTCAATGACGGAAGGTCGGTGCTCTTTCTGGACAGGGTGGGGGGTTGCCACATTTCTAATCATATGAAGATAATCACAAGAGTCCCCCTTTTATATCTGAATCCGCAGAGTTCTCCTTTTATATCTGAATCTGCAGAGTTCCCCTTTTACATCTGAATCTGCAGAGTTCCCCTTTTATATCTGAATTTGCAGAGTTCCCTTTTTATATCTGAATCCTCTGAGTTCTCCTTTTATATCTGAATCCGCAGAGTTTCCCTTTTATATATGAATCTGCAGAGTTCCCCTTTTATATCTGAATTTGCAGAGTTCCCTTTTTATATCTGAATCCTCTGAGTTCTCCTTTTATATCTGAATCCGCAGAGTTTCCCTTTTATATATGAATCTGCAGAGTTCCCCTTTTATATCTGAATCTGCAGAGTTCCCCTTTTATATCTGAATCCGCAGAGTTCCCCTTTTATATCTGAATCTGCAGAGTTCCCCTTTTATATCTGAATCCGCAGAGTTCCCCTTTTATATCTGAATCTGCAGAGTTCCCCTTTTATATCTGAATCCGCAGAGTTCCCCTTTTATATCTGAATCTGCAGAGTTTCCCTTTTATATGTGAATCCGCAGAGTCCCCCTTTTATATCTGAATCTGCAGAGTTCCCCTTTTTTTCTGAATCCGCAGAGTTCCCCTTTTAGATCAGAATCTGCAGAGTTCCCCTTTTATATCTGAATCCGCAGAGTTCCCCTTTTAAATCTCAATCTGCAGAGTTCCCCTTTTATATCTGAATCTGCAGAGTTTCCCTTTTATATATGAATCTGCAGAGTTCCCCTTTTATATCTGAATCTGCAGAGTTCCCCTTTTATATCTGAATCTGCAGAGTTCCCCTTTTATATCTGAATCTGCAGAGTTCCCCTTTTATATCTGAATCCGCAGAGTTCCCCTTTTATATCTGAATCTGCAGAGTTTCCCTTTTATATGTGAATCCGCAGAGTCCCCCTTTTATATCTGAATCTGCAGAGTTCCCCTTTTATATGTGAATCCGCAGAGTTCCCCTTTTATATCTGAATCTGCAGAGTTCCCCTTTTATATCTGAATCCGCAGAGTTCCCCTTTTATATCTGAATCTGCAGAGTTTCCCTTTTATATGTGAATCCGCAGAGTCCCCCTTTTATATCTGAATCTGCAGAGTTCCCCTTTTTTTCTGAATCCGCAGAGTTCCCCTTTTAGATCAGAATCTGCAGAGTTCCCCTTTTATATCTGAATCCGCAGAGTTCCCCTTATAAATCTGAATCTGCAGAGTTTCCCTTTTATATCTGAATCTGCAGAGTTCCCCTTTTTTTCTGAATCCGTAGAGTTCCCCTTTTATATCTGAATCCACAGAATTCCCCTTTTATATCTGAATCCGCAGAGTTTCCCTTTTATATGTGAATCCGCAGAGTCCCCCTTTTATATCTGAATCTGCAGAGTTCCCCTTTTTTCTGAATCCGTAGAGTTCCCCTTTTATATCTGAATCCACAGAGTTCCCCTTTTATATATGAATCTGCAGAGTTCCCCTTTTATATGTGAATCTGCAGAGTCCCCCTTTTATATCTGAATCTGCAGAGTTCCCCTTTTATATCTGAATCTGCAGAGTTCCCCTTTTTTTCTGAATCCGCAGAGTTCCCCTTTTAGATCAGAATCTGCAGAGTTCCCCTTTTATATCTGAATCCGCAGAGTTCCCCTTTTAAATCTGAATCTGCAGAGTTTCCCTTTTATATCTGAATCTGCAGAGTTCCCCTTTTTTTCTGAATCTGTAGAGTTCCCCTTTTATATCTGAATCCACAGAATTCCCCTTTTATATCTGAATCCGCAGAGTTTCCCTTTTATATGTGAATCCGCAGAGTCCCCCTTTTATATCTGAATCTGCAGAGTTCCCCTTTTTTCTGAATCCGTAGAGTTCCCCTTTTATATCTGAATCCACAGAGTTCCCCTTTTATATATGAATCTGCAGAGTTCCCCTTTTATATGTGAATCTGCAGAGTCCCCCTTTTATATCTGAATCTGCAGAGTTCCCCTTTTATATCTGAATCCGCAGAGTTCCCCTTTTAAATCTGAATCTGCAGAGTTTCCCTTTTATATCTGAATCTGCAGAGTTCCCCTTTTTTTCTGAATCCGTAGAGTTCCCCTTTTATATCTGAATCCACAGAATTCCCCTTTTATATCTGAATCCGCAGAGTTTCCCTTTTATATGTGAATCCGCAGAGTCCCCCTTTTATATCTGAATCTGCAGAGTCCCCCTTTTTTCTGAATCCGCAGCGTTCCCCTTTTATATCTGAATCCACAGAGTTCCCCTTTTATATATGAATCTGCAGAGTTCCCCTTTTATATGTGAATCTGCAGAGTCCCCCTTTTATATCTGAATCTGCAGAGTTCCCCTTTTTTTCTGAATCCGCAGAGTTCCCCCTTTATATCTGAATCTGCAGAGTTCACCTTTTATATCTGAATCTGCAGAGTTCCCCTTTTATATCTGAATCTGCAGAGTTCCCCTTTTTTTCTGAATCCGCAGAGTTCCCCTTTTAGATCAGAATCTGCAGAGTTCCCCTTTTATATCTGAATCCGCAGAGTTCCCCTTTTAAATCTGAATCTGCAGAGTTTCCCTTTTATATCTGAATCTGCAGAGTTCCCCTTTTTTTCTGAATCCGTAGAGTTCCCCTTTTATATCTGAATCCACAGAATTCCCCTTTTATATCTGAATCCGCAGAGTTTCCCTTTTATATGTGAATCCGCAGAGTCCCCCTTTTATATCTGAATCTGCAGAGTTCCCCTTTTTTCTGAATCCGCAGCGTTCCCCTTTTATATCTGAATCCACAGAGTTCCCCTTTTTATATATGAATCTGCAGAGTTCCCCTTTTATATGTGAATCTGCAGAGTCCCCCTTTTATATCTGAATCTGCAGAGTTCCCCTTTTTTTCTGAATCCGCAGAGTTCCCCCTTTATATCTGAATCTGCAGAGTTCACCTTTTATATCTGAATCTGCAGAGTTCCCCTTTTATATCTGAATCCGCAGAGTTCCCCTTTTATATCTGAATCCGCAGAGTTCCCCTTTTATATCTGAATCTGCAGAGTTCCCCTTTTTTTCTGAATCCGCAGAGTTCCCCCTTTATATCTGAATCTGCAGAGTTCCCCTTTTTTTCTGAATCCGCAGAGTTCCCCCTTTATATCTGAATCTGCAGAGTTCACCTTTTATATCTGAATCTGCAGAGTTCCCCTTTTATATCTGAATCCGCAGAGTTCCCCTTTTATATCTGAATCCGCAGAGTTCCCCTTTTATATCTGAATCTGCAGAGTTCCCCTTTTTTTCTGAATCCGCAGAGTTCCCCCTTTATATCTGAATCCGCAGAGTTCCCCTTTTAGATCTGAATCTGCAGAGTTCCCCTTTTATATACGAATCTGCAGAGTTTCCCTTTTATATCTGAATCCGCAGAGTTCCCCTTTTAGATCTGAATCTGCAGAGTTCCCCTTTTATATGTGAATCCGCAGAGTTCTCCTTTTATATCTGAATCCGCAGAGTTCCCCTTTTATATCTGAATCTGCAGAGTTCCCCTTTTATATCTGAATCTGCAGAGTTCCCCTTTTATATCTGAATCTGCAGAGTTCCCTTACACTGTAAGGGGGGGGGGGACTCTGCAAACACTGATGTAAGGGAGAACTCTGGGGATTTTAACATAAGGGATGCTCTGGGAACTCTGATGTAAGGGGGAACACTGTGACCTCTGTTGTAAAAGTGCATCCCCCCTCCTCCCCTTCCTAGGCATCCAAATGGATCGCCTGACCTTCCAGCCCAATGGGAAACAGGTATCAGACTCACGCTTCCTGATAGGCGGAGAGGCGATTCAGTGTTGTGAACATATTGTGAAAAGTGAACATTCATTTGCTTTTCTAACACACCTGGGTGGGCTCCGAGCGCAATGCTCTGTGCTCCGGGTCCACCCTATTTTGAAGCCTATTAGAGCCCATGACTCCAATCAGGTGCTTCTAAAAGACACCCTCGCCACTGTATTCATGCACCCGGCATCCTGGATAAATTCATGCTAAGCATGAATCTATCCATTAATCATGAATCATATAGGGGGTGGCGTGGATAGAGGTGGCGGCTAGGGTTGCCACCTCATCCCTTTGTCGATAAGGCACCAAGTGAGTTTAATTAGCACTTTAATCAGCCAGAGAACCTGTGTAATTACTATGTGTTCTTTTCTAAAGGGATGAGGTGGCAACCCTAGTGGCGGCGCCTATGCACCCTTAATGGACGGGCCACCCCTGAATGCCCAGTGGGCAATTTAAAGCCAGCAGCATCGACTGGATGATCTTCAGCTCCCCCATGTGTTCCTGTTTTTGATGCTATTGGATTTCCTGTTACTGACCCGGCTTGCCTTTGACCTGTGTTGTCTCCTTTCCTGACTTTGACCCTTAGCTTGTTCTATTGACTCCACTCCTGTCTGCTATAGCCGTGTATTACCTCTGGCTTGCTCTTCTGGACTGATTTCCAGTGTATGACCCCGGCTTACTCCTGACTAGTGTTGAGCAGAATATGCCATATTCGATTTCGCGATATATCTCGAATATATAGTCGAATATTCGAGATATATTCGCTAAATGCGAATATTCGCAATATTTTTTGGAAATGAAATGATTGCGAAATTTCGCTATTGCGAATGCGAATGCAAAATTTCGAGAAATGCGGAAGGAGCACTCTGATTGGCTCAGAATATTCGTGATATTTTATAATACAAAATAATTGCGAAATTTCGAGAAATGCGGAATGGAGCACTCTGATTGGCTCAGAATATTCGTGATATATTACAATACAAAATAATTGCGAATATTCGGCAAATGCGGAAGGAGCACTCTGATTGGCTCAGAATATTCGTGATATTTTATAATACAAAATAATTGTGAAATTTCGAGAAATGCGGAATGGAGCACTCTGATTGGCTCAGAATATTCGTGATATATTACAATACAAAATAATTGCGAATATTCGGCAATATAAAACGATCGCTTCAGCTACTCGGACCAAGGTCTCTAATCATACCAGCAATGCTTTTAGACGTCGAAGGAGATCACTAGGATGTGATCTGTTTTAAAAATGAAACTGAAATAATCGCTCTGAGGCGGAAGATAGGGCGGAGAAAATAATCGCGCGATATCGCTATTGCCGAATAATCGCATTGCAGTCGGGCTCCTGACCCTGCTTAGGGCACTCCCTTTGGCCAAGTCTCAACTGGTACATCTGAGGGACTCCTGCCCAGCAGTGCATCTTGTTCGTCCAGCCACCATCCAGCAGACATCTCATCACTCAGCCTATCACAGCTGGCAATTCCTGCTTCTTTGGGCATAGCCTTCCCTGTCACCACTTTCAGGGGTGCCCTGCACTCAGCCGCAAGGCACTTCGGCCTCCAACCAGGTACGACCAGGTACGTAACACTGGCATTGTTGTTTGGTACATTTGCAAATATCACAATGCCTTGCTAGGTGGACATCAGTCTGGAAAAGTGGGTGTTCCTAGGCAGGCTGCATTTGCATGTAGACCACATAGGTAGGGTGACCACATTTCCAAACTACCATTCAGGGACACCCCCCTTGCCAAAAATCAGCTTGTGCTGTAACGAAGCGCAGCACAGTGATTGGACACAAGAGGTGGGATTTATGATTTCTCCAATCACAAGCAGGGGGCAGGAATTTTGCTCCTCCAGGTATTCCCGACCAGGACAAGTACTGTCAGTGAGTAAAGGGGTGATGTGGCGGCTTTGTTTGGGGGCATCAGATTGGCCCGGGGGGGGGGGGGGTGGTGGTTGTGCCAGTTTCATTCCGGGACACTGTATTGTCCTGGAATGAAGGTGCCGGGACAGACCTGCAAATCCGGGGCACGTAGTCACCCTACACATAGGTAACACCCAATTGGGACGCTGAGTCTTCATGACTAAAATAAATGTAATTTAATGATTGAAAGGGGTGGGCCAGGGACATTAAGATTGGGGAGGAAAGTGGTCTCTAAACTGTGGCCAGATGTGGCCCTTTGCTTGCCTGTTGTCCAGCCCTTGAGGTATAATTCATCCCACTGATACAAGACACTATTCTGTCCACTGACACCAACAATGGGGCATGATTTATGCCACTGACACCAACAATGGGGCACTATTCGTCCCCTTAATACCAAAGATTGGACACTAATGCCAGAAAGAATTTCTATTCCCCCTGGCCACAGACGACCACCCCTTAAGTCTGAAGGACAGTAAATTGGCCTTTTGCTTAGAAGGTTTGGGGATCCCTGCACTAGATGATGTTGGATGTCCTCCAGCCAGTAAATGAGGTGGGGTCTACCTGACTTGCTGCAGCTTCTTGATTCTTGCTTTCAGTCCGGGAGAGGAGCCGGTACAACTATGCAAGACTGATAGGAAGGTCGGAGGTGAGATTTAAAAATCACACAACTACGTGAAGAAGGACATACTGTAGCTTCATTTTCAGTTGGGTCTTCTCTTCCTCCATCTCCAGTTCAGCCAGGAAAGTCCATAAGCCCAGCCACAAGGACGATCTGCTTTCAGTCACCGACCTCAAAGTGGTTGCAAAGGATTTTTTTTTTTTAAATAACAAACATCTCTATACTTACCAATTCCATTGCACAGAGTGTCCCCAAACTTCCCCGGTGCTGCTGGTCCCTCCTCCTCTCTGTCCAGTGCCCCCATGGGAAGCCACTTCCTATGGGGGCACTCATGCATGCCCGCTCCCGGACCCCGCTGCTCCATCCATTGACACAGACAGTGGCCCCAGCAAAGCCAGTGAGACCCAGGAGTGAGGGGGAGAGAAGGGGGAGAAAAGAGCTGCAGACGTGCACAGCGCTGGATCGAATGAGGGTTCAGGTCAGTATAAGGGAGAGGAGGGGAGGGGCCAAAATGAATGCCTAAACATTTCTTACCTTAATGCAAGGAATGCATTAGGGCCCTTTCACATCGGTGTGTTTTTGCCGCGTTTTCGCGGTAAAAATAGCGCTATTAAAACGTCCCCCATTGCCCCTCTCCATTGAAATTAATTAAAAACGCAGTAAAATTGCGGTGTTTTACCGCTCTGTTTTTACCGCGAAAATTTTAATGGAGAGGGGCAGGGGGAGCGTTTTAATAGCGTTTTAATAGCGCTATTTTTACCGCGGAAACGTGGCAAAAACGCACCAGTGTGAAAGGGCCCTACAGGTAAAAAATGTTTAGGCTTTAAAACCACTTTAAATGGGAAAAGGGGCTCCCGAACAAGAATGGGTTGAGCTCATGTCCCCATTATCTGGTTTGGGACCATTTCCCAAAGCCAATCCAAAATAATGACAAGTTCCATCCCCAGCTTAAAAGCCTTTCTCTAACCATAATGGGTGTTTTGGCTTTGGCTAAAGCAGGGAAGGTCTAGATCTGTTTTTTTTATTTATTGCCATCCCCTACTAGAGAGATTTCCCCTCGATGAGGAAATTCCCCCAAAAAACAACTCACATTTTTAGTAGAGTAAGGGAGGGTTAGAACCCTGTCAATGTTTTTACTGCTGTCAGGACCTACCTACCCATGTGACAACTACACCACTTTCTTTTAGGCCGGATTCACACTTGTGCTGTGCGAATTCCAGCTCTCTTATCTCTGCAAAGAGATAAGAGAGCTGTTCAGCCGATCGTCTCTGTTTTAGCTTAGAATTTGGAGACCTAGGAAAAGGGAGTGGGAGAGGTGAAGTGTATTGAGGAGAAGGAGAGAAATCCTGATGAGAAATGAACACATCTGCAAATCAGATTTGCCCATAGAAGATAATGGGCCTAAATTCGCACCCGAGCCGCACCGCAATGCCTAGAAAACGCACATGTTTTTTGGGCAATGCGCAGTGCGAATGCATCGCACATATGTGAACCAGCCTCGTTAAAATCAATGTATTTTATAATGTTATGCGAGTTGGATGCTGTTTGCGCCGCAACCAATTAGCATAGGTGTGAACCCGGCCTTAGAGGTGTCACAGGGACAGTAAGTCAGGGGGAATCTCTAAAAAAGGGGACACAAACAAAATGAAAACACATTTTAAAGCGGTAGTAAACTTTTTAAAGCGTAAGGGCCCTTTCACACGGGGCGGATCAGTATTTATCCGCTCTGTGTGTGTCCGTAAGCTCAGCGGGGATCCTCCGTAAAATCCCTGCTGAGCCGTCGGCTGACAGGGCGGTCACCGCACACTGTGCAGGGACCGCCCTGTCTTTCCTCCGCTCTCCCCTATGGGGGGATTGGATGAACACGGACCATATGTCCGTATTCATCCGATCTGCCAGACGGAAAACAAATAGGATTTTCTTCCGTCCGAAAAATTGGATCAATGCGTAAGCGGACAATTACGGGTGTTAGCGGATGGTCATCCGCTGACACCCGTAATCACATAGGGACCAATGTATGTCCCGTTTTCATCCGCAACGGATGGATGAAAATGCGGACATACGGTCCGTACGTGTGAAAGGGGCCTTACTCCTTGGGGGTGGGGATTAAAGTGGAGTTCCACCCAAAAGTGGAACTTCCGCTTAATCCACTCCTTGCCCCCTTACATTCCACGTTTGGCATGTCATTTTTGGGGGGGGGGGAGTGGGGGCTTCAGGAGGAGTGGGACTTCCTGTCCCACTTCCTCCTTCCGCGGAGGGGCCGCTAAGGCAATACGCCATATCGCTTTTTGGTGGCCCCTCCCTGTAGGCGATCGCCTGGGACACGTGACAGGTCCCAGGCAATCGGCTGTTCAATCAGATAGCGCAGCGCCGCTCTTGCATGCGCAGTGAGTGCCCGGCAGTGAAGCCAAAAGCTGTCATGGCCGGGTGCCCACAGTAACAATGAGGATGCCGGCCGGAGAGGGGGGGAGAGTAGAGGAGCGGAGCTCCGGCCAGCGCGTCGCTGGAACGTGGAGCAGGTGAGTGCATGTTTATTAAAAGCCAGCAGCTACACCTTTTGTAGCTGTTGACTTTTAATAAACATTTAAATTGCCTGGAACCCCCCTTTAATGTAAACCTAACCTCCCTGGGGGCGAGGACTAAAGCAAATTAAAGCTCCTTGGGGGTGGGGACTAATGCAAATGTATAAGATCCTTGGATTTTAAGTTATTTTAAGATAGGGTCCTTGGGGGTGGGGACTAATGTTAATATAAGCTCCTTGGGGGGGGGGCTAATACAAATGTAAGCTCCTTGGGGGCAGGGACTCTTTGAGGTCAGGCAGCAAAGTGAATGTACAGTATGTAAAGCACGTCAGTTGTCAGCTCTATATCAATACCGGTATTAAATAAAATAAAGCACACACACACAAGCTCGAAAGGTTCCAATAAATTTTCAATACATACTCTTTCTGTACAGGTTTCTGCTTAAAAATAAAGCAAAACAAACATCAGAAATGTATCCTTAGAAATTTTCTCTCGACCAGATTGCACGCTCTAAACGCAAATGTCCCAAAGCGAGCGGCGGGGTGTAACCGGTCGGTTTGATCAGCCTCCTGGCATCTTTAGCAGTCCACAAAACAAGCAAGGCTTCCAATTCCACGCTAGAAAAAAAGAAGAAGATCCGGCCGAGCCTTTTTCGCAGCAAGCGGGCGCTCGCTGATCGTCTTGTCGATGCGCAGGAGCCGATTGCAGTGCAGCCAAGCTATGTTATTCAGCGATAAATGATGGGAGTCATCTATTTTTGTCCTGAAATGCTACCTGTAGTTACAGCAATGCGTATAATGGTTTTATAGTAAATTGAGCATCAAAGAATAAAATAGTACAGAAAATACAGCAGCAGAAGCATTTTTTTTTTTTCCTTTTCTAGCATTTATACATGTTGTGAACATAACACAGCGGTAAAAGGCATAAATGCATATTAATGGGTACCATATCTAAAAATGACTAAAGTACCTATTTAGTGTATTGGATATTTTATTTTTTTCTCTTTTGTCCCCAGAAGAGTGCTTGCTGTACCTAAACAGCATAATAACATGTGTCTGAGTACAGTTAATTCCTATTGAATAAATAATAAGCTTGCAGTATTCTATTTTTATTTATTTTTTTAATTCTCGTCATCTCCCTCTAGGACTTCTAAATTGACCGTTAATGCCTACAACATGGGTCTCGATCTTAAAGTGAACCTGTCAGAATTTAGTTAAAACCGGCATAGTTTTTATTTATTTTTTCCAGATAAGCCATCAGGATGATGAAGCCACATTTACCAACTTGTTTGCCAGTTGTAGGGTGCTCATACATCATTAAAGACCAATTGAACCCCCTGTTAATAGATACTGTAATGCAGCAAGGCTACCTATAGAGTAAAAAATGTGCAGTTTTTAAGGGTTCCTTTAAATGCAAGGTTGGGGGGGGGGGGGGGGGGCCTAAAAACCCTGTGGTTGAGCTGCCCCCTTTAGCTGCAGAGGAAGTGGCCAGGGGTGTACACATTCCCTGGCAGAAATGATACCCCCATGTTTCTTTCAGCTGGCATAGTGCATGCCAACTGCGATCAAGTGAATGGGGCCTGCTCTGTAAGTGGCTCACAACTGGGTGCATTTACAATGCATGATCGAGGGGTTAAAGTAGGCAATACAATACCTTCCCACTGCATGTCAAATGCTCTCTGAAGAGTGATCTGATGGCAGATTTCTCGTCAGAGAGCAACACAAGTGTGCATAAGCCCTAAAGCTGAGTTGACACTACTGCAACCTGAAAGTCGCGCAACTTATGGTGCGACTTTGCCAGGTGACTTCCTTGTGACTTGCTCTCGACATTCTCTTTTGCAGGTATGCAGAGATAACAGCATACAGGAAGATGCCATGCACTGCCTGGTTAATCTTCCTGTAATGTTGGATCCAAATCACATCAATATAGATGAGGATCCACATTGGAAGCGACTTCCATTAAAGTCTATGGGCACAAGTCGGAGAGAAGTTGCCTTGAAGTAGCACAGGAACCTTTTCTAAAGTCGGAGCAATGTCATGCAGTCTGGGATCTCACAAGTCAGATTTCAATTTGCAGCAGTGTGAACCGAGTCTAATGCCGCGTACACACAGTCGTTTTTTGCTAAGGAAAAAAACTTTGGCCTAGATTCACAAAGCGATTACGCCTGTGTAAATGTTGTTAGACAGGAGTAATTTCGATTTACGAGCGTTTTTACGCTAGTCGAAATCCTCAAACCATGAAAAGACACCTGCGTGCTAAATTTCGACTTTATTACGTGTTAGTACGCCTTCAGATCTACGCTGCCTGAAAATTGCGGCCACTGGGCGGACTTCCTGTTGTTTTTCACCTTCATGGTATGCTAATGAGCTTTTGCCTGGAATCCACAAAATTTCGCTCTTCAAACGCAATCTCTTACGGCACCTTTAGTCATCTTTTTTTTCCGTTTCACTATACCAGCTTTTTGCTGGTCTAATATTAGACAGCCCATGTTAAGTATGGCCGTCGTTCCCGCGTCGAATTTCAACGTTTTTCGATTTCTTTTATTATTTTTAACGTAAGTCGTCCGGGAATAGGAATGTTCGTAAACGCCGCTACTCAAACAACGAATGACGTCACGACGTGATTTCGCGCAATGCACGGCGGGAAATTCCTGAACAGAGCATGCGCAGTTCGATCGTCGCGGGGACGCGCTTAATTTAAATGCTTCACGCCCCCTACTCACGTATTTCGATTGCGCGGCGGAAAAAAAATACGATACAATAGCGTACGCGCAAAAAAACTACCTGAATTCGGCGTAGAGTCTGGTGATAGACGGCAGCGTAGCGTATTTCGATTACGCAGCGGAAGATTACATCTATGTGAATCTGCCCCATTGTTTTTTAAAACGTCATTTCAATTGATCGTGTGTGGGCAAAACGTTGTTTTTTGTCTTCCTTGCTTGGGTGGATGGGGGAATCTGAACATTTGTTTTTCGATCCACACGCTGACTAATCCAAAAAAAAAAAAAAAAATAACAACATGTACTAGTCAACCTTATGGGCTGTGTCAATGTGCTTTGGGCTTGTGTCCATGGAATTAGTTTGAGGCACTTCATTGACCAATCCCTTTGACCTGCCATGACCTCACTCAAGAAAATTTTACATTCCCATGGACTTTTATGACAATGCAAAGCCCATTTGAAACAAATAAAAGCCAAATGAAAAGCAGAATATGGCATATGCAACCCGACTGCATTACATAATACATCACAAGGGACAAAGTGGGCTTTAACTTATGTGGTGCCTCCTTTCGAAAATACTAGTTGCCTAGCTCAAGTATTTCAGAGTCATAGACATAATCACAAAGCATGAATATCAGAGGGCAAGGCAGAACTTTTGATTTTTAAATGTGTTCTATGTCAGTGACCCATACCCAGTAAATCCAGGCATCAGAATGACAGCCAGGAAATTAGCTTTTCTTGGTTTTATTAGAAAGAAAGATTAATGGCCCAAGTTCACATCTTACTCTCATGACAGACGTTCTGCAATCACTGACACCAACAGGCATGCAAGTTAGAAGCCATTTCTGGTTCTCCATTTTGAATTGTTATGGTAAAAAAACAGATCGGTTTCTAATCCACTGTTCCTTAAAGAGGACCTGTCACTGCTGAAATATTTCGTTTTTCATGGAGTGTGTTGAAAGTTATGAGAAGAAGTTGGACATTCAGTCTGGTCTTCATTGGTTTGGTCATTGGGTCCGTATTGGTGCCACATGTACTCAAACATATCCAACATCCATTGGGGCTAAAGGCGGCAGCTCAACCACAGGGTTTTTACGTCCCCCCCTAACCTTGCATTTAAAGGAGCCCTTAAAAACTGCAGAATTTGAATTTCCCTTGCTCCATCCTGGTGATGGTATTCTTTGTTAACCTTCTAGAACAGTGGTTCTTAACCTGGGGGTCGGGACCTCCTCGGGGGTCAAATGATGATTTGCCAGGGGTCACCAAATCCTGGGTTGTTCCTGAAGCCTTCCCCATCTCTTGCAGCCACCCAGCAGGGCAGTCCCTGGAGCCCACGGCCGCCCACTCAGCCTCTTTGCAGCTGCCCATTCAGTTCATGGCATGGCTCGGGGGGAAGAGACTAGCAATCAGCAGACTGGTGAGGAATGTGAAGTGGGAGGGGCTGGGGGAGACCCTATCTCTTGATTTCAGTAGAGGTGTCACTGCTACGAGACACCACAAAGTCAGAGACATAGTGAGGGGGGGGGGGGGGAATTAGGATAGAGAGATAAAAGGGAAAGAAAGGAGAACAAAGAGTGGTACATACTAAAATGTAACATAAGGGGTTTTAATACTTCACAAATGTAAGGGTTGGGGCGTAAATTACTTGTTTTGCCTTGGGTGCTGACAGCCCAGGCTACAAATTTTTTTACTGTTAAAGGTCCCCACAACTTGGAAAATTTTATCAAGGGGTCACGGCATTTGGAGTGTTGAGAACCACTGTTCTAGAATAACATTTAGAAAGCAGGTGAAATGTTGCCTCTATATCAAATACCTGCTGAACAATGTCTCCCTGTTCTATATCAGGCCACGTACACACGGCAGAGAACCTCGACGGGCGGAACACATCGTTCCGCCCATCAAGGTTCTCGCCCGGCTGTCAGATTCGGCGACCAGCCCGTCGGGAAAGGCGACCAGCCATTCATCCTGACGGACCGTCAAGCAAATAGAGAACTTGCTCTCTATTTCGGCTCGACGGCATTCCCGACAGGATGCTCGCCGAATCCGTACACACGGCCGAGGTTCTCGGCAGAATCAGGATGCCAGCGAGGTTCTCGCTGGTTTCTGACGAGAACCTCGGCCGTGTGTACGGGGCTTCAGAATTTCTTCTAAAAACCTTCACCCTCCCTTGCTTAACATAACATATGCAATGATTGAAAACACTGACAAATGATAAGACCGTGGTAGCTTTTCTAGGGGCTGAAGACTGATGTTGGACATTGTCAATATCATAGTCCATACTCAATAACTATCCAACACATCGTTTAAAAAATGCCAGGTCCTCCAAGTCAGGCTTAGTGCGGGTCAATGTTAAACACTCCTAGGTCTAATTCTCTGATAGATCCTGAAACCCAGGAAAAATAGTTTGTGGAGAATGCTAGACGTAAGCTACATGGTACTTTGCAACAGCAGAGCTTGATGCAGAGGAAAACCATACAATATTTGCTTGCACTAAACTTAAACTACCATATCAAACCCATGAGTAGAGTTATCATGTAAAGGCTTTGCTGATACCATTTTTTTTTCTCCATATGTAATTAAATTATCATTTTGTTGGTCATATCAACATTTTATTTTTTTAATATGCTATACACAAGCTCAACTAACATATTTGCTGGCATTGTATTAGGGTGACAGATATGCCTTAAGCCGACTTTTCTCCACCTTTTTTTAACATTGAGGAACCCTTAAAATAACTTTCTGGTCTTAGGGAACCCCCCGCTAAAAATTACTATATCTTCAATTCATAATAGATTAGTGTGATTGGTCTGTGGGCAGAATGCATCAAGAAGAATTGCCCCTTAGGCTGCGTACACACGATAGGTTAAACCGATGAGAACGGTCTGATGGACCGTTTTCATCGGACCAAACCGATCGTGTGTGGGTGCCATCGGTTAGTTGTCCATCGGTTAAAAAAAAATCAAACTTGTTTTAAATGTAACTGATGGATTCCTAACCAATAGGTCAAAATCGTTAGTAGGCACGACCATCGGTTAAAAATCCACCCATGCTCAGAATCAAGTCCACGCATGCTTGGAAGCATTGAACTTCATTTTTTTCAGCACGTTGTTGTGTTTTACGTCACCGCGTTCTGACCCTATCGTTTTTTTAACCGATGGTGTGTAGGTGCAACGGACCATCAGTCAGCTTCATCGGTTAACCGATGAAAACCGTCCATCAGACCGTTCTCATCGGATGGACTGATCGTGTGTACGCGGCTTTACAGATAGCTAAAAAAGATCAAAGGTGTCAGTGGGAACTTATCTGAGAGGCAGAAATTGCTCATTGCTCAAGGAACCCCTAGCAACCTTTTGAAAGGACCCTAGGGTTCCATAGAACCTTGCTTAAGAAACCCTGCCTTAAGCACTGGCCTTTGGTAAAGGGTTGCCTCAAGGACATCCTAGTCTTCTGCTATAAAAGCTTCACTGTTTATGCCACACAGAAAGCCAAAACAGCAACCCCCAAAATCAATAGGACTTTTTCTTGACAAATAATCAAGTGGACGACAAAAAAAACCCAGTGATGATGACCTTAGGAAGACCATCACTGTGACTGTACTTTGGATTACATTCAACAAAATTTATTTTAGGGAAGGGGAGAGTAGTTTACGACCAACAATTCCAACACCCTGGCATAACAAGGCACTGGCTACAGGTCTCAAAGACACTGTTAATGTAGATTAGAGTATATGGGACACAGAAGTATGTACACTCCCCTACTCTACCAATTCTACCAAATTTGGAGACACCAATTATGATAAAACTTCCATTCAACCAAGAGGCTCAATTATAAATTTGTTAAACACTTTACTACAAAACATTTGCCTTGCAACAGCGACCTCTTTACTTAAGCTGAAACCTCCACCAATGTAGAATTTCTGGTTGGGATCGTTTGCCAATTTAGGAACTGAGCTGCCAAGAAACAGCATAAAGCTTTGGCAGTACTTGGAAGTCAAGTCTGTTGTAGGAATTCGTTTTGTTTTTTTAACCATTTCAACAACCAGGTGACCCAATTACAGCATGGGTGGACAACTTGGTAATCCATCCATTTTCTTCTATGAACAGTCAAAAATGCACCCCACAGATGTATTACATTGGTGGAGCTGTCAACTAAAGGCAATGGCATTCTACTCAAAAATGTGTTAAAATGGTATTGCATTCTTCTTATAAATTAGTTAAAATAGTTTACAGGGGTTAGAAAATATTTGCATACTTCTTTCTGAACACAGGCAGTACCTCATATATTATATTAAAACTTGTATTTAAGATTGCATGGCATTTTCTTTACCACTTAAAATTTCCTGGAATTCAGCTTAAAGGAGTTTTTCATTTTCATTAATACATTGAAATGTCTTAAATGGAGAACCTGGCTCCCTTGTAATCTGTAGCATTTGGCAGAATTTTGAAAATCAAAATTATGAATCTTTTCTAAACAAATTAAATGAGAAAGCCCCATTTTTGTCCAGAAGGTTCGCCTTCCATAAACAAAGCCACGGCACTTGTCTACAGACCCAACAGTTGGGAAATACGAAATTCTAAAATTTAAAATCAAACTTATGGCACATTTGTGGCATTGATGGTCATCAGAGCGGGAAGACTTTCACTTTTCTGAAAATGAGAAACTCCTTCAAGACATAATCTTAAAAATGTACATTACAAATGGAGATGGTATTTTGTGGATTATAATATTTGGAATCTAACTCCTCTTTATAAAAAAATCTTGATACTGTAAGGCAAAAGGTCAACTTTGTGAAACTGTATTAACAAAAACTGACTTGTTCCATTGTTCGACCAGTTCAAGGTACGTTCCTGTCAAACAAGCTAATGAATTCACCCCAGGGGATACAACTTAGTTGCTACGTTCCCCCAAGTTCTGCCCTTTGCAGATAAAAGACATGCTAGCTAAGCCCCACACTTTATGGAACGACCCTAAATCTGAGACTTTGGCGAATACGAGATCCGACTTTGATGAATTATACAACCCCTCCCCCTAGATAAAGCATCTAGATTTCATCTATGCTTGCAATTCTATTACATAGCGGTAGCGTTTTCAGAAGGGGGAGCCACAATCATAGTTTCTCTCTATCAACCCAACTCAACTCTCAATTCCTTAAAGAAGCATGGTCAATTTGCCCATTCTGGGAAAAGTGAAAGCATTCTTGAAATGCCCTGCCGGGCCTCCTGTTATTCACTTTGCCAGTGTTGCACCAAGCACTAAAGTTCCTAATGGCGACTGGTGAGGGACAGATGACATCACTCCACCAGTGAGTGTGACAGAACTTGAGTTTAGGCATTGCCAGCTAGCCCAGAGCACCTGAGAAGGTCACATGTTCCCCAATACCTGAAAGCACTGGGTATTGTCGCCAGGCTGCGGAGGAGGAAGGAGCAGTCAGGACGCACTGGCAAGAGAAGTATTCGGGTTTCTGGGGCAGTAGGAGGCATTACAAATGCCCCTTTAAAACACTCTTAGGGGCTCAAAAAATAAACCCCACAATTTGACATTTTGATATAATGGAGATTTCTTAAAGCCCGAAGAGCCACAATGGAGCAAAGTTGGTAAGTAATAGGCTTCACAAAGCAGATCTTTTAGCTGCCTTGCAGTCCTGAATTTGTCAGAACAATAGATTTACCTCCAGTTCCCCTAATAATGGAAAGAACGACGGCCAATCTTCATACACCTATTTAAGCAATACAAGTTAACTGTACCCAGGGTTTTAAAAGAAAAAAATGTACAATATATTATGAGATTTAAAAACAGAAAAAAAAGTAAATACAGACATGACTTGTAATGTAGTACCGTAAGCTTTAAGTTCCCTTCCCGAGCATAAATGAATATTTCCATCTTCTTTTATCACTCTGTTACATACATCGTTTTATGTTTTATCCCAAGTCCCATAAGTAAAGTGCTCTGTCCATGGCAGACCATTTTGAGATATGCAACAGGAAAAGCCCATTTAGGAACTACTAAATATATTTATATATATGTATATATATATAAAAAAAAGTATATTTTGCTTTTCTTGGGCCTGGCGAAGAAAAGTGAAAAGATTCCATCGTCCGTCTTTTATCGCTAGTAAACGTATCCTTCATTGTATGGGTGAGTGTTACAGTAACCGCCGTCTTGCATGTAGGGGATGTTCTCGTCAAAGTGTGACAGCGGTACCGTGTCTTCCTCGTTGATGTGCCTCTCCATGTCCGTTTTCAATAACGGTCGCTGATTGTCTGGGAAGGCCATGGAGAACAGGGCTTCTGGGTCACAAACAAATTTGTACACATATCTTTCTCCGGCAACCTTGAAAAAAAATATACACTATATCATTAAAAAATGTGTTTATTGTATTATTAATGTTAGAATTTATAGCTTATTTTTTTTCCTCATTTAATGTTTGAAGCTAAACTCCAGGAAAATAGCTCAAAACATAGTATACATAATTATAAATATATACAATTAATAATAAAATAATCATATTAATAAAGGTATTTTGCACACAATATATGAGCTTCTTCACCTGAGATATATATGTGTATGTCTGTGTGTGTGTATGTATATCTCTCTGTCTCTCTTGTGTATATATATATATATATATATATATATATATATATATATATATATATATATATATATATATATATATATATATATATATATATATATATATATATATATATATATATATATATATACAGTATATATATATACACAAGAGAGAGAGAGAGATATACATACACACACAGACATACACATATATATCTCAGATGAAGAAGCTCATATATTGTGTCCAAAATACCTTTATTAATATGATTATTTTAATAATATTTGTATATATTTTTATATGTTTGACCTATTTCCCTGGAGTTTAACTTCAAACATTATTAAAATGAAGAAAAAAATATAAGCTATAAAATTATTTTATTTATTTATTTTTTTCCTCCTTTTAACTTATTTTTTACACATACATAATATATGAGCTGCTTCACCTGCCAAAGATTTTTTATTTCTATTGTTTGTACAGCCCTACTGGACAGCTGCTGACTAATATTTGAATTTGAATTCATAAATACAGTCTGGTCAACAGCCACCCCCATCTCCTGTAATTGGACAATAAATGAAAAGCAAAAAGACCGAATCAGTGTTCTCTCTGCCCTTTCCTCCTCTAAGGATGTTTTAAGTCAGACGTGAAAATTTAGGACCACCGGATTGTAGGAGGTCTTCCCTTAGGAGCGCTCAGGTCTTTGTACTTCTCTAACTCAGTATTGAGCATATGGTTGTGGTTTCATGTTTTTTACGAATACTTTACTGATGTTGGCTTTTAATTGATAAGATATAACATGTGCCATGTATGTATTTTAACATTTTCATAATCACCAATGTCTGGCTTTGTTATCTGATATCTGTAAAACTTAATAAAAACCTTTAAATGTGCGAAAAAAATAAATAAAAATTCAGGACCACCGGGACAGAAAGTGGCGGCAAATCTAAAATGTTATAACTGTCACCAGAACAGGAGACAAGGGGAAATATTTTGGGGGGGGGGGGGTTACCTGTTCCTGTTGACAACTGTTTAACAGGAGAGATTTACTGTCACTTCCTGTTGCATCTCCAGGAGAAAAAATAAAGGGAAATCTCACCAATGGGAGAGCAAACAAAAAATTATAAAAAAAAAAAAACAAAACAAAGTAACACAAAAAAATGAACCTATGGGCCAGCAAAAAAAAAAAAAAAGAATAAACAAAAAAAAAAAAAACAACACACAAAGTGGGATGGAACCATTGGCTAGAGGTTAAACACCTACATTGGCTATACACTATAAAATTCATACACATTAAAAAATTGATTATAAATCACAAAGACAAAGAGTCTCACCTTCTGCATGATTCCCTTCTCATAGTAGTATCTCAATGAGCGGCTGAGCTTATCGTAGTTCATAGCTGGCCTGTTTTTTTGGATTCCCCATCGTCGCGCCACCTATATAAAAAAAAAAAAATATATATATATATATATATATAATTATAACTACTTAAAGCTGAAGTTTATTCTGCTGATATTTTGCCTTCCTTGGTTCCTCCTCCCATTATCAACGTGCTAATGAAATATTACATATTTTTTTTAAATGCCTTTATTTTAAATCCAATGAAGTCATCATCATCATTGTGAAGTTGTTTATTTCTCAAGGATCATAAGACTCAAAGACTCTAAAAGCCTGAGGGTTTCTGCTTTAGAAACACCTGCTAGTTAGGGCTCTTTTACAATAGGGGACTCCACCAGCGGGTCCACCTGCTCTGCGGGGGATCTCTTGGCTGAGTAGGCGGATGACAGGTCCGTGTCCGCTGATACAGAGCTGACACAGCCTGCTTTCCTCTATGGGTGGTTGGATGTAAAGGGATCACCAGTCAGGTTACAGCCAACTGTCATCCGATCCCCTAGACCAGTGGTTCTCTGCTCCTGTCCCTAGGACCCACTAACAGGCCAGGTTTTATGTATTACCTTGGGGAGATGCAGACTAGAATACTGCAATCACTGAGCAGCAAATTATATCACCTGGGATGTATTTCAGTTATCTTGCAAACCTGGCCTGAGGACAGGAGTTGAGAACCACTACCATAGACGGATAGGGAATGGATCCCCCATCTGTCTGTTTTTAGAGGCTAGGATCTGATTTTTGTTCACATCTGCTGCTCCATAGAGGTAAATGGAGGGCACCCCCCCCCCCCTAAAAAAAAAAACTGACTGGTGGACCTGATTGGTCCATCCATGTGAAAAAGGCTTATTTTCATTAGACTGCCAAGATTCTGTTCTCATAGAAAAACACACAGTGGGCCAGATTCTCAAAAGAGATATGCCGGCTTTTCGTAGGAAACACCGTCGTATCTCTGTTTTTTTTACTGGGTATCTATGCGTGTGATTCCTAGAATCACTTACGCATAGATACAGTGAAGATCCGACATGTGTAAAACAATTACACTGTCGGATCGTAGATGTAATGACATCGCTGGCCGCTAGGTGGCCTTTACGTTGATTTCTCATTTGCCTATGCAAATGAGCCTAATCCGACGATTCCCGAACGTTTTTACGCAGCCCCGTCGTCGTTTACGTCGTTTCCGTACGCGTAAGGTTACCCCTGCTATATGAGGGGTAACCTTACGAAGTTCCCTCGTTGCCATGTTAAGTATGGCGTCGGGTCAGCGTCGTCTTTTTCCGTCGGTTACGTTGTTTCACTAAGTCGTTCGCGAATAGGGATTTACGTAAAGGACGCTCGCGTCGGTTTCATTCACTTTTTCCGACGCGAACTGGAGCATGCGCACTGGGCTATTTTTGAGGCCGGCGCATGCGCAGTTCGATCGACGCGGGGGCGCGCTTAATTTAAATACAAGCCGCCCCCTTTGAATTACGCGGGGATACGCAGAGCCATTTACACTACGCCGACGCAACTTACGGAGCAAGTGCTTTGGGAATACGGCACTTGCTCTGTTAAATTGCGGCGGCGTAGTGTAAATGGCTTACGCTACGCCAGCGGCAATTCTACGGGAATCTGGCCCAGTGTCTTTGTTGTGAACTCTGAAATTGTGAATGAATTTATTCACAATGCTTTTAGAGACAGAGGTAAATGAGGGCTTGATTCATTGTAATTGTACTGCTTATCCAGAATATGTAAATAATTTAATATGCATAGTCTGGCACAGGTTCACTTTAATTATAGAAGTAAGGTAACTATAGGACCTTGTCTTTCAAAATCCCAAACCTTAAAGGCTAAGTTCATCTTTATTATTTTTTGGAGGGCTTTAGGTTTTAAAGTTGGAGGACATCAGTGCATTCCAAGGCGCTCATCAGCGCCCCCACAGCCCATTGAAACTACTAATCTGTCTGAAGCAGTAGCAGAGGGTACTTGTTTAAATTATTTACAGGAATCTGTGAATGAATGACACAGCTGTGACACAGAGAGAAGAACCCCCCCCCCCCATCCTCTGTCACAGGATAAGGGGGAACGGGGGAGAGGGGGCCTTTCCGCCCTAAATCCAGGGGAACATGTAACATTAACTTATTCTTTAATGCAAAAGGTTCATTAAGATACATTAGTCATTGCTTTAGAGCAGGGATCTCCAAAAATTTAAAAAAAATGGCCCCATTTACTGTCCTGCAGACTTTTAGGAGGGCTGGATTGTGGCCAGTGTGGGTAGAAATGTCCTGGGCCAGCATCAGTGAGAATAAACATGGCCTCAGGGTTGTTGGTCAGTAGAAGAAGGAACAGTGCCCCATCAGTGGAAATAATTGTGCCTCATTGTTGATGTCAGTGGGGGGAATAGAGCCCCAAGTGTACGTTAAAGGCTAAAAACAGACCACATCTGGCCCTTAAGCAGCAGTTTGGGGACCCCTGCTCTAGAGTCAGGCATTCTAATGCAAAATCATTTCTGCAACTGCTATTTTTATGTATAAGAAAACTACACTGATCAGAATATACTGATACAGATGTGCAGAGAGCGTAGACATACAACAAAGGTAGACCGTCTGCGCCACTTAGTACAAGGCAGTGAAGCGAGTTCAGTTTGGCAAAGAAAATCACCAATTAACATTAACATCTGTTAGAGAACCCAAAATTGCCTTTTTAAAATGTAAACAAGCCATAGCTTCACTAGCGCAGCCGTGACTTTACATTCTGATACTGCCGCGCGGTAACACGTATGGTGGTAACAGCAAAACATTTAAATGGTCAGTTCTCCCAAATTGATATTTCAGCTTTGGTAAACGAGAGTTACATTTTCTTCTATCTCCATTGGGGAGATCTCTGTGGAAGGAAAGACCTAAAACACCCAGATGGACAGGAATAAGGTCAGGTATTAAAGGGGTTGTAAAGGTTTTTTTCCTTAAATATCTTCCGTTACCTGTGCAGTCCTCCTTCACTGACTTCATCCTTCCATTTTGCTTTTAAATGTCCTTATTTCTTCTGAGAAATCCTCACTTCCTGTTCTTCTATATGTAACTCCACACAGTAATGCAAGGCTTTCCCCCTGGTGTGGAGTGTCATGCTTGCCCCCCTCCTTTGGACTACAGGAGAGTGAGGACGCTCTCTATGTTGCAAATAGAGAAAGGAGCTGTGTGTTAGTGTGCGTCCTGACTCTCCTGTAGTCCAAGGAAGGGGTGAGCACGACACTCCATACCAGGGAGAAAGCCTTGCATTACTGTGTGGAATTACAGACAGAGGAACAGGAAGTGAGGAATTCTCAGAAGACATTTAAAATTAAAATGGAAGGATGAGGTAAGTGAAGGAGGACTGCACTAAGGTAAAGGAAGATATTTAGGAAAAAAAAATTGTACCTTTACAACCCCTTTTAAAGGGTCAGATCTCCCAAATTGATATTTCATTGTTTGGTAAATGTTGGAGAGTTACATCTTTTTACATTCTCTTCTATCTCCATTGGGGAGATCTCTGTGGAAGGAAAGACCCAAAACTCCCAGATGGACAGGAATAAGGTCAGGTAATAATATCCTGGAGATCTCACAGTTTAAACATACAAGACATACAAGCAGGGCTTTTTTTCTGGGGGAACTTGGTGGAACTCAGTTCCACCACCTTTGGCTCAGACCCTTTGGTGCCCGCTCACCACAATCACTTGTGAACACAGAAGTCTGGTTTCTGTGTTTACAAGTGACTGCTTTGTAACCCCCTGGACTCTGCACACTGTATGTAATGCAATTCTGGTATTTAATGCCCCTTTAAGACCCTTCTACTGTTTGTGAAATCTGAACGGGTCGTGGTTGAGTTCCTGCACCTATTTTCTGAGAAAAAAAGCTCTGCATACAAGGATCCAGGGGCTAGAGAAGCTCAACAGATTCCTCCTATAACAAAATCAACATGTTGGGTGGATGGACCCCCTTTTTTTGTTGACACTGTCTTCTGATAGAAAAAGGAGGTGCCCAGAGGAGCTGCCTTGAGAATGTTGTCTGTCTCCTGTGATAGAATACGTACTGTAGGTGAATAGAGACAAGTGACTCGAGGAGCCGTCTTGAGACTGTCCTCTGTGTCCTCTGAAAGAATATGGAGGTGCCGACAAGAACTGTCTTAAGAATGTTGTCTGTCTCCTCTGACAAAATATGTAGGTGATTAGAGAAGCTATCTAAAGACTGTCCTTCCAGTCGTCCAATTTACCTAAGGAACTAGACATACCGAAGAGTAATTCTAAATCTAGTTGAGAATACAATTTGAAATTTGTGTGCAATAAGGCACATAGATAGACCCCAAAAAAAACCTGTCTTTGTGGTGCTAGGGCTTTGTGACATGAACAGCCAAGCATAGAATCAGTGAAATAAAATACAGATCATTGTACGAGAATGAAAGTCCCTATGTGAACTATTTGCTCCAGCCTCCTTCTCCCACACACTTGTTAACCACTTAAGGACCGCCTACTGCACATTTACGTCGGCAGAATGGCACGGCTGGGCACATCAACGTATATATACGTTGGTTTTAGTACCCAGCCGTGGGTCGCGGGCGCGCGCCCGCGACCCGGTCCGAAGCTCCAGGACCGGGACCGCGGGATTCGCGGACCCGATCGCCGCTGCAGTGCGGCGATCCGTCCCTGGAGCGGAAGAACGGGGAGAGCCGTGTGTACACACGGCTTCCCCGTGCTTCTCTGTGGCCGGAGCATCGATCGCGTCATCCCTGTAATAGGGGGACGCGATCGATGACGTCACACCTACAGCCACACCCCCCTACAGTTGTAAACAACACATTAGGGCACACATTCCCTACAGCGCCACCTGTGGTTAACTCCCAAACTGCAACTGTCATTTCCACAGTAAACAATGCAATTTAAATGCATTTTTTGCTGTGAAAATGACAATTGTCCCAAAAATGTGTCAAAATTGTCCTAAGTGTCCGCCATATTGTCGCAGTCACGAAAAATATCGCTGATCGCCGCTATTAGTAGTAAAAAAAAAATAATTAATAAAAATGCAATAAAACTATCCCTTATTTTGTAAACGCTATAAATTTTGCGAAAACCAACCGATAAACGCTTATTGCGATTTTTTTTACCAAAAATATGTAGAAGAATACGTATCGGCCTAAACTGAGGAAAAAAAATGTTTTTTTATATATTTTTGGGGGATATTTATTATAGCAAAAAGTAAAAAATATTGCATTTTTTTTTAAATTGTCGCTCTATTTTTGTTTATAGCGCAAAAAATAAAAACCGCAGAGGTGATCAAATACCACCAAAAGAAAGCTCTATTTGTGGGAAAAAAAGGACGCAAATTTTGTTTGGGAGCCACGTCGCACGACCGCGCAATTGTCTGTTAAAGCGACGCAGTGCCGAATCGCAAAAACCCCTTGGGTCATTTGCCAGCGTATTGGTCCGGGTCTTAAGTGGTTAAAGAAATGTGAGTACATAAGATTGACCTCAGGCAGGAGCTATCATGCCAGGTCATTATGGACGAGGGGCAAAAAACATGCTTATACTCAAACACAGCAAAATAAGTTGATGTACAAACCTCCTCTGGCTCGATTAGCTTGAACTCCATGCCTCGACCTGTCCAGGCAATGAAGTGGGAATTGGCCGGGTCATCTAGAAGTGCGACTAAGAACTGCCACAGTTGAAGGGACCCTCTCCTCTGATAAGTGGGTCCTTCGCGGTACAAACCCGGCTCCTGTTTAATGTCACCTGCAAAAGCCATAAAAATAGTATATTTGTTAAGAGTTTTTATATTAAAACATAGATGTGCAACACGGCTGTCAAGCTTCCAGTAAACGCTAGATAAATCTACGTACATTGATTACCCAGATGTACTTTGAAGAGACCCTGCTGCCAGGCCACTCATTTCAACAAAAAATATTCTCATAAGATTATAGGTGCATTTAACATATTTTATGCTTGTTTTTTTTTTTGTTTTTTTATGTAAAAGTCTTTTGTAGATACCCAAGAGTCCAAAGACAGCTTCTGGGCTCTGCCATCTTGGATGTGTGGTCAGCAGCCCTAGAAAGTTTTGGAACTGTCGCTCAAGTGAGTAGGTACATGAAAGGTTATTTAGGGATGGGAGGTGCAAAGGCGCTGGGCCACCATAGACAGTAATTAGACACTCCTAGAAGAGGAGAGGGTTATGACGTGCAAGGAGGAAGGGGGCTTGGCCAGGGAATGGACTAGTCAACTTTCTTAGCAAGCTTAACTCCCTCCTGCCCCCCACCCTGGGGTCCCTTTAAACAGCTCTAAATACCCAGGGGGGCAAAAGGTTCAGTAGTCATGTGATCATTCTGGCACAGTGGTCACATGATTGGAAGCCACCATAGACAGTAATTGGACACTCCTAGAAGAGGAGAGGGTTATGACGTGCAAGAAGGAAGGGGGCTTGTCCAGGGAATTGACTAGTCAACTTTCCCAGCAAGCGTAACCCCCTCCTGCCCCCACCCTGGGATCCCTTTAAAAAAGTTCTAAATACCCAGGGTACCAGAAGGATCAGTAGCCATCCTGTAGTGATCCTTCCGGCGCAGTGGTCACATGATTGGAAGCTGGTCCTGCCAGCTACTGAAGTTTAGTCCAGACTTTGACAACGCGGGAGTAAACATGTACATCAGCCGCCCAGCGACACATCAAAGCCCACCCCCTTTTGCCTCCACATTTACAGAATAGTGTTGGGTGGTCATGAAGAAGTTAAAAGGTACATTGCAAATGGCTAAAAAATATATTTAAAAAGGAAAACACTGCAAGTAAACATTTCAAATACTTTATTATTTGTTTGTACTTTTACCTGCTATTTTTTAGGTTGGTGACAGGTTCTCTTAAAAAAAATCACGTTCGAAAAACAGATATACTCTGATGTATTCCTTCTCTTCCACAGACAGTAACAATGTTAAACCACTGACAAGACTATCTTTTTTTTTTATCATCATCATGATGTTTGAACAATAACTAGCAGATCATTTACACCTCTTGCAGTCAGTCATGGCACCGTGTCCCTCATGAGACAACCGTCCACTTCACACATAAATTTCATTTTGCGTTCAGTGGTGCAGCACACATAATAACCGCAGTTCAAAACAATTCCCACTTTCCTTTCAACCAGTCCCAATACCAGGCATACTTTGTAAATCGATGCACAAGCAACAGCAACGTGCCAAGTTCAGGCAACCACAGCTCACTTCCCTGCAGTAATATCGGAGTCAGTGGCAGTCAATTCCTAAGGCATAGGGGGGCCCCTGGCCTGACATTATCAAAGAGTACCGCATAATATTTATTTTATGCTACAAGACCACCAAAGTGTAGAGCTACTAGAGGAAATTGTCAGATTCTGGATGTGCTTAAATGATATGTTACATGAGATCATTGCTATTGTAGCCCCTCTACAAATCTAGGGGTCCACGGGCAACACTACAGACACCAAAGGCCTGCATGTGGTCCTTCAATCTTAGGTTAGCCACCACGGATCTGAGCTGACTAGTTACAGCAGGTCAGGGCTGTCTTTAAGGCAGGGAAAAAGGGACAGATGCCCTGGGCCCTGTCATTGTTGTGGGGCCCAAAGCAGCTGCCTCATACTTGCCAACTATCCCAGTTTAAATCCCCTTGTCCCTTTAAGTTCATGTGCTGTGTCCTGATACCTCAGTGTGAAGTGCTGCTATTTTTTCTGCCCTACCATTGTGTACAGATGACTCACCTGCATACCCTTTACATGTAAAAAAACATCATTCATATGTAAATAACAGGAGCATTCATATGTAAATAGATGAGGCCGGCGGCATTCATATGTAAATAAAGGCGGCATTCATATGTATATCATGCCCCTCTGCAGTGAAGAAATGATGTGCTGTAACCTCTAGCAACCAATCAGTGAGCAGTATTACTGTGCAGTAATCTCTAGCAAACAACCAACAAGAAGAAATCATATGCTGTAACATCTAGCAACTAATCAGTGAGCTGTAATGTGTGCTGTAACCTCTAGCAACCAGTCAGTAATTGGTAATGATATGCTGTAACCTCTGGCAACCAATCACAATCACTGCCTGATCTGATACGGTAAACTGATTTTAAGTCTAGCTGACATTTATTGTATGTCTCAGAGCAGGTGGAGAGCAAAATTACATGGGGTGTGTGTGTGGGGGGGGGGGGGGAATGTTTTTGCACAGGGTCCAATCAACATTAAAGACGGCCCTGCAGCAGGTTACTGGGGGTTTAAAAAAACAGTAGGAATCAGCATCCTCTCCTGCAAGGCTAGGAAGATACAATGCATCTTCCTCTCCATTTAAAAAAAGAGTAAATACAAGGGCATGCTCACAGGGGCTGATCCCTGTGATAGCCAATCTGGGGCTTCCACAGCGATCAGGTGACCCGGAAGTGGGAGTCCCACGTCCCAATCTATAGTCTGTGTTCCAGTGCTCTTAGTGAAGAAAGAGATATGCATAGATGTGGCCCCCCGGAAAAAGACCCACCTCCATATATGAGTATGGTCAGCGGGAAAGGGTTGAGTATTAATAGGGGGCAAGGCTTGGGCCGAAACGCGTTGTACTCCGTGAATGGACTTCCACCTGATTTAACATTGGAATACACTCGTGTCTGGACTATAAACTATTAGTGTGGCTAATGTGGAAGACCGTAGTGCTTCTGAGCCAATAGAAATCTGGGGCTGTAATGGATGTACAAAAACATGCTGTGTTCTCATTAGCAGTGATCCAGCTGAAGGTGTACGTGAATTGTCTAGAACAATTTGCAAGTGAAACGCGCAGGGACGGCCATCAAAAGACACCAATAATGCTTCATTTACAAATCATGCACTTTAGCAAAACCACACAGTTTGTATAGCCTGTCATCTTGTATAAGTCAGCTTGTTTTTTTGTTTTTTTTAAAGCTTATCCGTAGCCAAAACATATCTATAGGTATTGGCTAGAGCTGGGAAGGGGCAATACCAATTTTAAAGAGGCCCTGTCACCAATTAAAAAAACATGTATATAAACCATAAGAGATTAAGTAACTATAGACCTTGTAGAAGCTTATGGGTGCTGCTCAACGCAACCATCCCAACATGGCTCCAATGACTTGCATTGAAAGTGGGTGCCGGTGCTGAAAAGAGCCCTTGTCGGCTCTGTGCACACATGAGGAAGAAAAAGAAGAGCTGCACTCCAAAGAAGCAGCATGAGCACAAAGAAGCAGCCTAAGCTCCTCCCAGCCCAAGCCCCAACATGTTTCGTCCAAACCACAGGGCTTAGTCATGGGGGTTAAGCCCTGTGGGTGGGGCAAAATGCATTGGGCACAACCTGCGAGGAGCCGGGCTGAAGCAGTTTTGACCCACAACGTCCTTTAGCAGTCTTCAGCGTTGAATGATGCTGGGTTTAGTTCAACCTGGAGGACTAAGGACATGTAGTGGCGAAATAGAATTACTGCAGACAACAGTATCAAAGAGGAAGCAGTTCTGCTAATATGATCACAGTCGCTCTCCCATCAATTGCCTAGGTGCAGGTTGCTATCCCCTTATGGTCCACGACGCCCTTTATCAGTCATCAGGGTTGAATGATGCTGGGTGTCATTCAACCCGGAGGGCTGAGGATATCAAGTGGTGGGAAAAAATTACTGCAGGCAACAGTACCAAAGAGGAAGCCGTCCTGCTAATATGATCATGTTCACACTTGAATAAATAGCCTAGGTGCAGGGTGCTATCCCCTCATGGTCCACGACGCCCTTTATCAGTCATCAGGGTTGAATGATGCTGGGTGTCGTTCAACCAGGGGGACTAAGGACATGTAGTGGCAACATTTACTTACTCCAGGCAACAGTACCAAAGAGGAAGCAGTCCTGCTAACATGATCATGTTTGCTCTCACATCAATCCACGATGACCTTTATCAGTCTTCAGGGTTGAATGATGTGAGACGTCGTTCAACCCGGAGGGCTGAGGACATCAAGTGGTGGGAAGGAATTGCTGCAGGCAACAGTACCAAAGAGGAAGCAGTCCTGCCAACATGATCACATTTGCTCTCGCATTAATAGCCTAGGTGCAGGGTGCTATGCCCTCACGGTCCACAACGCTCTTTATCAGTCTTCAGGGTTAAATGATGCTGGGTGTCATTCAACCAGGAGGGCTGAGGACATCAAGTGGTGGGAAGGAATTACTGCAAGCAATAGTACCAAAGAGGAAGCAGTCCTGCTAATATGATCAGGGTCGCTCTCGCATCAATACCCCAGGTGCAGGGTGCTTTCCCCTCACGGTCCACGACGCCCTTTATCAGTCTTCAGGGTTGAATGATGCTGGGTGTCATTCAACCAGGAGGACTAAAGACATCTAGTGGCAAAATGGAATTACTGCAGGCAACAGTACCAAAGAGGAAGCAGTCCTGCTAACATGATCACATTTGCTATTGCATCAGTAGCCCAGGTGCAGGGTGCTATCCCCTTACGGTCCACGACGCCCTTTATCAGTCTTCAGGGTTGAATGATGCTGGGTGTCATTCAACCAGGAGGGCTGAGGACATCAAATGGTGGGAAGGAATTACTGCAGGCAACAGTACCAAAGAGGAAGCAGTCCTGCTAACATGATCACGTTCGCTCTCGCATTAATAGCATAGGTGCAGGGTGCTCTCCCCTCAGGGTCCAAGACGCCCTTTAGCAGTCTTCAGGGTTGAATGATGCTGGGTGTCATTCAACCAGGAGGGCTGAGGACATCAAGTGGTGGGAAGGAATTACTGCAGGCAACAGTACCAAAGAGGAAGCAATGTATAGCAATGAGAGCTGTTTTTACGGTTTTAAAACCTCCTGGGGGGACCATTTTGAAAAATTCAAATTGAGCTCATCAATTGGCTTTATGTTGGTGTTACTGTTAAGTAAAACACAAACCTTCAAATTTTTCAGGGACCACACAGGTGTCATCATAGAATTGTCGAGGACCTTTTTCATACATGCAACCTGGAAGGTAGTTAAAAGAAAAAAAAAAAAAGGGGGGGGGGAAAAATGGAGTTAGGTATTGGTAGATTGTCACCGAGTGCTGAAAAAGAACAGAACAGCTGTACAATCAAATACCTTCTGTGCCATTGGGAAGAGCCAGAAAAGCTTCTTGCCTCATGTAAATGGAATGGCAGCTAGGCACTTCTGCAAGGAAAACAAGACAATGCTAATGAGAGGAGAGTCTGGGGTGCGGAGCAAGCAGGTTATCAATGAGACATGCTGCAGACAGGAAAGTAACAGAACGGGACAAGTGCGGCAGCCAGAGCACAACCTGTCCGCACATGGTTAGCATTCTCCGAGACGTCCTGCAGAATGAACCTCCAATAGGAAGAACACTGATTTTATCTAACGTAGTCACTTGAACTCAAACTTTCAGCATAATCAACCTTGCTAAAGGTCAGCTCCTTTGGCAATCACACTCTCCTTTAAATAGCACTTAGACTTTTTTTTTTAAGCAAACATAATTCACATTTGTCTGAACAACCGCATGCTGATTAATTATATTTTTAAAATTCTGTACAATGTGTCGGATGATAAGCAATGAAGTAAATATATTTATGGCTTGAATTTATCGCCTGGACAAGAAGAGATTTTCCTTTATACCATTTAACCACTTAAGCCCCGGACCATTATGCAGGTTAAAGTGGAGGTTCACCCTCAAAAAAAATTCTGACATCACATGGAGTCGAGCCATCCTACCGACAGAATGCCGGTGTTTTTTTTTTTTTTTTTCAGCACATACCTCGTTATCACGATTTTCACCCCCCGGCCCTCCCGCTGGACCGGGCGTTCCCAAGCACTGCCTGTGATTGACAGGCTTCCGACCGGCGCATACTGCGCGTCACAGGTTGCCGACAGAACCCGAACGTCGGTGCGCAGGCGCCGTACAGAGCCGCACCGACGGCCGGGTTTTTTCGGCAACCTGTGACGCGCAGTATGTGCCGGTCGGAAGCCTGTCAATCACAGGCAGTGCTTGGGAACGCCCAGTCCAGCGGGAGAGCCGGGGGGTGAAAATCGTGATAACGAGGTATGTGCTGAGAAAAAAAAACAAAAAAACGTCATTCTGTCGGTAGGATGGCTCGACTCCATGTGATGTCAGAATTTTTTTTGAGAGTGAACCTCCACTTTAAGGACCTGACCCCTTTTTGCGATTTGGCACTGCATTGATTTAACTGACAATTGCGCGGTCGTGCGACGTGGCTCCCAAACAAAATTGACATCCTTTTTTCCCCACAAATAGAGCTTTCTTTTGGTGGTAGTTGATCACCTCTGCTGTTTTAATTTTTTGCGCTATAAATAAAAATAGAGCGACAATTTTGAAAAAAATGCAATGTTTTTTTACTTTTTGCTATAATAAATATCCCCCAAAAATATATAAAACAATTTTTTTTCCTCAGTTTAGGCCGATACGTATTCTACCTATTTTTGGTAAAAAAAAAAAAAAAATCGCAATAAGCTGTCATCGGGAGCAGTGATCACTGTCATGTCACTGGTAGCCCATCCCCCACACCGTTAGAATCACTCCCTAGGACACACCTAACCCCTTCCACGCCCCCTAGTGTTTAACCCCTTCACTGCCAGTGTCATTTAAACAGTAATCAGTGCATTTTTATACCACTGATCGCTGTATAAATGACAATGGTCCCAAAATAGCATCAAAAGTGTCCGATGTGTCCGCTATGATGTCGCAGTCACAATAAAAAAATCGCAGATCGCCGCCATTACTAATACAAAATAATAATTAAAAATGCCATAAATCTATCCCCTATTTTGTAGACGCTATAACTTTTTTTTTTAACAAAAATATGTAGAAGAATACGTATCGGTCTAAACTGAGAATTTTTTTTTATATATATATATATATATATATATATATATATATATATATATATATATTTTTTTGGGGGGGATATTTATTATAGCAAAAAGTTTAAATTATATATATATATATTTTTTTTTTAAATTGTCACAATTTTTTTTGTCCGGATCGCAAAAAAAATGGCCATGTCATTCGACAGCCAAATCCTCCGGGGGCTAAAGTGGTTAGACTGGAATTAAAGTGGATGTAAAGCCATTCTCATCCTTTCTAAACTCCTGCCATAGTGCTGATCTATAAGGATATAGATGCCTCCTGTATGTATCCTTACCTGTCACATGTCTCCCCTCTGTCTGTTATAAGAACTGAAAAACTGCAGATTCTGTGGGTGGATCTGTTGTCTGGAGCTCGGTGGGTGGAGTCGTGATGTCAGTAGACTCCCTGCCCACCTCTACACTTCCCTTATCAACATGCCTTTTTTCCTGTGTATTCCTTACACTAAATGTTGCTATGATCACTAACATCCAGTCAAAATCCAGAAAAGTAACCACATGACTTCAGAAAAGGAGTGTGAGTGGGAATTAAAAAATAATGCCTGTCTCCAGGCTAGTGCATGAGATATGTAAATAACCTGTCACTCACAGCAGGGGGGCGGAACAGACTAAAGTTTTTCTTTGTAAGTCCGTTTTATTTCACTGAACAATAAAAGAGGATTGCTCAGCGCTGGATTAACTCTGTGTGGCAAGACTGAGCACAGATGATAGGAAATCTTATACTGTACATTGTAACATCAAAAAATAAAATCAAACAATTAGGGTTTACATCCACTTTAACTTTTCACATTTTTTCTTTCCAATTGAAAAAGAATGCCCCTTTGCGTGACGTTCTTTCCTATATAATTCTGCATCCACTATATTCCCCTGTATAGGCGGGGCTGATTACAGGCTAAAGCTGTGGTGAGCTGCACTGCGCGTGATGGGCGGTCGCAGGCAATTTAGGGGGATTCCAGCAGCCAGCTCTTTTCTTTGCAGATAGTGACTGTAAACATCACCCATCCCAAACTCTGTGTACCAAGCGCACACCGCAAACCCACCCAAAAAAAAATAAAAAATCACACATACAGGGAAATAAAGGTAATTATATTTAACTGAGGAAACGCACAGCAAACAAGTTACAAGGAGAAAAAAATAGATGTAGGCTTTAAAACATGGAAAAGGAAAAGGGATAATCACGGCAATAACAAGACTTCATTCACTTTCTAAAGACACAAATATGCTTTTGTTCCTCCACACCCTTCCCAAAAGTCTCGCAGAACAAATTTTGGCTTGGTCAGCGGAAACAATGCTCTCAAAAAAGATTACTGTGTTTACTCTGGGTAAATAGGACACTGGCATGTTCACAATACTCCTATTTGAGATGGGAAATGCATGATTCCTTTTTTTAGTCTTGATACAATTCTAAAAAGGAAAGATGGGGGGGTGGGGGCTGGGGGGATGGGTACTAAGTGGTCATGGCCGGCTTCAATCTGAATGATTTGCTTTGTAGAGAGATCTATGGACAATCATAAGGATTCTCGCATCTGTAATGCTTGGATATACAGTATCCGTTGTGTCCTTCCCAGGGGAAGACTGACCATTTGGGCACTCGGGCACTGCCCGAGGGCCCCATGCCACTAGGTGGCCCCATTAGGGTTGTCAGCCTCAGTAAAACCAGGGACAGTATGTAAAAAATTGTGTTTTTTTTTTTTTACATCTGCCCATAAGTCTAGTCCTGGGGAAAAAAGTGCGGGAACTCCCATCCAAGATCCACTCCCCCCACCAAAAAAAAAAAAATGATGGTCATGGCCGGCTTTAATCTGAAAGATTTGCTTTGTAGAGAGGTCTATGGACAATCATAAGGATTCTCGTATCTGTAATGCTTGGATATACAGTATCCGTTGTGTCCTTCCCAGGGGCGGACTGACCATTTGGGCACTCGGGCACTGCCCGAGGGCCCCATGCCACTAGGTGGCCTCATTAGGGTTGTCAGCCTCAGTAAAACCAGGGACAGTATGTAAAAAATTGTGTTTTTTTTTTTACATCTGCCCATAAGTCTAGTCCTGGGGAAAAAAGTGTGGGAACTCCCACCCAAGATCCACTCCCCCCCCAGCAAAAAATAAAAATAAAAATGATACGCTCATATGCATAATTACTAAACCGCATGTTTTTGTGTTTTGTTTTTTCGATCCACTGTACCTTAGTAATCCTTTATGTTACTGGCCGCTTCCTGTACATGGATTCATCGGGTAGTGTGCGGGTATTCCGTCACTTCCATTATGTTTGGGAACCACGTCGCACGACCGCACAATTATCAGTTAAAGCGACGCAGTGCCGAATCGCAAAAAGTGGCCTGGTCATTGAACAGCAATATGGTCCGGGGCTGAAGTGGTTACATTTTTTTTTAAATGTAACCTATAGTATCACATTAAAATGGGAATGAGGGACACCTACTTGCAAAAGGTATGTAGGCAAGGGACACGCCCCATGCCACACCCCCTTAAAGGAGAATTAACCCCCCCCCCAAAAAAAAGGTTCAATAAATCCACAAGGGCTTTTTTTTACCACTAATGTTCCTTTATATTGGCTCTTAAAATTTACAAATGCAGCAATTTAGAATTTTTAGCGCTGGGAAACATTTTTTGAAAGATAAAAAAGTGCACTTTATATACAACTATATAGATCAGACCAAAATGAGGGACAACTGAGGAGGAATGAGGGACAGAGGAACATTGCTCCAAATCAGGGGCAGTCCCTTGAAATCAGGGACAGTACCTCAAAATCAGGGACAGTCCCTCGAAATCAGGGACAGTCCCTCGAAATCAGGGACAGTCCCTCGAAATCAGGGACAGTCCCTCGAAATCAGGGACAGTCCCTTGAAATCAGGGACAGTCCCTCAAAATCAGGGACAGTCCCTTGAAATCAGGGACAGTCCCTCAAAATCAGGGACAGTCTTTCAAAATCAGGGACAGTCCCTCAAAATCAGGGACAGTCCCTCAAAATCAGGGACAGTTGGGATCTACTGTATGTAATAGCTGTTAATATTTCCTCAAGTACAAACCACGGCTTTCCTAAAACTGAAAGCATCTGCATGTTTTTTATTACATCCCAAATCCAAAAAATAAAGGGGTCTGGTCCTCTTTATAGGACAGCGAGTGGAGCCAAATCAGTACCCCTAGGCCAATTGCGCCTCCCTAAATGGCGATTTATAGCACAGACACAGCCTAATATTATAGAGCCATTCATTCCAAACTGCACACAGCTGTTTCACGTTTTATTGTTCATCATTAGCGAAGCGCACGGAAACCACGTCTTCTATAAAGTCAGCGCTGTGAAGATGCACCGTCCTGCAGGTTACCCACAATGCCCCTCGCCTCTCAGAAGGCCTAACCGATAATTTATGACTATCAGAGAGGGTCAGGCCCTAATCCAATTGCTGCAACGTTTCCAAAGTGATTATTTAATCAAACGAGTAACATGGTTAATTAGAAGTCATAAACACTGCTCTGAAGTTCATCAAAGTAATGACTTGCCCAGGAAAGGAAAAAAAAAAGAAAGGAAAAAACACAGGAGCGTAATTAAATTGTACACTGTTCCCATTTCTAACTGATCTAATAACCAGACGCATCAATGAAATTTAGCATTTACTGTTTCAAACTGCACTAAAATGTTGATACAATACGCAGAGCTGTTTGCGCTGGTTAAACAGGGTTACTTCAAAGCAAACAATTAGTGAACGGCAGAAGACTAATTGTGTTTTCCCCAAGACGAGAAACATGGATTTAACAAAGCAAATGCGATTCTGTCTTCACTCCATGTCTAAATTGGACATAAAATAAATACATTGCAGAGCAGAGGCTCCATCGTTCAGCACTTCAACCACCCTGCCAGCAGTGGAGTAACAATGGCCACAGCAGCCCATGCATCTGTTAAGGGGCCTGGAGGTGGAAGGGGACCCCCCTTCTGAGGAGGTTGTTTTAAATACGGAAATTTGATTTGTGGATATAAAAGTCATATTAAATGTCAAGTAAGCCTATCTGACCATACTTCAGGTTACATATTTATGGTGGTAACACTACCTGCACTAGACATGTGCAGACTGGAATATTTAGTTTTGTTTTTTTCGTTTTCGTCCGGAAAATACATTTATTTAGTTACTCCCGAAAATCGTTTTGATTTATTTTGTTTTTCGTTGGGGAATAGCTTTCGTCCAAAAATCCAGATATTATACGTGGTTTCTGTCGATTGGTGTTGAATGGTGAAAGAATATTCGACGGAACATCGAAACTTTACGTCGAATCGTACATTTCCTGTCGAATATTCCGCCTACAAGAATTCTAATGTTGTATGACTAGTAAGAATCTATAATCTCTCTATAATGTGGATGTCGAATCTATTCTCTCTCTATAATGTCGAATCTATTCTCTACAATGTCGAACCTATTTTCTCATAAATCGAAATCTATTCTCTGTAATGTCGAATCTATTATTTCTATAATGTCGAATCTTTTCCCTATAGCGTTGAATCTTTTCCCTATAGCATCAAATCTTTTCCCTATAGCGTCAAATCTTTTCCCTATAGCGTCAAATCTTTTCCCTATAGCGTCAAATCTTTTCCCTATAGCGTCAAATCTTTTCCCTATAGCGTCGAATCTTTTCCCTATAGCGTCGAATCTTTTCCCTATAGCGTCAAATCTTTTCCCTATAATGTCGAAAAGTAGAGTATGTGTGTGTATATCAGGTTCGATAGACAGATTGACATCGATTTTTCAAAGCCGGGCACCCCTTTTTTTGACTCCCATGTTAAACAGTTCTCTGGTGAATTTGGGGACCCAGTACCAGCCGGTTGTAGGTCTCCTGGACCCAGAAATTGGCACACATGTAGCCCCATTTCTCCCCTACAAGTATGAAAAGTTTGTTGTCTGGGGGACCTACAACTGGGGAGCAGCGATTTTTTAAAGTCAGGCACCACTTCCATAGACTCCCATGTTAAACGTCAGTCTAGTGATGGGCACAGTGAGGCATGGGCACAATGAGGAATGGGCACAGTGAGGCATGGGCACAGTGAGGCATGGGCACAGTGAGGCATGCACATGGACACAGTGAGGCACAGTGAGGAATGCAGATGGACACCCTAGGGCCTAGGCTTATACTCGAGTCAATACGTTTTCCCATTTGTTGGTGGTAAAATTAGGTGCCTCGGCTTATATTCAGGTCGGCTTATACTCGAGTATGTACGGTAGTTGTATATACATATATTTTAAAAAAGTGTTTCCCGGTGCTAAACCTTTCATCCAAATTCTAAATTGCTGCATTTGTACATTTTAAAAGCCAATATGGAAAAAGTTCACTATATGACCAATCCCAGCTAGGACACCATCTGCCCGAAGCTTGCATGTTCTCCCTGTGATTGTGTGGATTTCCTCCAGTTTCCTCCCACACTCACAAAGACGTGCTGGTAGGTTATCCGTCTCCTGTCTAAATTGGCCGTAGTATGTGTGTATGCATTCATGTAAGAACCTGACAGACTTCAGATCCTTGGGGGCAGGGATACATATATATATCTTAAAAGGATATCTAAACAGTCATACAAAAAGGACCAGGGACTCACTCCCACCAAATGAAGATCGGGGGAGAAATAAAGGGGGTGTCTGGGATGCCAGAGCTCATAAAAGGTTTCAATATATTTGCTAAACTAACACAGCGGTCATTGATTCTCAACATGTTTCCTAGATAATAGATTTACTTCATCAGGCGATATAGATGGTGTCAATATATAAAAAGGATATCCAACCAGCCATGCAAAGGGCTGGGGACATCCTTCCATTCAATGGAAGATAGCAGGACATAAAGGGGGTCCTGGGACACCAGAGCTCATAAAAAGCTTCAAAATAAATCTGCTAGACTTATACGGTGGTCATTGACTCTAAACAGATTTCCCAGATCATAGATCTGCTTCATTGGGAGATTTAGGATGCCACATATAAAAAGAATATCCAACTCGCCATGCAAAGAACCAGGGAATCGTTCCTATCCAAGGGAAGACTGCAAATGGACATAAAAGCAGTCCTGAGACCAGGGCTCATAAAAAGGCTTCAATAAAACTACTAGACTTGTACGGTGGTCATTGGAGATCTTGATAGGCCAAACCACATGTGAACATTAGGTTGCCAATGTATCCATCCTGGTAAGAGCACCCACAAAAGCAACCATATGGCAGCCTATTTGAGTACTCTAGGGATCCCCCACCAAATGGCGGAGAACCCAATCTTTAGGGTCACCACCAGCAGCAGCTGCTCCCCCTATAACCAATTGTTGGAGTTGACCACCAGTAGCAGGACTCTAAGGTTACAACATGCAATCTAAAGAACATAAACAACTTTTCATATGATCGTGCACCATTCTAAAATAAATAAACAAGCTAAAAATTCAACTAGCAGTCGAGAGCTCTCTTTCGGGACCTGTTTTCGGGTTTTAAAGATACAAAATAAAAACAATTATTACGAGGTACTTGAAATGAATGAGCAGCACTGATGGAGGTTGCCAAGAAAATGATTGCAAAATGAGAGCAAGTACACACTGTCACAAAATAAAAAACAAGTCTGTACAAACAGGTGATTTGGTCGGATCACGTACACCATTGGGAAAGGAGAAACTATTATTACCCCCCCCCCCCCTATTCCCAGTATATCCAATACCGCCATTGGCTTCAGAGCCTTTTACAATCCTTGTGGAGATAACTGTTGAACAAACAAAAAATGAAACCTGTTTGACGTCTAATAAAGAACAATTCCAAGCCAATCAATATTCAGTTTCATCCCATATAAGAACTGCAATGGGATCGGACCCGCGTACACGCGATCGGAAATTCCGACAAGAAAACCGTGGATTTTTTTCAGACGGAATGTTGTCTCAAACTTGTGTTGCATACACACGGTCACACGAATTTCCGACCGTCAAGAACGCGGTGACGTACAACACTACAAAATAGAAAATTTAAGTTCAATGCTTCCGAGCATGCGTCAAATTGATTCCGAGCATTCGTGTTTTCTTGCGAGTCGGAATTGCATACAGACAATCAAAATTTCTGACAAGAACTTTTCCCATCGGAAAGCTCGGGGACCCACATGCAAGGGGGAAGACCCCGACAGGGACCTGGGTGCAAGGGGGCAGACCCCGACAGGGACCCGGATGCAAGGGGGCAGAACCTGACAGGGACCCGGAAGCAAGGGGGCAGACCCAGACGGGGACTCGGATGCAAGGGGACAGACCCTGACCGGGACCTGGATGCAAGGGGGCAGACCCAGACAGGGACCCGGATGCAAGGGGGCAGACCCAGATGGGGACCCCAAATGCAAAGGGGGCAGACCTAGACAGGGACCCGGATGCAAGGGGGCAGACCCAGACAGTGACCCGGATTCAAGGGAGCAGACCAAAACATGGAACCCAGATTCAAGGGGGCAGAGTCAGACCGGGACCCGAATGCAAGGGGGCAGACCCAGACAGGGACCCGGATGCAAGGGGGCAGACCTAGACAGGGACCCGGATGCAAGGGGGCAGACCCAGACAGTGACCCGGATTCAAGGGAGCAGACCCAGACAGTGACCCGGATTCAAGGGGGCAGAGTCAGACCGGGACCCGGATGCAAGGGGGCAGACCCAGATGGGGACACGGGTGCAAGAGGGCAGACCCAGACGGGGACCTGGATGCAAGGGGGCAGACCCAGACGGGGACCCGGGTGCAAGGGGGCAGACCCAGACAGGGAATTTCTAACAAGGTATGTAGATCGTGTTCAGGAAAGTCCATTCACTCCAAAAATCAAACTTTGACGTACGTTTGCTCGACATTTTGTCAAGTCATGTGTTTGTAGGAGCGTTCGTTTTAAAAATGTACCAGTGTATAACCAGCTTAAGGTGATGGTTGTATTTCCGTCTCCTCCTAATGAATGGAAAGCACAACAATCTCATATTTTTCCATATAAGCGTGCGTTTTCGAAGCACACATAGAGCAGCAGCCCTCTGTAACCCAGCGTTAGTCATCCCCCCTCCTCCTCCTGTGAGCAAAAAACAGCTGATGAAACCTGAGAGCTCCTCTGCTGCGGCTTATTGAGCTGACATTCCTCTTTCCCGGCCTCCTCCCTGCTTTATGAATGAAGCTGGGAGCCACACAAAACCCATTCATGTACAAGTCAGCGCTCACAAAGGCCGGCCTCCTGAGAACAATCCGTCAAGGCTAAAAACCGGCGTGATTGGTTTAGGGCCATCTACAGACGTCCATTACGGGTTTTTTGGAGTGCAGGCGGCGTTCTCGTGACCCCGGTTAATGCACGAGAGTAAATCCAGACGGCGCAATTCTCAAATCAAATCACTAGACAGGAGCACTTACTGTAACTCTCCATCTTAATGATACATATTTGTTCTGAGGGCGACCCAACCCACAACGTAATCATCGGCTCTATAGAGCCCCGTGGCAAGAAGGAGCCTGGAAATGGATATCTTGTATCAGGGAGGGTTCTTCGTGCTGCGTTATTGTAACACACGGCCGTAAACATTTACAATTTATTTATTTATTTTTTCCATTAGAGGGGAGTTTTAAGTTTTTACGTTTATGGCCAAATTAGATCTTTGCACGTGCGTAGACGGGCTTTTTTGTTGTAGCATTGGGCAGGTGCGTTGTCATGCATCAGCCTGCATTTCTTTTTGTGATTTTTACTTAACCACTTCAATACCGGGCTTTTATACCCACCTCCATACCGGGCCTATTCTGGCACTTCTCTCCTACATGTACAAATCATCATTCTTTTGCTAGAAAATTACTCAGAACCCCCAAACATTATATATGTTTTTTTTAGCAGACACCCTAGGGAATAAAACGACGGTCATTGCAACGTTTTATCTTGCACGGTATTTGTGCAATAATAATAAGCATGAGATCGGTGAAAAAAAATTCACCTATCTCAAGATTACTGTTGCTTACTAGCCGGAATCGCGGCTTTGTTTACTTACGGGTACCCGGGTGTGACGTCATCACATCGCGGCCGGGCCTCCGACGGTCATAGAGATGACTGGTGACCATCTACAGTATGCACAGAATCGTCAACATTGAATAATGATATCTGAATGATGCCTCTAGGTGCAGGCATCATTGAGATATCCCCCCACAAAGCCCAGGACGTCATATGACGTCCACCCAGGATGGGAGATCCCATCTGTGGACGTCAAATGATGATGGCGGGTATTGAAGTGGTTAAAGCTGTTTTCAAACTGCTCTGTTGCAAAAACGCGTTTGCGCTTTTTTGACGCATTTTTTGCCCTGTTTTTACCCAGCATACACCTGTGAAACTTAGACATGTGACTATATTGGGGAGAAAAAAGCACCAAAAACGCAGTATAGATGCATTTTTGATGCGTTTTCTATTCCTTTTAGGCCCCTTTCACACCAGAAACTACAAGTAACTGCACATTTTTCCTTGTACCTATGCATGCATTGTACATGTAATTGACACACGTTTTTCTATCTGCATTTCTCCTGTGAGGTGGCTTCCTTCTTCTTTCTTTCCTTGGGCTTATATGTGCACTGTGATGCGTCACAGTGCGTTTGCATACTTTTTTTTTGGCGTTTGCGGTGCAGAAAAATACAGCGTGCTGTACTTTTCTGCACTGGTGTGAACAATGCCCATAGGATAGCCTGGATTTTCGGACTGTCTATGCAGTTGGAATGCAGTCCAAAATGTATCCAACTGCATTAGATGTGAAAGGGCCCTTAATGGGGAGCTGCATTTTTTGGTGCGGATTTGAAAATTACAGCAAAAGCAGCAGCTTGCAGGGCTTTTCAAAAATGCACCGCACCTGCAGGGGTGCGAAGAGTCCTAAAGGATTTAAAGCGGTTGCATTTTTAGCACAGTAAAAAAAGCAGCCTTAGGTTTTGGAAGGGGTAACAGAATTTTAATCTACAAAATGACTTGCGGTCTCTGCCTCCAACCCCCACCATAAAATGACTTGGGGTCTCTGCCTCCAACCCCCACCATAAAATGACTTGCGGTCTCTGCCTCCAACCCCCACCATAAAATGACTTGGGGTCTCTGCCTCCAACCCCCACCATAAAATGACTTGGGGTCTCTGCCTCCAACCCCCACCATAAAATGACTTGCAGTCTCTGTCTCCACCCCCCACCATAAAATGACTTGGGGTCTCTGCCTCCAACCCCTACCATAAAATGACTTGCAGTCTCTGCCTCCACCTCCCACCATAAAACTACTTGGGGTTCTCTGCCTCCACCCCCACCCCCACCATAAAATGACTTGGGGTCTCCACCTCCACCTCACCATAAAATTACTTGGAGTCTCCACCTCCACCCCACCATAAAATGACTTGGGGTCTCCACCTCCACCTCACCATAAAATTACTTGGAGTCTCCACCTCCACCCCACCATAAAATGACTTGCGGTCTCTGCCATCACCCAGCCATAAAATGACTTGCGGTCTGTTCCTCCACCTCCCCCCACCATAAAATGACTTGGGTCTCCGCCTCCACCCCCACCATAAAATCACTTGCGGTCTCTGCCATCACCCAGCCATAAAATGACTTGCGGTCTCTGCCTCCACCTCCCCCCACCATAAAATGACTTGCGGTTTCTGCTATCGCTCAGCCATAAAATGACTTGGAGTCTCTGCTTTTACCCGCCACCTCCATCATAAAATGACTTGTGGTATCTGCCTCCACCCTCCACCATCATAAAATGACTTGAGGTCTCTTCCCCCTCAAGATCCATACCAGACTCAAAGGGCCTCGTGTTTTTTCTTTTTCTTTTAATTTTGGCATTGGGTTTCCCTTCAAGATCCTCAGAGCACAAGTTGCATGCCACAAGTCAGATCAGTTAATAGGATGATCTGACTTGGATGTGACTTACATTCAAATCAATGGGCTGAATTTGTGCCCAAGTCGGACCAAAGTAGTGCAATCTTTTTCAAAGTGAGACCGACACAAGTCGGACCTGTAAGACGACTCTCAGAGAACCATTAATTTATAAACGTCATGCAATAGAACAGAGAAGGCTTAGAACATCTCTAGGGTTATTGCCATCGGTGTCCCCACTGGAGAGCTTTTCTCTCATTTCCAGTCCCAGTGACAGGAACAGGAAGTGGCAACAATATTCAATGAAGTGAGAAAAGGTTAGAATTCCAGTCTATTTTTTTTCTGTCCTGGAGACTCCCAGTTCCCTCCTTATTTTGTCCTGGTGCCACTGAGACACAATGAGGGATAAATCAACCAATGGAGTCACAAACCATAAAACAAGATAGATGAACGATCTACTCTTCCCCAAAAATATGCTTTGTCTGGAATTATAGATTTTAAAAGGGGGCAGTTCAAAGATGTAAGTTGTGTTTTATACATTGGCTGCTCATGTACACCACAACACTGCCAGAGAGGGTGTGGTCTTGAGATCAAAATCCAGAAGCAGCAAGAGTGCCACACTAATGGTCAAAGAGTCCAAAGAGATGCTTTGATAATCAATTAAAAGAAAGCCAACACATTTTAAGGGTTCAGACCTCCCCCTTTATTAGTGTGCTGTAACGCTTTGTTTTTCCCTCGTATGCTTGGTGCGTTGATGGCTCAGTTTACCCCCAGCACCCGAAACTTAAAGGACAATGGGAAGGTTTAGCTTGAGAGGCTTGAGAGTGGAGAAGGAAGCTTCATCTTGTCCAAGACATTTTAAATGCTGAAAAAGTTGCCGATTAAGGGGGAGGGTTGAGACCCGAAACCTGTTGGCTTCTTCTTGACGTTCAAAACTATACTGGACTTGGGCAATTTCTGTGGCACTCTCATTCTCCCTATACCTCTAATGCCGCGTTCACACGACTGTTTTTCGGGTTCTAAAAAATTATGTTTTTAAGGGTCTAGAAAAAAATAAGTTTTTTTCAACCCGATCATTAAAACGGCCTTGCCTACACACGATCGTGAAAAAAATGCTCTAACAAAGCGGGGTGACGTACAAGGCTTCTTCAGCTGATTTTGTGTTAGTAAAAGACGATTTGCGCTTTTCTGTCTGTTACAGCGTGATGAATGTGCCATCTCCATTAAAGGGGTGTTCCAGCCCAATTTTTTTTTTTTTAAGTCAGCAGCTACTAACAGTGTAGCTGCTGACTTTAAATAAGGACACTTACCTTGTCCTACTTGCCCGCGCTGATGGCCCCCCCGATGCCGGTCCCACGATCGCTCCGGGTCCCGTGCCGCCATTCACACTATGGGAAACAGGCAGTGAAGCCGTATGGCTTCAGTGCCCATTTCCTACTGCGCCTGCGTGAGTCTCACGCTGGCTTGTGAATGGGCGGCTGCTCTCTGAGAACACACACAGTTCCCAGAAAGCAGCGCGCCCCATTCACAAGGAGAAGAAGAAGAAGAAAACACACCGCGGTGTGGAAGAGGCAGATTACGGACTTCCGCATAGCAACAGGTATTTCGGGTGAGTATTTTATTTATTTTTTCACTTTTTTTTTATTTAATTTTTTTTAAATATATGGTCAAATGTTGTTTTCCTGGGTGGAACTCCGCTTTAAGAATGGTAGTTTGACCAGAACAGGCACTCCCGTCTCATAACCTGCTTCTGAGCATGCGCGTTTTTTTCACGTTGTTAACCACTTAAGGACCCCCGCACGCACATATACGGCCACAGAATGGCACGTACAGGCACAAGGGTGTAAATTTACGTCCCCGCCTAAGTGCGGTTCGGGGGTCCCATCGGGACCCCCTCCGCGGCGTGCGGGGGTCCCCCTGGCTCCGGGAGCGATCCGGGATCTGGGGGCGGATGTCGGCGAATACCCGCCCCCCCGCGATCGCTCCCAGCCAATGGGAGCGCGCTCCCAACCTGTCACTTCCTCCTCCTGTGTTTACACAGGAAGGAGGAAATGATGTCACCTCTCATCGCAGCGCTGTTTCCCAGCGCTGCTGATGAGAGAAGACATCACAAGTAAGTGTGCACCAACACAACACTGACACACACTCACATAGGCATATTAACCCCTTGTGATCGCCCCCCCCCCCCCACCCCCCTGTCACAGTGTCACTGAATGCAGTGATCTAATCACTGCATTTTGTGTCAGTGTGACAGGCAGTGTAAAAAACAGTTAGTGTTAGGTTCAGGATAGCCCCCCCACCCCCCCTAATAAAGTTTTAACCCCCTGATCACTGCCCTAGTTAACCCTTTCACTCCCTATTGCCAGCGTCACTAAGCGATCATTTTTCTGATCGCTGTATTAGTGTCGCTGTTCCACTAGGTAGCTATTTTTTTTTATTGCGATTTTTTTTTTTACTAAAGACATGTGGTTAAATAAATTTTGGCCTAAATGTTTGACTAAAATTTAGTTTATTTGATTTTTTTTTTAACAAAAAGTAAAAAATTGTGTTTTTTTTTCAAAAATGTCGCTCTATTTTTGTATATAGCGCAAAAAATAAAAATCGCAGAGGTGATCAAATACCACCAAAAGAAAGCTCTATTTGTGGGAAGAAAAGGACGCAAATTTTGTTTGGGAGCCACGTCGCACGACCGCGCAATTGTCTGTTAAAGCGACGCAGTGCCGAATCGCAAAAACACCTTGGGTCATTTACCAGCGTATTGGTCCGGGTCTTAAGTGGTTAAAGCCCACACACGACCATTTTTTACAACCTTAAAAACTACAACGTTAAAAACTTAGTGAAAAAAATAGAGCATGTTCGAAAAAAATATTTGGCCGATTTTTTAGAACCCGAAAAATGCTCTGAAGCCCACACCCGATCGTTTTTAATGACATAAAAAAAACGTAATTTTTTTTAACCCAAAAAACGGTCGTGTGTACGCGGCATAAGATCACTACGAAGAGTCAAAAAGGATGCCCCAGCTGATAGAGGGCAGTCACATACCTAAAAGCCTTTTTATTCTGGTTTCAGATCCAATACCTCCCAACACACTAACGATTATCAAAGAAAAGTATATAAAGAGAATAGGGGGTGAGTCCAGGAATATTATGGACCACTACATGCCACTAGTTAACTGCAAACTAGACACCAGGGAACTGAGTACACCAACCATCACAGCAAGTCATTACCAGATACTAGGGGATTGAGGTTGGTGTGTCAACCAAGACAACTGAGAACCAAGAAATTGGGCACCACATGCTATTACACACTAGGGTATTAGGCACCATAGTGGACTAGACATCTAGACATCAAAAACAGCAAATTGAGTACTATACATCATGTGACCACACAGTATTTTCCATTGTATCGGATAACAACAAAGTGAACTGGAGTTTTACCGGTCGCCAAACTAGACAAAACCATCCTACAGCTAAGAACTTCTACAAAACGCTAGTCAATAAAGCACAACATATCAAAAGCAGTCATTGGAACAGAAGATATAAAACACGTCTAACAAAGACTTTACAGATGAATCATTTCAGCAGGTAGTACGTACCTGAGTCATAAGCAAAATCTCTTGGCTCCTGCTTAATCATGAGAGGCGGAGGGAAGGTCTGGCTTGGAGCGCTCCCCACCATAGCGCCATGTTCATACACTGGGTCGTGGTATTCTTGTTTAAATCCTTGAGGAGGGAACTGGATACTTGGCTCCGACATCTGCCGTTGGTAAACGGGTCTGCCATCTTGCGGCAGTGCAGGGAGCGGCGGAAAAGAATTGCATGGTTCGGAGAGCTGTCTGCGAAACCTGATAGGTCATAAAAAAGTAAAAATAAATAAAACAATTTAAAGTTAGAGAAAAAAAAAGCTACTTTGGAAAGTTTCAATTATTAGTTATTTATTTATTTTAACAATTCCAATTTGGACTATCGAAAACAAGATTTTCACTCCATAATTTTCCACAGTTTAGTCTGCTTACACTATTAAATAGTCAGTTCAGCTGAAAGTTTTATTTCAGCTATAGATGGAGTTTGGTAGGTTGATTAAACCCTTGGCACATTTTATATCTCAAGACCTCCAGTGGTTAGACGTAGCTGCCATAGCTTTCTAGATACCTAACCGCCTATGGGTCATAACTATGTAATCCTTGGATTCTTGTACGTCTTGGACAGTAATGCCTCGTTTCCACCGAGCGGGTTGGTTCGGTACGGTACGCTATTTTGAGTGTTTCCATTATGAAAGCGGCCCATACAACTGAACCACACAGCACCATTCAGGGTCCTGCTTCAGGTGTGGGGCCATAGAAAATGGTATGGTACGGTTAGGGCAGAGCTACTGGCGTCACACGATACATTCCACTGATTGGCGGACAGAAAAACGTCAAGCTCACGTCAAAGGAAAGCGCAAAACAAACACCACGTTGCCGTTCAGTCCAGATAATAGGATAAGTTTGCTGTGGAAACGCTCATCTGAATTGGCCGGACCATTCTAACCTTTCCCTAACAGTACCAACTTGAACCGCTCCGCATAGTGGAAACGAGGTATAAGATCCCCCTGCTCTAATTCCCAACACTGCTCCTGTCCACCTGGGAGTTTTGAGCATCCCTGACCAGCTCTGTTACTTTCTCTACAATCTAATAATGAAAGAAAACAACCAGCAGGGATGGTGGGGGCCCTACAATGGTCACAGCACGTACAGAGACCCAGGAACTCAGATGTCACCGCCGGAATCCCTGAGTCCCTGATAAGAGAGTGTAACACCCTGTATACACCCGAGCAATTTGAGGCATGGTTTAAGCTTCACCGGAAGCACATCAATGCTGAAGAATAGGATTTCCATCCTATTCAATGGTGTCCATTCACATCTGAGTGTAGTGTCACTTGAAGCTTGCAGCTCATAGCTCAAAAAAATGTACACAAGCTTCTTTTAGGACAAAGTCGCTTATATTGGCCCCAATAGACTTCAATGGGAGCACCTGAAAAATCCACCAAAAAGCCTAAAATGCATGCAAAGCGCTCAAAAATGCCTTTACAAATGCTCCAAAACACACCCAATAAAGCTCAAAGATGTTTAGCGCAAGTGTGAATGGAGCCCAAGTTATACAAACTCTAAAGGTTCCTTCATACATGCATCAGCCCCTGCCACCCCTCCGAAAAGAAATCTGTAGTGATTGACACCGCTCATGTGAATGGGTGCCTTATAATTTTGCAATGCATAGTGGTCTTGGGATATATACAGCCCTAAGCAGCTGCATGCCCTAGGACACAGGTGTCAAACACAAGGCCCGCGGGCAAAATCCGGCCCTCCATACCATTTCATGTGGCCCCCGCACCTCTCCTGCAACTCCATCCCTCCTCTGTTCCTACTCCAGACCCCTACTTTCTGCTTTCAAGCAATGCATCCAGCTTCTTCCCAGCAGCAGCATAAGGTAAGGGGGGTGCACTGTGATGTAAGGGAGAGTGGGGAACTCAACTTCTGATGGTTGGTGGCTCTTGACATCTAATGTACGGGGAGGGGATGCACTGGACATCTAATCTTACAGCTACAACCGGTCCTTTTGAGGGCAATCATAATGCTAATGCGGCCCACAATGAAGTTGAGTTTGACACCCCTGCCCTAGGATAAGTGAGCAGTTGGGGGGGTGCGAGGGCACTAAAACCATGGCTTTAATAATGCAAGCAATGTAGAGGAGCTGCAGCATTATCCACAAAATGTCTACGACTAAAACAAATATACAGTATGTATCTGTGGAAAGAAAGCTTAGCAGCAAATCTATACCCAAAAGTTGTTATTTTAGCAGCGCTAATGACATAGGATGCAATTCCAAACAAGGAGATTCAAAACCCTTTGCTAAAAAGCTAGTAATATTTCACTCTGCATTAGAAGTATTTGCAATGCAAAACACAAACAAAAGCAACAGAATTTCCATGTTTCTGTAGGACAACATGATAAAGAAGCACACGTGAAAAGACAGCCAGAGTAGCTGGATATTTCCGAAGTTCCTTTTGTAAATGAGTATGATCAACCTATACTTCAATCAGCTTAAGTTGCCAATCATAGCCAATGATGGCTTCTTTGGACCCAGACTCATCTTCCTTCTTTAGTAACCCCCCACCCCCCCCCCCCCAAGGTCCACATTATTTATATTTCAAAACATTTTTTGAAAGAAACTGGTCTCGAAATGAACAGACACATTAATAGAACAAAGTCGTCAGATAATCAATATCACAATACAAAAATATATAAAAAGTATTATCACTGAACATATCTGTCCTTAATCGTTACAGCAAAGTGTTAAATTAGTAATATGTATCCAAATACCAATGGGACTGAATAATAAATCCTCCCCATGAGCCTGGATGCCACCATGAACTTTGAGTGGCGGAGACCCAAAACCACAAGGAATCACAGCAGCGGCCCCCGAGATTATCCCAGGGCCCACTACCGCGTATGCCCCATAAGTGATCATCTGTATTGTTCAAATAAATAGGTCCACATCATTTAACACCCAACAGTCTTTATGCGACTATTCGGATGGAGGATAGGCATCTCACCTGTGATCCATGGTGTAGTTGGAGTCTGGGAGGGGCTGAGATGGAGGAAGGTGCGGGGGGAAGAGACGGTCTGGTTTAGGGTTCTGAGCTGTATTGGGTGACGCATGATGTAATGGAGACACTGGTGTGCTGGAAGGAGTTGGCGGGTTAGAGGGCCTCATTCCAACTTGTGGTTTCTGATCATAGGCACTAAAATAATAAAAAACAGAAACACATCAAACAATTAAAAAATATGAGGCATGGAAGTTTTAAAGGAACACAGTAGTTAAGGTAGTTAGAAAACCTAACTAGATGGCATTGAGACCGTTCTACATACACTCCAGAAAAGGCTACATGGTGTTTATCAGGGCAGGTTTCCTGATGGTGACAACGATGGACCAGGTGAACATAATTTGTGTTGAAATTGGCCACTTGAAGTCTCCACCGGAAATTGGCCACTTGAAGTCTCCATCGGATATTGGCCACTTGAAGTCTCCATTGGATATTGGCCACTTGAAGTCTCCATTGGAAGACTAGGTGACAAGGTGACAACACATGAGCATATAAAGGAGACAGAGAGTTGTCACCCTATAACAGTGTCTGAACAAGGACCTTTATGGCATGGTCAGCAGGTATTATTTAAAAAAGGTATTGAAAATTACTTTTGAAATTAATTAACATTGTAGTGCAGTGTTTTTCAAGCAGAGTGCCATTTTGAGTTCTCCCAGTGTGCCGAGACCATGAGGCCCAGCTTCCCTGGATCAAAGATGGAAGAGAGGATACTGTGGCGATGAGGCATCTCCGATGTGGTGGTGGGCTCTTATGTATAGGTGGAGTGTAATGTGATTGAGCGGACTCTAATTCTGTGAGGGGGGGGGATCTGTGGTGATGAAGAGCTTCTGAAATATAGGAGGGACATGGATGTGATAGGCAAACTCTACGTGAAGAGGAGCCTCTGACCTTCCCACTAGGAAGGTCCTGGTGACAACGGAAACGGAATATGGAAGAAAATCCCAAATTTTTGGAGTTTTCATGAGCAAGAGGAAAGGGTAAATCTTCCAATGGGGAAACATTTTCTGGTGACAATGGTCTAAAATTGGAACCCCACTTTTTTCTCTATTTCTGTTGCGACTCCAGTCGATGAAGAGAAACTTTCCCAGTGGGACACAAAAAGCAAACAAATTTGTGGGACATAAAAGGCAAACAAAAACAGGGGTTTTGACATTTCCCAGCTAGATCTAAAAGAAATTTTTTTGCCCTAATATATACTTAAATTTTTTGAAGTTTAAAGACCAACTGCGGACACATTTTTGTTTTCACAGCCCGACTGCATTGGCCAACTTCTCGTTTTTTTCTAGGGGTGAGCACAAGGTTTATACTCATCTGATCAGACAATCCTCCAGAAATTTACGCTCCCCAAGGTCCAGCAGTGGACTGTTCTTATCTATGGAGAGTGGTGACGGCAGGAACAACCCATTTTTAAGACTGCTGGAGCATGGGAGGGGGGTGCTGGACTGGTCTTGTGCAAGGATGATCGATGAATCAGGTAAGTACTGTATACACTCAAGTATAAGCCGAGTTTTTTTTGCACATTTGTGTGTGAAAATGCCCCCCTAGGCTTATACTCGAGTCACCTTTTTGTGCCTGGTCTCCTGGATTTTGGGGACCCCGTACTGGCCGGCCGTAGGTCTCCTGGACCCCAAACTTGGCATACATGTTCCTCTGAAAGTGTGCAAAGTTTGTTGTCTGGGGGACCTACAGCCAAGGAGCACCGTTTTTTCAAAGCCGGGCACCCTTCCATAGACTCCAAAAATAAATGGTAATTTCTCTGGTAATTTTGGGGACGCGGTCAAGATCGGTCGTAGGTCCCCTGGACCCGGAACTTAGCACACATGTAGCTCTATTTCCCCTCTACCAGTGTGCAAAGTTTGTTGTCTGGGGGACCTAAAGCTGGGGAGCACCGATTTTTTAAAGCCGGGCACCCCTTTTCATGTTAAACATCAGTCTAGTGATGGACATAGTGAGGCATAGGCACAGTGAGGCATGGGCACAGAGAGGCATGGGCGCAGTGAGGCATGGGCGCAGTGAGGCATGGGCACAGTGAGGCATGGGCGCAGTGAGGCATGGGCGCAGAGAGGCATGGGCGCAGTGAGGCATGGGCGCAGAGAGGCATGGGCGCAGTGAGGCATGGACACAGTGAGGCATGGACACAGTGAGGCATGCACATGGGCACAGTGAGGAATTAAGATGGACACCCTAGGCTTATACTTGAGTCAATAAATGTTCCAATTTTTTTGTGGTAAAATGATGTGCCTCAGCTTATATTCGGGTCGACTTATACTCGACTATATATGGTAGATCTCCACTGTCCTCTCCCCTAGAATAAAACAAGCAGTTAACCTGCACAGTGTGGGCACAGCCCCATTGCACGGGGGAAAAAATTGTCTGGAGTTCAGTCTTAAGCGATTGGATTTACGTAAACCAAGGATGGGTTAAGGACACAAACTACAGGGAAACCATTTGAGAGAAAAATCGGGTGACAGGCGATTCAAGCCACCAGTATCCACCAAAATTTTACTAATAGAGCATATGGGATGAAGTTCATGGCAGGAAGATAAAAGTCACCGAGTCTCCTGTGTGTCTTACCTACAATGCGTTGTCAAGCAGACACCCAACACAGTGTAAATCACTTTAAAAGCCTGTCTCAACCATGGTATGCAAAAATGCATTACAGTCAAGAAAGCAAAGGTTAAAAAGCTTTTTGAAAACACTCTGCTGAAAAGCATTATTTTTCATCTAAAGGAACGAAAAGTCAAGAGGCCCTCAAAGAGCCCAATAAATTATAAAACTGGCAACTTTAAGGCTAGTAAATTACAAAGGTGTCTTAATCTCTGTAGATGGCAACTGTGGATTCATATGCTGAGCTTGCATAGAAAACATTACTGAATTCAGCAATACACACAAACTATTTAAGTAGCGGCAGTCTTAAACAGCTAACAAGGTCACAGAAGTACTGGAAGAATGAAGGATCTATTAGAGGAGTTCAAGATTTTTTATTTTTTTTGCAGGTAGACCGAGGGAGAAAGAGCAAGCTGGTAAGAGAAAAATAGAATGCAAGGGAGAAAACAGGAAGCAGGCACAAGACCAGGGCACCTAACTGTCCCTGATTTCAAGGGACTGTCCCTGATTTCGAGGAGCTGTCCCTGATTTGGAACAAAGTCCTTCTGTCCCTCAGTAATATAGTTTTTTTTATAAAAACGGACAGGGGTCCATACAGCATAAATACAAATTGTAGTACAAACATGATATGAAAATTGTCATAAAGAAGAGACTAAAGAAGCAAAAAAGTATGTACATATCCACAACCGGGAGGGTCCAACCCAGAAAGAAACCGCCTACTGAGGCTGGTTCAGGGGGTCCAATATAACGACATGTTTCGGAGTGTTTCCTTCTTCTAAAGGTCTATCTGTTATAGAGAACGGGTCAGCGAGCAAAAAGTGTGCAAGAGTGCGCCAGCAAGCAAAAAGAGCGCAAGAGGGCATCAGCAAGTAAGAAAGTGGGTCAGCAAGAGAGCGTAAGAGCTCAAGAGAGCAAGACAGCAAAAGAGCTCAAGAGAGCGAGTCAGCAAAAGAGCTCAAGAGAGCGAGTCAGCAAAAGAGCTCAAGAGAGCGAGTCAGCAAAAGAGCTCAAGAGAGCGAGTCAGCAAAAGAGCTCAAGAGAGCGAGTCAGCAAAAGAGCTCAAGAGAGCGAGTTAGCAAAGGGGCTCAAGAGAGCGAGTTAGCAAAAGAGCTCAAGAGAGCGAGTCAGCAAAAGAGCTCAAGAGAGCGAGTCAGCAAAAGAGCTCAATAGAGCGAGTCAGCAAAAGAGGGAGTCAGCAAAAGAGCTCAAGAGAGCGAGTCTCCAAAAGAGCTCAAGAGAGCGAGTTGCTAAAGAGCTCATGAGAGTGAGTCGGCAAAAGAGCTCAAGAGAGGGAGTCAGCAAAAGAGCTCAAGAGAGCAAGTCAGCTAAAGAGCATGCACCAGCAAGAGAGCGCAAACTAGCAAGAGCGCAAGAGAGTGCACTAGCAACAGTGCGCAAGAAAGTGCATCAGCAAGAGGGTACATTAGCAAGAGAGCACAAGAGAGCGAGTTGGCAGAAAGAGCACGCTGCAGCACCATTAGTCAGTGCTCTGTGCTCTACCCCTTCAGTGCTCACTGGATCACCAAGCTGTGGAGGGATGTGGGCGGGAACAGGTGGCTCAGGTTCTCAGTGGACCACAGAGAGGCGGAGCCAGCTGCCGGTCAGGCACCTTAGCAGATCCCAACATTGGTGTCAGGATCCCTGCAGAGACTGAACTGGCTCTATGATATCAACTGAAAGTGGATTTTAGCCCGCTTTCCCCTAAATCTGGGTCACAGGAGTGCAAAACTAAGTGCACTCCTGTGACCCACAGGAGAAGTATGGTCAAAAGAGCTTTATCCATACTTCTCCTTTAACACAGTGGAGAATATAAAAAAGTAGAAGATAAAAAAAGGTGTGCAAATAGTTAGCTTTTTGTTCTTTTATTTGTGTGATAGGCAGGACCAGGTCAGGCTCACAACCATATAACCTTCATAAGAGTGACTAATTGGTTGTGGTCATCAGCAAGTCATAAATAAGTATAATAAGTGATCTGTTATAAGAGAAAGCTGCTGGAGGAACAATTACCACTATGAAGTCTGTGGATCAGTGGAGCCAGCTAAATCATGGCTGACACTAACCTCACAGTTCACATTCAGGGCAGCTGATAGATGTTGACAATAGACAGAGAGCGTGAGTGGGCAGATATATTTTTTCTTTCTTGTATCCAACATACAGGAAGTCAAGTGCATAAAACTCACCAATGATAATAATAATAATAATACATAATTATGAATGCCATTTCATGGTAGTTTGCAACTCCAGACAGTCAATTGAACTATATAAAGCTACAAGGCCCTGATAACGGATATATGGAACCTTAGTAAAACATTTGTACTATCAGTGAAAACATTAAGCCCTTCAATAGGATCTCAGACCAGTACTGATGTCCAATTACTGATTTTGCCTTTGTCAAAACCCACCGCCGTTCAAGGATGGACTGGCCATTGGGACTACAGGGAGTTTCCCGGTGGGCTGATGGCTCAGTGAGCCGGCTTCAGTGGCAACGGACTGCCGCCCCCCTCCGCTCCTCTGTCTCTCCCTCCCCGCATTGCTCACCTGGGGGGAACAAAGAAGCAGGGGGATGACCAGAAGAGCAGGGGGGACGACAGAGGAGCATGGGGGGAGGGTCAGACAGCTGACTCAACAGCTATGGCCTGGGAGTTTCTCACTTCTGCCTAATCTTGTCCCATAAGAGGGGCACCAAACTGATTGTTTTCCCCGGGTGAAATAATGTCTAGCTTCCCCACTGGTACTGCCTATAAGAGTACCAGCACCAGCCGTTCTACTCTAATAAAGTAGAACGGCTAGTGGCTAGTGAAGGGGAAGAGGGGGCTTGGGTGGCAGGGAGGGCGCAGGAGCTGTGGGAGAGACCTGTCAAAGTGGGCCAGTCTGGATGAAGTCCAGGGCCAAATTTCTGTCCCAGTCCAGCCCTAAGACCATCTACCAAGGTACCACGACATAGGCTGTACCTACCTGACATTGTACAGGCACTTTTCGCCATAGCTGAACTTGAAAGGCTGTTCCTGGCTGCAGGCGGTGTTCAGTTCAGAGCAGGGACTGTGCGGTTCTTTCTTGATTTTTACTGGGACACCATGAAAAGCCACTAAAAGACAAGACAGAGATACAGTTACTTGGTTGCGTATTAGCAGAAAATGTGCACTCATGTTATCAGTTTGGAAATGGAAGCAGAACAGTAAAAACAAATAAATAAATAAATAAGGCCAGTATATTTATCAGTTATAAGGGAAAAACTTGAGCACTACTATGTTCTAATTTTTAATCAAATATAAACCATCAGCCTCCTGGGAATATAGTGAAAATAAACTCAGAAAAAATATAATATAATATAATAATATAATATAAAATATATAATATAATATCATATAATAATATAATAATACTTAGTAGTGTACTTAAAAAATCCCCTCAGGAAGTCACATGAACAGTGACGCAACACGTCGGGTGGAGCCTTGTGACGTCAGTTCCGGTGGTGTTTTACAAAAGTACGGTGAGCAGGCCTGTGTGTCACTACTCCCATTACTTTTTACTGCGGTTTTTACCCTTACTTGATGTAAGCAGTTTCCTTTACAAGATACATTTTCTTTTTAATTGACAATATTGTACTATGGCTGTTCTTTGTTTCCTTTGAGCGCCATTTATACAAGAAGTGCCAATCCTTGGAGCGAGCCGTTTTCTCTATATATGGAATTACCCAAGATGTTTTGATGCCAAGTTTTGGACTTAGTTCTTCATCTTCACCTGGAACCTTTACAGATCCATCAGCAGGATTCCTTATCTGATGAGCCTTGTTTGACCCTTGGGTCATTGTTGGAGGTGAGCGGTCAATTCATAAATTTAACATTCGATGTTTAGATAGATATTTTATCATTTTATCAAGTTTTCCCTGTGAGATTTGTGCCTTTATATGAACTGACTCCTAGCTTTTGGATTTAGTTTGACTTTTATTCACATTTCTTTATTTATTTGTATGTTTTGATACTCATCATATTCAATCTTTGAGTATATTACTACACATTATAAAATAAGCGCACCATTCTCATCTTTTATCAGAAATCCGTCCTTAGGGTTATCTTCTGCCAATCCTTTGTGTGCGATGTACCACATTATGAGCTAATGAGGTGCCACTGGGGTCAGTACAGTGTCATGTCAATCTCGAAATCAATGGAGCACAGGATTTCTCAGCCAGGGTTCCATGGAACCCTAGGGTTCCGCCAAAGGTTGCTAAGGTTTGCTTGAGCAATTAGCAATTTCTGCCTGTCAGATGACACTGATACCATTGATATTTTTTATCTATCTCTAAGGCTGCGTACACACGGAGGGACATGTCTGCTGAAACAGCCTCTGGCCACATGCGGTATTGCATGCCATTGAAGTCAATGCGGAACTAATTATTTTCATTTCCATTGACTTAGATGGGGAAACTCGCATTGACGTGTGAGTACTTTCGACTAGGAGCGTTCTCCTGGACCGGATTATACTCGTAATCCGAGGTTCCGCTGTATACTAAATCTTAGCCGGGTTCCCTGAGACCAAGAAAGTTATTTTAAGGGTTCCTCTGTGTTCAAAAGGTTAAGGAAGGCTGATTTAGCATGACTTCAGGCACTGGCAACTGGAAGATGGAAGCACAAGGAGGACCTGAAAGATGAAACTAGGGTAGATGAGGTCCAGTGAGCAAGCCGGTGACACAGGAAGCTGCGGAACTGCGATACAAAATGGCGGTGTCATCATTCTGGCTAGGCAGCGTGGAAGCGGTTTGTGAATTACAAGACTGCCTAAACAGATTTAAAATTATAAGTTAAAGCTGTCCAAATGTATGTATTACAGTTGAGATTTTAGACTTTAAAATGAAATACTGCTTTTAGACGGCTCGGAATTAGACGCCAGGTGTGTCCCGGGCATATAACCATCTACTATATTTAGATCACATATGGCTGATCGTTCCCCTTAACGCTTACTTGTGTATTTTGTATCATGAGCTATGGTAATACATCAACAGAAATGACTGCTCTTCAATTGCTGGTAAAATACTTGTGCTTTCCTTTTGAATGCAACAGTTGGCTGTTCTTAATACAAGATGCACATACAAACAGCAAGACGAAAGAAAGGCTTACAATCTCATCCTTCATGCATGACTGCTGAGCAGGGCCGATCCTAGGGTCACAGGCGCCTGGGTGCAGAAATATTTTTGGCGCCCTCACATGGCCGTGGTCATCTTACTAACTCCTCCCCTTTACAATGGCTACGACTCAAACACAGAGATGCTCCCCTAAGAAGTCTTCAATAGTGTCCCCCATCAGAGTCCCCCCCAGTAGGTGTCCCCCATCAGAGTCCCCACAGCAAGTGTCCCCCATCAGAGCCCCCCGACAGCAGGTGTCCCCCATCAGAGCTCCCCCAGCAAGTGTCCCCCATCAGAGTCCCCCCCAGGAGGTGTCCCACATCAGAGCCCCCCCCACAGCAGGTGTCCCCCATCAGAGCCCCCCCACAGCAGGTGTCCTCCATCAGAGCTCCCCCAGCAAGTGTCCCCCATTAGAGCCCCCCCACAGCAGGTGTCCCCCATCAGAGCCCCCCACATCAGGTGTCCCCATAGATCAGTACTTTATAGATTCATGTAGCTCGAGCGCGCTGGGAGCAGAAGCACATTACAGGGGCGGGGCGTACATGGCATCTTTGGTTACTTGGAGGGTGGCACTCAGAGAGCATTCCTGGGAGTGCATGGGATGATTGACAGCAGCTCCGGCCAACCCAGAAGCCTCTCATCACACCGCCTATGGGAAAAGAGCCGACACACGCAGAGGGGGCGGGGCAGACAGGAGACTGCTCCATGCACACCGGACAGAATTAATTAGTGGAGCCTAGTACCGGAACATGTTCCGGTACTAGGCTCCTCTGTGGTACCCAGCATACAGTGGGAGGTATGTGCTCTTGTCAGTTGCCAGCGGAGAGAGCAAGCGGGATGGGGAACCGCAGCACCCGCTACATGCGCTCCGCCTCTGGACACAGACAAGGAGGAGGGAAGGAGGCACTTTGGAGCTTCGGCCCCCCATCTCTGCGGCGGCCTGAAGGGTCTGAGCCAGAGGTGGTGGAACTATGTTCCACAAAGTTCCACCTGAAAAAAAGCCCTGCCTGTAATAAATAAAGACCCATGACCACTTTCACGATAGCTGTGCACTGCTAATTATCCTGAAGGAGTGCTAGAAGGGCCTATTTACACCTAGATCTGCATTTAACAAGATTCAATGGGTTCAGAAACATACATTAGTGGCCAACAAATCACAGGTACATGTGTTATGGTGTGTTATTGGATCAGGTACATGGTTTACTGTGCCAACGCCCATTGGTGCCCTATCAGAAATAAACAGGATTGCGCCCAAAATGCATGCACAAGAGATCCACATCAACAAGCATTAAAGCGTGCAAACAGCTAACCTAAAGTGTTACTAAACCTAGGAGCCGGTATTCACTATATCTGGTCTCTCACAGTACGCAGAACACTGAGGCCCCGTACACACGGCAGAAAGCCTCGACGGGCGGAACACATCGTTCCGCCCGTCGAGGTTCTCGCCCGGCCGTCAGATTCGACGACCAGCCCGTCGGGAAGGGCGACGAGCCATTCATCCCGACGGGCCGTCGAGCAAATAGAGAACCTGCTCTCTATTTCGGCTCGACGGCATTCCCGACGGGATGCTCGCCGAAACCGTACACACGGCCGAGGTTCTCGGCAGAATCAGGATGCCAGCGAGGTTCTCGCTGGTTTCTGCCGAGAACCTCGGCCGTGTGTACGGGGCTTCAAATACAATTATTTTAGTAAATATATACTGGGAAATACCTTTTCTATTCAGCAGTATATAGCAGTCTTGTGACTCCTTTGAGTGTCTGGTTAAAGCTTGTATGAAGAGTTTTCATACAGCACTGGCTGACCTATCAGGATGCCGGACCCCTGACCCTCTGTCTGGACAATGCTGATTGGCCCTGTGCTGATCACATGCACTCTCCCAAGAAAAAAAAAAACCTGTCTAGCAATACACACCAAACTGAGCATGTGCAGCCTGACTACAGTAACTCTGTCTTATCCAGACATGTTTTGGAGACAGTGGAATAAGGGGAGGATCAGAGAAGACAGAATCAAACACCTTTTTATGCAGTGCGGATGATTAACCCCGTAGGTTCCACAGTGAGCATAACAAGCATGCTTTACTGCATATACAAACTGATTTTACGGTTGTGGGTTTAGTAACACTTTAATGGTCCTCAAGGAAATTCATCAAACAAGTCCACTGGCATTGTAACCAGAATTTGCATGCCTACGAGGTGCTTTGTATTTCACTCAAAACCCTCCCAAAGATCCTTAAAATATCACTAGGAAAATAAAAGAAGAAATAACTAGATAAAAGACCCTAGAATAGAACCTAGAAACAGATTAAAAAGGTCTAAAAAGCTCTCCTTAGCCGATCTTCCCTACGGGGGCAGGTCTCACAAACCTATGATTTATTCGCACCCTCAGAAGTCTTGGCGAGTTCATGCTATAGGACGTCTGAGATAAATTAACTTGAAATGGCAGAATACTCTCCGCATGTGCTCCATTCAATACCAATTAGCATTACACGTCACTAATGTGCATTCAGTCAATTTTTTTTTTTCTGAGGCTGGCCAGTGGACAACAAGAGGACAATTCAATTATTTCATTTCCTCTTGGTCAGAATTCCCACATGGATCATATGTTGCAGAAGTGTAGGACTTTTTTTTTTTTAAGCTTAGAGTTTCTCCTACATCCACTACCCCCACCCATTGAACTTCCACATCAGAGGGGGGAAGCATGATAACCACATACACTTCTATATTGTTGTTGCATATATATATATATATACACATACACACATATATACACACACATATATATATATATATATATATGAATGTATATAATACAATTGGTTTTTCACTTACGTAGACCCAATTAGTTGCCCAGTATAAGCGTAGTAGTCTAATGCCACGTTCACACGATCGAACATTCAGACAACAAAACCGCGTTTGTTTGTTTTTCCGACAGATTGTTGGCTCAAACTTGTCTTGCATACACACGGTCACACAAATGTTGTCTGAATTTCCGAACGACAAGAACGCGGTGACGTACAACACGTACGACGGCACTAGAAAAGGGAAGTTGAATACCAGTCGTGTTAGTAGAAGTTTGGGGAGAGACAATTTGCGCTTTTCAGCTTTGTGCTTTTCAGTCCGTTACAGCGTGACGAATGTGCTGTCTCCATTAGGAACCCTAGTTTTACCAGACCGAGCGCTTCCGTCTCGTACTTGCTTCAGAGCATGCACGGAATTTTGTGCGTGGGAATTGGTTTTCCTGATATATTTCCCGCCCCTCGTTTTTGACACTGCTTGGGGACGTCCCACTTGTCAAGATTTAAAGCGGAGTTCCACCCTTAAAACCACTTTGTTTCATCCCATCCAGCATACTGGCGTCAGCGCCAGTATGCTGTTTTTTTTTTTATTCCATGTACTTACTTTATAATAGATCATGTAATTTTGGGCGCACCGCGGTATGTCGCCGCTATAAGGCGTCACGCCTTCCGGAAACAGCCGATTAGCGTTCGGCTCTTCTCGGCGCCTGCGCACAGACCCAGGAGCTGACTGCGCAGGCGACATAAATAGCCGGTCCTAGTTCGGCTTTTTTCGGAGGGCGTGACGCGGCTATATACGGAGCCTGCGCAGTCAGCTCCTGGGTCTGTGCGCAGGCACCGAGAAGAGCCGAACGCTAATCGGCTGTTTCCGGAAGGCGTGACGCCTTATAGCGGCGACATACCGCGGTGCGCCCAAAATTACATGATCTATTATAAAGTAAGTACATGGAATAAAAAAATAAAAAAACAGCATACTGGGAGCTGACGCCAGTATGCTGGATGGGATGAAACAAAGTGGTTTTAAGGGTGGAACTCCGCTTTAAGTAGCTGTGTCCGTCCATGGACGATAAGAGAAAATAGGATTTTTTGTACTCACCGTAAAATCCAATGACGGACACAGCACCCATCCCTTCTTTTTAGGTTTGTATTGCTTGTTACAAACTGAGGCTGCATGCTGCAGTGAGGAGGGTTATGTCTGGAGGGACCGCCCCCTGGGCTGTTCAACACTGTTAATGTAACATGTATTAAATTATCCAACATGTTTCTGCCTAGTCCTCTCCTGTAAACAGGGAACATAACCCACTTGTCAAGATTTAATGAGCTGTGTCCGTCCATGGACGATAAGAGAAAGAACCATTTGTACCAGTCTATGAGCATACAGATATGTATACACTTTAAGGCCAATTTAGGGGGCAGTCAGCCAGGCTATCTTTATGGTCTTGGATTATAAAGGAAAATGTGGATACCTAGAGAAAGACTGCTCAAATATAGAGAGATACATACAGAAATGCCTGGTGGGAATTTAACTGATGCTGCGTATACACGATTGGTTTTCCTGTCGAAAAAACCTTGGATAGTTTTTCCTGATGAGATTCTCTTGCCGCCAGAGTGTACACATAGTCCTTTAAAAAGAACCATGGTTCTCTTGAAAGGCAAGAATGCATTGACCTCATTGCGTACGACGAGCATGCGCTCCTCACATTCGATGGCGTGGAAGCTACCGTGCAGGCGTCAAAGTCATTTCGAGCATGCACAGGTTTCCACGGTGACAGGTAAGTATATACACTCTCGGGTTTCTCGTCGGGAAACAGGCCGACAAGAATCTCAATGAGAAAATAAAAAGCAGGATCTCTATTTTTCTCATCGAGATTCTGGCCAGATTTCCGGACGAGAAACCTGAAAGCCTCGTACACACACACACGCGGTTTACTCTTTTCTTGCCGAGAAAACCGAGCGTGTACGAGGCTTTAGTGGATGGATTGGTTCCTCAAGGGCCGGAAAAAGGAAAGCAAAGGCCACATCCGGGCTGGTGGGCCGCAGTTTGGAGACGACTGTTCTAAAGGAATCCCACCTGTATTTACCACCAGTGTCCCCATAGGATAAGGTGACCAGATTTTTTTATTAAAATCCGGGGACATTTTTTTGTACTAGTAATGGCAATCAGTGACTCTCTGCCCATTACGCTGCCCGTCTCATAGCCTGTCAAGTCTTACTCTCCAGCCCCGGCTACTTCTGGGTGGGGAGCGGAGGAAGATCACTCCGCCAGGGAAGGCAAGGAGATAAGCAGGCAGATGGCTGGCCGGGACTTGAGCCGAGGCAGAAGAACATGAGAGCGGAGCTGAATGGGCATGCACCCGAAACTGAAGAAATATTCCCTCCGCTCCGACCAGCACACGATCATCAAAAAGGGGCACAGATAATGGAAAAAAAAATACACCCCCCTAAGCTAGTAGGGGGGTGTATTAGTTGTGCAATGACTGTCTTTGAAATTGCCCCAGCCCCTGTTCAAATCCAATCCAGGGACAAATCCGGGGACAGACTTGGCCTGGGGACAGTGTCCTCAATCCGGGGACTGTTCCCAGAAACCGGTGATGTCTGGTCACCCAACACCATAGGAGAGTTTGTCCTTTACTTCCTGTTTTCTCCAAAAACACAGAAAATGGAAGAAACCTTCCTAGACAGCAATAAAAATCAATACTCATTTAAATCTTTCTCCAATCTATGCAATATAAAAAAATAAAAAAATAAAGAAAAAAAAGTTTGGCTTGAGTTAAACTTCAAACATCTCTAATTATAATGCTCATAATGGTCCATGCTGTCACCCAATGTGATGCGGGAAAAAAGCCACTAACGAATGCTCATTTCTTTGCCAGCACTGAATTTTTGAGGCCAAAGAGAAGGCATGATGAGTAGGCTGTTTATTTTCTATGATTTTCTTCAAAAAATAAAAAATAAAATATAAAAAAAATAAAAAAGCCAGAAAGGGATGCCCTGTCCTCTTAGGAAAAAATCAGAGTATTCCGTACCAGCCAAAGCTCGTGCATCTGCTAAAAGGTTTTCTTCCAGCTTATTGGCATTTGCACAAAAAAAAAAAAAAACAGCGCACTCATTTTCTGCAATTTGCTTTACCTTCCCACATAGAGTTGGTGCATGTAAAAGCCTGTTAAGTACTAAATTATTCCTTATCAAATCTCCATCATCTGCAGTCATGATCAACACTAATTAAATTAAACTCCCCGAACACGGCTCCAGCCTGCTGCGCGCTGTATACATTTCGCTTGCACTCCGTAAGAGGGAAAGAAAAAAAAAATCTTTAATGTGTATGGATGGACTCCTTGACTTTTTGCTATCGTGTAACACTCAGCAGTGCGCGCTCCAATAGCACTTCATCGAGGATGCTGAGCAAGGATAAAGTGATAGTAAAATGTTTACATTATTCCAATGTCTGCAGATTCAAGAAAACACAGTAATATCTGAAAGAGACTAAATGGAGGAAGGCCTGACTATAGGGACGCTTACAGCGAGTAATTAGGAGCAGAGTTTATGGGCTCTCTCTGGTTTTCCTTGCTCTGTTGCTGCATAACCTGGGCACCAATACACAAGCTTAACCACTTCTCCACCGGGCCTATATTTGGCACTTCTCTCCATCCAATTTTTTTTTTGCTAGAAAATTCATCTGAACCCCCAAACATTATATATACTGGCCCAGATTCATAAAGCAATTACGCCTGTCTAACTGGTGTTAGACAGGAGTAATTTCAAATTTCGCGCGCCGTATCACTAGTTTGAATCCTCAAACCATGATACGGCGGCTTCGGGCTTCGATCCGAGAGGCTTACGTCTTCGTAAGCCTTCGGATCTACGCTGCGATATTTTTGCGGCCGCTGGGAGGAGTTTGCGTCGTTTTCATGCGTCGGGATATGCAAATGTGTTTTTACGGCCATCCACGAAGATACGAGCGGTCTTCGCAATCGCTTACGTCTGTTTTTTTTTACGTACAGTTAGACCAGCTTTTTGCTGGTCTAACGGTGCGTAGACCATGTTAAGTATGGCCGTCGTTCCCGCGTCGAATTTAAATTATTTTTTTTTTTTTTGCGTAACTCGTTCGGGAATAGAAATGTCCGTAAACGACGCTACTCAAACAACGAATGACGTAACGACGTGATTTCGCGCAATGCACGGCGGGAAATTTGCGAACGGAGCATGCGCAGTTCGATCGCCGCGGGAACGCGCCTATTTTAAATCCTTCACGCCCCCTACTCGTCTAGATGGATTGCGACGGGAGAAATACACTACGCCGCCGTCGTTTACTGGACAAAATCTACCTGGATTCCACGTAGAGCCAGGTAAAAAACGGCGGCGTAGTGTATTTCTGATACGCTACGAGAATCCAATTCTCTCTAAATCTGGGCCACTGTATTTATTGGCGTATAACACTCACTTTTTACCCTGAAAATAGAGGGTAAACTGTGCCTGCGTGTTATATGCAGGGGGCTGTTGAAAGTTTTTTTCCTGAAACTTACCTCTTAAAGTTAGGGTGTGTGTTATACGCCTGTGCGTGTTATACACCAATAAATACGGGTGTATGTATTTATATATATATATATATATATCTATATGTATAGATATATATATATAGAAATATATATATATATTATTTTAAGCAGACAGCCTAAGGAATAAAATGGCGGTCGTTGCAACTTTTTTTTTTCTCGCACAGTATTTGTGCAATCATTTTTCAAACACCTTTTCACAGCGTTTCATGAATTAAAAAATAACAAAAAACAGTAAAGTTAGCCCAATTTTTTTGTATAATGTGAAAGATGATGCCACGCCGAGTAACTAGATAATGTCACGCTTTAAAATTGTGCAAACTCATGGAATGGCGCCAAACTTCGGTACCTAAAAATCTCCATAGGCAACGCTTTAAAAATGTTTACAGGTTACTATTTTTGGATTACAGAGAAGATCTAGTGCTAGAATTGTTATACACGCTTAAACGGGGGTTAGAACGGCGTTTACATATGTGGGCGGGACTTACATGCGTGTTCGCTTCTGAGCCCGAGCTACTGGGGTCAGGGGCGTTTTAAAAAATTTTTTTATTTTTTTATTTTATTTTTTTTACTTTTAAGGTTTTTATTAATGTAGACATAAAAAAGAGAACAAAGGAGTACAGACCATCTCAAACATAGTCATATGTAAACATACACATACATATAGAAAAAATTATGTCTAAGCAGGGTAGTCCTAGCAACTAGTTCCAGACAGTCCGTGCAAGGACTGAGAGAAGACGATAAAAACAAACATAACAGTGAACATATCACGTAGAATTGGAAAAGAATTGTCAAATAGAAGTGTTCAACTAGGCGTGTACTCCAACTAAAAATGATACTATAATTAGGAATTAAGAGGTAAAAGAGTCCAAAGGAGTAATAGGAGAAAATAAATGGAAAGAGAGAGTAGATAGGAGCTCAAAATTATTTTACTTTTACACTTTTTCTTTAATTTTTTTTGATCACTTGTATTCCTATTACAAGGAATGTAAACATTCCTTGTAATGGGAATCACTGTGACAAGTCCTCTTTATGGAGAGATGTGTAGTCAATAAGACCTTGCATCTCTCTTCCAGGCTTACAAGCATGAGATTGTGAAAAAAAATTCACAGATCTCATGCCGACAGCCGTGATTGCGGCCTTGTTTATTTCCGGGCGTGATGTCATAAAGTCGCGCCCAGGCCTCCGACAGTCATAGAGATGACTGGTGACCATCTGGTCACCAGTCATCTCTATGCTTCCCAGCCAGCGCCAGCCGATTCGTTATCTGGGCCCCCGATGGCACGGGAGAGCCCGGAGAAGCACTGGATTGGGGGGACAATTTCTATCTGCCACACAGAGAGCATCCTGACTCTACTGTAATCCAAGGGAGAGGGCGAGCACGACTCTCCACACCAGGGAGAAAGCCTCTCATTACTGTGTGGAGTTACAGACAGAAGAACAGGAAGTGAGGATTTCTCAGAAGAAATAAGGAAATTTAAAAGCAGAGCTTTTTTTCTCAGAAAATAGGTGCAGGAACTCAACCACGACCCCGTTCAGATTTCACAAACAGTAGAAGGGTTTTAAAGGGGCATTAAATACCAGAATTGCACTAATACAGAGTGCAGAGTTCAGGGGGGTTACACACAGAGTGAAGAGCTGGCACTTGTAAACACAGAAACCAGACTTCATCTATATTGTACAGATACTATAAACACAGTTACTATTGTAAAGTTTGTCCAAACATAATTTTTGATGTGACTTTTTTACTGCTTAAGCTTTCATTGCATAACTCTATCTGTATATGAGTTAATGTAATCAGCGAGCCTGCCAAACAATGAGAGAGAAAAAACGAGAGCAAGAGAGAGAGAGAGCACAAAAGAGAGAGCTCAAGTGAGACAGCACAAGTGAGTCAGGGCACAAGAGAGAGAGCGAGCACGAGAGAGTGAGAGAAAGCGAGCATGAGAAAAAGCAAGCATGACAGAGAGAGCATGAGTGCGAGACAGAGCACAAGAGAGAGAGAGGGAGTGCGAGAGAGCGAGCACGAAAAAGAGCAAGCACGAGAGAAAGAGCGAACACAAGAGGAAAAGCAAGCAAGAGAGAAAGAGCATGAAAAAGAGCAAAAGTGAGAGCAAGCACGATAGAGAGCACAAGTACGAGAGAGCGGGCATGAGAGCGCAAGCACGAGAAATAGCACAAAAGAGAGAGAGCACGAGTGAGAGACAGAGCACAAGAGAGAGAGAGAGCAAGCATGAGAGAGAGAGCAAGCACGAGATAGCACAAGCACTATAGAGAGCACAAGTACGAGAGAGCGGGCATGAGAGCACGAAAGAGCGCAAGCACTAGAGCACACGAGAGAGAGTGCAAGCACAAGACAGAGCGCGTGCAAGAGAGTGTGCGACAGAGAGAGCAAGAGAGAGCGAGCGCAAGAGTATGAGAAAGAGAGCACAAGAGAGAAAGCATAAGAGCACAAGTAAGCAAATGATTGAGCATGAGTACAACGGCAAGTAAAATCAAGCAAGGGAGCATGATAGAAAGAGCACAAGGGGGCAAAGGAGCAAATGGGGGGCAAGAGAGAAAAAGCACAAGAGAGCGAAGGATTGAGCACTAGTACAACAGTGAGAAAGAGCATGAAGGGGGGCAAGGAAGCAAGAGAGACCCAAAATAGAACAAGAGAGAACAAGAGACCAGTAAAGCACAATCATACAATGCAAAGCAGGAAACACAGGGTGCATATGTAATGAGCAAACATGGCGGCCCCCATTAAGATAATATTTACACGTGTAGCATATTATTCTCTACATTTAGAAGCTCCACAAAGACATGTTCCCACCATACATGTGCAGTGGTGTTCAGAAAATGAAGCTCAATGGCCATGGTGTAAATAATCCCTTTTAGAAATTGGGCAGAAAGACATGAAAAGTTTGCAGATCCAACTGCCAATATCTGATGCAATGAGGCAAGTCTTGTTCCCTTCGTTTTATGGTTAAGGGAATTACTTTTGCCAGTTTGTGCAGAGATTTCCCAACAATCTGCCAAATCTGTATAAAATTGACACTCTAGTACAGTGATGGTAAACCTTGGCACCCCAGATGTTTTGGAACCCCATTTCCCATGATGCTCAACTACACTGCAGAGTACATGAGAGTCATGGGAAAAACATTTGGGGTGCCAAGGTTCGCCATCACTGCTCTAGTAAGTCCCTACAATTATCTACTTATTTCCAGATCTCCATAAGCAATGTTAAAGGCCCGGCTTGTAAAGGCCCAGTTCAGTTACATCTTGGCAAAGTCCATTGACTACACATGTGCACACAGTTGCCCTTAAACTTCTAAAGGCATCTAGACCCACCTTGTTCTCACGTGATGAAGATCTCACTCCCTTCTCTATGTGATCATCAACCTTCTGGAAAGATTTCCCAACAAGCTGTAAAATGTGTGCGCTTCTGACCACAGAACTTGTTACCGTCCCCCCCAAGGAGTCCTACATACCCCCATTCATTGAAAGCTCTGCTGAAATCAATAGCTGTCCTTTAAACTTCCCAATTACTGCACTGCTCCCTTTAAGCAGCCACAGAGGATGGTCTTGCATTAAGGTAAGGATGACTGTGTCATGGGCGCTCTCAATCTGTCTTCCCCGCGTATGGCACAAGATTGGGAGTAGTTGACATACATCAGAGAAGCGTGCAGATTCCCTTCCAGTACATTTCACTCTGTCAAACTGGTGCCCTTCCCCCACGACAAAATCCATTACTGCAAGGCCTAATCTGAGCTATCAGCATAGAGTGCCTTTTATGGAGCCATTAAACCATTTCTTCTGTTTACTGTGCCCGAAGAAAGATGTGAATTATGTCTGTGACCAATCTAGCGATAACATTTCTAAACTGCTATTAAAACTGAAAAAAAAAAACTTTCTCTAGTTTGGTGACGCGATATGGGCGCGATAATTATTTTTATAATAAAAATGATTCTTTTTCTGGGATTTGATATTTTAAAATCATCTTTTTGCAAAGTTGGGAAAGTTTCAGCTTAAAAGGCCAGCAAAGAAAAAAGTGTGCTTTGCTCATAAAGGTCAAAGCAAAAGGTTGACTCAATTGCCCCCACCTATGTGCTGCCCCCCCCCCCCCCCCATTCTCGGTTTGCTCAACGGAGCTTAGAGAAATGCTAGCGTGACATTGGATCATACCTAAGATTTTGAACTCTCTACCCGCCCCCATGCATGCTGGTGATTGGTCATTCAATGCTTCAGAGCAAGTAGATGAAGCTAGAGTTGCATGCTCCTCATACTTGGAAGTACTGGATATTTTATGGGTGATGGACGGGTTCACTTTAAAATGAAATAAACACCAAGCAAGCACCACTTAGTTGGAAGTATAAACCTGTAAAGCAGGGATCTCCAGACTTTTTAAACAAAAGGCCAGTTTACTGTCCCTCTGAAATAAGGGGGACCAGACTGTGATCATTGGGAATTGAAAAGGTCCTGACACTAGTGGAAACAATTCTCCATCTTTGGTGTCAGTGGGAGAAAAAGCCCCCCCCATTGTTGGGCTCATAGGTAGGAATTGTACCCTGTCATTGGGTCCCATTGTTGGTGTCATTGGAAGGAGTTGTGCTCCATCGTTGGTGTCATTGGAAGGAGTTGTGCCCCAATGTTGGTGTCATTGGAAGGAATTGAGCCTCATTATTTTTGCCATTGGGAGGAATTCCCTGGTGTCAGTAGGGCAAATGATGTCCCATTGTTGGTGTGATTGGAAGGAGTTGTGTCCCATCGTTGGTGTCATTGGAAGGAATTGAGCCCCATCATTTTTATTATGAAAAATTGTTGGTGTCATTGGAAGGAGTTGTGCCCCATTGTTGGTGTCATTGGAAGGAATTAAGCCTTATTATTTTTGCCATTGGGAGGAATTCCCTGGTGTCAGTAGGGCAAATGATGTCCCATTGTTGGTGTCATTGGAAGGAGTTGTGTCCCATCGTTGGTGTCATTGGAAGGAATTGAGCCCCATCATTTTTGTCATTGGGAGGAATTCCCTGGTGTCAGTGGGACAAATGATGTCCCATTGTTGGTGTCATTGGAAGGAGTTGCGCCCTATCGTTGATGTCATTGGAAGGAATTGAGCTCCATCATTTTTGTCAGTGGGGCAAATGATGTCCCATTGTTGGTATCCGTGGATGAAAATAGTGGCAAAAGGAACAGACAAAAGAAAGCAAAGGGCCACAGGCCACAGTTTGGAGGCCACTGCTGTAAAGCAACCCTGACAGCTGTGACTGAATGTAGATGGAAAAAGTCCAGGAGGCAGCAACTTATGGACCTTATTCAAGGAATACTGTAACCAATATAGTCCCACATGAATACATTTCTGCACTTCATCCTAATGCCAAGACATTGCAGACCAGCCAGACATCTTTTCAGTTACTTAGAGGGGCTCACACCTTTTGGGACCCTGTGTCTTGAAACATTGACCTAATAAAGATGGCCTTAAAGGCTTGTATCAATCTAGTAGGGAACAGGATCTGAGTGATTCTTGGTGCTCATCAACTACGTCCATCCAGACATTTTTTGGCCATCCCCAGGTTGTATTTAATGGAGACCACAAATGTTTTGATTAAATTGATCTTGTTTCGATATTTTGATTGTACCAATAAAAAATGAAGGGCGGTTAATGCCACGTACACACGATCAAGCTTGGCTTGCATACACACGGTCACACAAAGTTCTCTGAACTTTCGACCATCAAGAACACAGTGACGTACAACACTACGACGAGCCAAGAAAATGAAGTTCAATGCTTCCAAACATGCGTCGGAATTGCTACAGACAATCGGAATTTCCAAATGGAATTTTTACCGTCTGAAAATTTGAGAACCAGCTCTCAAATTTTTTCCGACAGGAAAATTCCAGTGGAGCCTACACACAGTCGTAATTTCCGACCAAAAGCTCAAATTGGACTTTTCTTGTCGGAAATTCCGACCGTGTGTACGGGGCAGGGCTCAAGTCCTGCGGGAACGGGTGGGAACGGGGTTACTGCACTTTTGTTCACAGCAGGAACTCAGTTCCCTTTGCAGGACTAGAGCAGTTGAGCCACCCGAGCCAATCCTTCACCAAGCGGCAATGCCCAGCTCGAGTCACTGTCAGGGGCAGGCGAACCTTAGTAATCCTTTATGTTACTGGCCGCTTCCTGTATTAGGATTCATCGGGTAGTGTGCGGGTATTCCGTCACATCCTCGATGCGGCAATGTCTCCTGGGAGCTTTTGTCATTGTTCCCAGGAGACATTGCGGAGGTCTGCCGCGAGTTATTGCGAGATTTAGAAATAAGCTCCCAGGAGACGTTGCGGCATCGAGGAAGTGGCGAAATACCCGCACACTACCTGATGAATCCATATACAGGAAGCGGCCAGTAACATAAAGGATTACTAAGGTACAGTGGATCAGAAAAAAAAGACGGTTTAGTAATTATACATATGAGCGTATAATTTTTTTTTTTTTGGTGGGGGAGTGGATCTTGGGTGGGAGTTCCCACACTTTTTTCCCCAGGACTTGACCCCTGGTATCAGGTATTTTCCCTTCCATATTTGTCCTGGTGACCACTGTCACCTGCACTGAAAGTCATAGGTAATCCAAATCTTTATGGTTGATTACTGGAACAGACGGTAAGTCAAAATCTTCCAATGGGGACACCCATTTATGTGACAACTGTCTAAAAGGGGATTTCCCTTTACTTTGCAGAAATTTCATCTTCTTGTTGTGTCTTCGGGACTTAAGTGAAGGGAAATTTTAATTGGGAATACACTCTAACATCCATAAGGGAGTCCAAAGCACTTTGGTAACCCACACCTCCTCATGGTCAATAAGTCCAGCTATATTGATAAGTCATGTCTGGTTTTGGCTTACAAAAAAACTGTCCCTTCTGGGCACTTGCAATAAATACATTTGAAAGGGTAGGTTTAGCAATTTCCACAGGCAAGTCTGAGGAAGACAGATGGTCTCTATTTGGCTCGCCTTTTGCAGCTGTAAAATTGGTTACGGCCAAAGGTGATACTGCTAATGTTAGAGGGAGGATATTGTGTTAAGCCCTAGACTACCTAATTGATTTTCTGTAAGTAAGCAGTATTTTTCCTCTAAGGTTAAAAAAAAAGCCACCCCGTGTGCAACCCGACCCCCTGGGCAACATGTCATGTTACAGCCTTAAAACATCCTAAATGCAGGTCGTCTGCACCAAGGCTAACCCAAGAACAACTGTGTGCATGCCTTGCTGTACAGAAGACAAAGGTCAACTTTTCCAATTAAAGCAACATGTTAGCATTGAGGATACGCAAGTGATATCTGTGACATTTTTCAAACCAAAAACTCTCAAATTTGCTTACTAAGCTGCCAAGCTGAAAGTTTTTTTTCCTTTTTCTTCTTTGGAGTAGAAGGGGGATTGGTTTGTTTAATTTAATATTTGTGTACAATCACTTACATTCGTTTTTTTTTTACCTTTTTTATTTCATTATTTCAGTGGGGAAAAAAGGGTAATTAATATAAGCAAACAAATGAAGGCCGGTTTCTGACACAACTACAAGTCCAGGTTAGCTGTAGATTCTGTAACTCTGATGCTCCGTACCAGTGTTGACAACCGTCTGTATTTTTATGGACAGTTTGTAAAAACGGGCACCTTTTCCCCCGTTCGTAAATGTCCGTGGTTGCAGGAATGTGCCAGTAAAAATAGCCGAGATCGGTTCGGCTTGAAACTGCACATGAAGATTGGAGGCAGGGGGTGATTGGAGGCAGGGGGAGATTGGAGGCAGGGGGAGATTGGAGGCAGGGGGTGTTAGTGGCGCCACAGAGGGGGATGGTGGCACCGCAGAGAGTGGGGGAAGGAGACAGGGGTTGTTGGTGGCACCTTAGAGGGGGATGGAGGCAGGGGGAGATCGGAGGCAGAGGGAGATTGTGGCACCGCAGAGGGGGGTGAAGGCAGGGGGTGTTGGCGGCAGAGGGAGATGGAGGCAGGGGGTGACGTCACTAAATAATTTGCCCTTATTATATTGAAAAATAACTAAAATATGTTTTTTTTACCTTAATATCTACCTTAAATCACATTGCTATTTGCCTAGCGTACTTGTTTGTAGCCTAAATACTGAGATTTGCACCTAAAAATGTAATTTAGTAACTTTTGTAAAATGCCAGTAAAAACGTGTCTGTGCCAGTAAATTTCGAGTGTCGTGCCAGTAAATTTCAATCTGGTAGGTTGGCAACACTGCCCCGTACACACGATCGGGATTCCCGGCGGTAAAAAGCCAGCCAGGAATCCCGGGGGGAAAACGGAGAACCTGCTCGGTCACTTTCCCTGTGTACTCACTAGAGGTTTTCCCGTCGGGAAAACTGTGGTGAGAGCTTTGGCCGGGAATCCCGGCCGTGTTTATGCTCCCCCGCAGTGTTTCCCATAGGGAAGCTGTCGGGAAAAAGACTGCCGCAAGGAAAAAAAGAGGACATGTAATTTTTCCTGCCGCGATTCCCGGCGGTTTTCCTGTCGGGAAAATTGCCACGGAGCATACACACAGTTTTCTCGGCCATAAGATGTCATGGCAGTTTTCCTGACGGGAAAACTGGTTGTGTGTACGAGGCATTAGGAGCTGTATTAAGCCAACTGGACCCTTAAAAAACACCCAGAACAGTCCAAATTTCACCTTATCCACTCAACGCTAAGTAAAAAAAAAATATTTCAGGGAGTCCTTTTTAAGTGGGTACACTAGTTCTGTGGGCCTGGGGGGGGGGGGGCAATGGAGTCCCTTAATTTGCATAGATTTCCTCTCACTTTCTCACTTCCTGTTGGTTATAGGGCAGGAAGTGAAGGGATATCTCTGCAATGGGACAGGGATGGCAAATAAACTGGGGCTATAACCCTCTTGTACTCCAAAATGTCCAACTCTCCCTTATGTCCAAAATGAAAAAGTGTTGTCTCTAGTTCTACTTTAAGCACAAATTGATAATTTTATGGAGAGGTCCAAGAAGATATAATCATGCCAATGGTGCAGCAGAAAACATAGCACAGTGAAGAGAGGTGTGTGTTCCAGGATGATAGGACAGTCAAAACAGCCCCCCCACAGTTGAGGAATGCCGGCCGCCCGCATACAGGAAGCAGTGAGGCTGCTTTATGAGGGTGCTAGACTAATTTGCCCCTTAGCCAGGTCCGCCCCATAAGACCGCCAATGCACTAACAGCAAGGCGGCGGGCGTGACCGTCCCCCCTGCTGCCCTAGGCCTGATCCTTGTTGGCCTAGGCCAGGATACAGCGTTGTATGTATGCCCTTTAAATGGAAACTGTAACGAGAGGAATTCAGATCCTTTCAGAATGCCGTTCCTTTGCCATTTTTGTCCTCCATGCAGCTGGTAAAATCAGTGTAAAACTAGAAACTTCTGTATATTGCCACCAAGTTAGGCTCAACCTAACAGACAAAAAATGGGTATTTTCAAATGGGGAGCCCTGGCACATATTCTCGGTACAGGGTTTATTTGCAAAAAATATTGAAAAGCGGGCTTTATACAGTACAGAACAATCCGTTCTGTCATTTATATCATTCAAGTGGCCGAGGAAAGAGTAGGCAGGCCTGATCAGTCTGATGTGTCTGTACTAATATTGCATAATGAGAGCTAAACTGTTGATTTTGCCACAATGACACATCCATAAACAAAGATTCAAACCCCTGCATGTGTGAATGGTAGTGACACAGGGGGTATGTGTTTTCACAGACTTTGCCAATCTTAGCAGCACCTAAACAAACAGCTTTTTGTCTTTACATTGAGACACATTAGGGCCCGGAGGTGATGGATGTATGCTCTAATTGTGCATTGGGAACTTCTGAATGTACATAAGAGAACATGTGCAAACGGTAACTGTCTGTACAAATATTAGCAGTGCGCGGCGTAGACAGAAAAGTGATCCGCCATGTGTGACATCTATAATCTAAACATATGCCTGCATTATCTATGGCCAAAGCTAGAAGTAATATACAGTTATTTACATCAACAAACAGACGTAGGGCCGGATTTAGAAAGAATTTAGATCGGCGTATCTATTGATACCACGTAAATTCTAGGATGCGCCGGCGTATCTTTTTTCTGTATTCAGAGAGCAAGATACGCCGGAATTTTGCTAAGATACGACCGACGTAAGTCTCTTACGCCGACGTATCTTAGTTGAATATTTATGCTGGCCGCTAGGTGGCGCTTCCTTAGATTTACGCGTCGAATATGCAAATTAGGTAGATTCACGAATGTAGTTGCGCCCGGCGTATCTATTTGCGTCGTTTACGTAAGGCGTCGGACCGGCGTAAAGTTACCCCTACTATATGAGGCGCAGGCAGTGTTAAGTATGGACGTTGAGACAGCGTCAAATTTTCTGTCGTTTACATCGTTTGCGTAAGTCGTTCGCGAATAGGGCTGTGCGTAACTTACGTTCACGTCGAAAGCATTGAGTATTTGCGACGTGATTTCAAGAATGCGCACTGGAATACATCCACGGCCGGCGCATGTGCAGTTCATTAGGCGTGTCATTTACGTGGGGTCACGGAAAATTTTAATACAACACGCCTACCTGTCTAATTTGAATTCTGCGCACTTACGCCGGCAAATTTACGCTAGGCCGCCGTAACTTAGGACGCAAGTGCTTTGTGAATACGGCACTTGCCTCTCTAAGTTGCGGCGGCGTAGCGTAAACAAGATACGCTACGCCCGCACAAAGTTACGCCGGTTTTTCTGAATAATCGAATAAAAATATCTACTCGCTGAAAATATGCTCTTTGCCGATACAAAAAATAAAAGTGCCAATAATGGCATGCTGTGTCCCATTGAATTTAATGCAAAAGTGCTCCCCATAGACTTCAATGCAGCCCCCCCATTGACTTCAATGCAAAAAAAGTCTCCCATTGACTTCAATGCAAAAACGCCCCCACCATTGACTGAAATGGAAAAAACGCGTCCCACTTTCCCAATAACTGTAATGCAAAATCGTGTCCCATCGACTGCAAAGCAAAAACACCAGTCACATAAAGTGGAGTTCCACCCAAAAATGTAACTTCCACTTTTTGGAATCCTCCCCCCTCATGCGCAGTAGGGAACCAGAAGTGTTCAATCCTGATTCCCTCACCGAGGATGGCGGGAAAAAGTCCACCGGGAATCCCGGCGGGAAAAAAGAGAGCAGGTTATCTTTTTTTGTCTGGAGGTATTTGGGCAGTTATCCCATCAGAAAAAATGCAAGGAGCATGAACAGGGCCTGGATTCTCGGCCAAAAGCTCTCCTTGCAGTTTTCCCGTCGGGAAACCCGGTCGTGTCTACGGGCCATAAGGGTACATTGTACATGGCCATATGAAAACCTGACAACTGGTTTGGAGGATCCTTCTGGCAGAAACATGCTGCATGCTGTGCACATTCAGCGTTTGAGCAACTTTTAAATGCTTACAGTATTACAGCATTTAATCCTTCAGTTGCCCGGATGCATGCGACTGGTGCCATTTGTCCTTCAGTTGCCAGGACACAGGTGATCTTTGCCACCTTGTGTCCTTTAGCAGTGAGGATCCAAGCAGCTTCTGCCCCCTAGTATCCTTCAGTTTCTAGGATGCAGGCGGCTTCTGCTGCTTAGTTACCTTCAGTTGCCAGGATGCAGGATTCTTCTGTCAACTAGTGTCCTTCAGTTGCCAGGATGCCGGTGGCTTCTGCGCCTTAGGAACTTTCAGTTGCCAGTTAGAAGGTGGCTTGCTCCCTTTAGTGTATTTTAGCTACCAGGACACAGGAGGCTTCACCACCTAACATCCTTCGGTATCCATGATGTAGGAAGCTTGTGTTGCTTGCATGCTTTAGCTTATGCCAACTAGCTTCCTTCAATTGCCAGGACAGAGGCAGCTTCTTCCAACTAGCGTCCTTCAGTTGCCAGAACACAGGCCACTTCTTCTAACTAGCATCCTTCAGTTGTCAGGACGCAGGTGGCTTGTACCAACTAGCATGCTTCAGATGCCAGGGCACAGGTGGCTTTCACTAGGAGGCATTAACACCCAGCATCCTTCAGTTTCCATGATGTAGGATGCTTGTGCTGCTTCGGCTTCGACCAACTAGCATCCTTCAATTGCCAGGACGCAGACGGCTTTTGCCAACTAGCATCCTTCAATTGCCAGGACAAAGGTGGCTTCTGCCAACTAGCTTCCTTCAGTTGCCAGGAGGCAGGCGACTTCTGCCAATTAGCATCCTTCAGTTGCCAGGAGGCAAGCGGCTTCTGCCAACTAGTATCCTTCAATTGCCAGGACAGAGGCAGCTTCTTCCAACTAGCGTCCTTCAGTTGCCAGAACACAGGCCGCTTCTTCCAACTAGCGTCCTTCAGTTGTCAGGACGCAGGTGGCTTGTACCAACTAGCATGCTTCAGATGCCAGGGCGCAGGTGGCTTTTACCAGGAGGCATTACCACCCAGCATCCTTCAGTTTCCATGATGTAGGGGGCTTGTGCTGCTTCGGCTTCGACCGACTAGCATCCTTTAATTGCCAGGACAAAGGTGGCTTCTGCCAACTAGCTTCCTTCAGTTGCCAAGAGGCAGGCGACTTCTGCCAATTAGCATCCTTCAGTTGCCAGGACGCAGACGGCTTCTGACAATTAGCATCCTTCAATTGCCAGGACACAGGTGGCTTCTGCCAACTAACATCCTTCAGTTGCAAGGATGCAGGCGGTTTCTGCCAACTAGCATCCTTCAGATGCCAGGACACAGGTGGCTTTCACCAACTAGCTTCTCTCAGTTGCCAGGATGCAGGTGGCTTCTGTCACATAGCATCCTTCAGTTGCCAGGACGCAGGCAGCCTAGAGTTTTGCAGCTGTCAGAACGGAGGTGGCTTGTGCCACTTATTGACCTTCAGTTAGCAGGATGGAGGAGCTTCAGGACCTAGCATCCTACAATTGCTAGTATGCATACGGCCTCTGCTGCCCAGTGTCCTTCAGTTGCAGGACGCAGGCAGCTTCTGCCACCTAGTATATTTCAGTTGCTTGGATGCAAACAGCTCCAAAAGAATGCACGTGAGCTGTACAAGTGTTATCACAAATGTTAACATTCATGCAGAGTAAAATATCGTCCTTACGCAGGACCTCTGATGCAGATTTTTTATATATTTTTTTTATAGATCAGAATGTGGTGCAACTCTACAGAATAAAACACTTTTTTTTTTTTGCAGCCATAAGCCGGTGATATATGAAACCCATATGGATATTTCTCTTTTATGTGTGATTTTAATATCTGTGCATAAAAATGCCCTTTGATGTAGTTTATTATTATATTTTATGGTGACATACGAAGAGAACAAATGTAGATTCCGGTGTTTGGGTGACATTAGCACAGTGAAAGTCAGATTTTTTTTTAAAAAAGCGGTTATCATTGTGCTCCAGACTCTGGCGGTCCTATACCTGCAACTGTCGCAGATCAAAATTCCTGTCTGACAAGGTTTATGTGTTGATCTCAATATGAGACATGCTAATATCTAATACGATTAACTGTCTAATCTACTTAGCACAAAAGAAAGAGTGTCTGACCCCCTAGTTAATGATCGGTGACCTTTTTTTTTTTGCTTAAAACAGATTGCGTGGAAGCCAGGTACGGGGACAATGATGCAGCGCTTGCTGTTGTGCTATATTGCTGCATAACTTAGGGGGGGGGGGGGTGACGACATTTTTCAGAGACTGCTGTTCTGCAGACCTTGTGACTTTTAACCCACCTTATAATCCCACCCTAGGTTCCTTCCCTTCTCTTATCCTTCCCAGTGCTGATCCTAGGCAGGGTGTGTAGGGTGCTTTGCACCCAGGAGCCTGCAGAGGTGGGGGCGCCGATGTGTATAGACACACAAAAGTGCCTCAAAAAAGCTACTTGCAGGAAATTTTTGGACCCCTGCAAGCACACCGCTCCAGTGTGAAAGCACCCGAGCTCTCACACTGGGATTGCAGATGAGCCTTTTTTAAGGTGCTATTTTTAACCCTAAAGCGCCTGAAAAAACCCTCCAGTGTGAAAGGGGTCTAATGGACCATCTTCTGTACTATTGTCTGCAGTCTCTGACCATCTCCTGTACTATTTCTGCAGCCTCTAATCATCTCCTGTATCATGTCTGCAGTCTCTGACCATTTCTTGTATTATGTCTGCAGTCTCTGACCATCTCCTGTATCATGTCTGCAGTCTCTGACCATCTCCTGTATCATGTCTGCAGTCTCTGACCATCTCCTGTACTATTTCTGCAGCCTCTAATCATCTCCTATATCATGTCTGCAGTCTCTGACCATTTCTTGTATTATGTCTGCAGTCTCTGACCATTTCTTGTATTATGTCTGCAGTCTCTGACCATCTCCTGTATCATGTCTGCAGTCTCTGACCATCTCCTGTATTATGTCTGCAGTCTCTGACCATCTCATATATCATGTCTGCAGTCTCTGACCATCTCCTGTATCATGTCTGCAGTCTCTGACCATCTCCTGTATTATGTCTGCAGTCTCTGATCATCTCCTATATCATTTCTTTGTGAATACAGCACTTGCGCATAAAGTTGCGGTGGCGGAACATAAATGAGAAACGTTACGCCGGCCAAAAGAACCGCTCGCCATCCTGAATCTGGCCTTATCACTTTTGCGCAAACCTATTAATAAACACTTATTGCGATTTTTTTTTTTTTTTAACAAAAATATGTAGAAGAATACACATTGTCCTAAACTGAGGAATAAATTAGTTTTTTTAGATATTTTTTTTTAGATATTTGTTATAGCAAAAAAGTAAAAAATATTTGTTTTTTCAAAAAAAAAAAAAAAAAAACGCAGTAGTGATCAAATATCACCAAAAAAAATTTCTATTTGCAAAAAAATGGTCTGGTCAGGAAGGGGGGTAAATCCTTCCGGGGTTGAAGCGGATAATACTGCTGTAGATATTTAAAATTCACATACAGCGTTATTACTGCAACGTTTATTTGAAAAGGTGACCGTATTTCCCTGACTGTATTAGGTAATTAGCAGAACCCCCTCTAATTACTCTCTGCATCTTCAATGCCGTCACTTCTGCCTCCTAGTTCAACAACTGCCGAGATAAAATCTCACTCACAGAGCTCATTGTTTTCAACTGGTCAGACCAGACAAGCAAACTCTCATTGTGAGAGAGCAAGACATGATGACGGTACATTGTTACTAAGAAGAAAACACGGCCAGGATATGGAGTAAAGCCTCGTACACACGGCCGAGAATCTCGTCAGGAAAAAAAAAAACGTTGGTTTTCCTGACGAGATTCCTGGCAAGCTTCCTTGCTCGGCAAGTGTACAGACACACCATTCGCAAGAACGCGGTGACGTCATCGACTACGATGGGCATGTGCTTGTCACATTCAATGCCGTCGCCGTCATCTGGCTTCACCCTACCTATGCCGCGGAAGCTACCGCACATGCGTCAAAGTCATTTCGAGCATGCGCAGGTTTTCACGGCGACAGGTAAGTATACAGACGCTCGGGTTTCTCGTCTGGAAACAGGCCGACAAGAATCCCGACGAGAAAATAGAGAGCAGGTTATCTATTTTTCTCGTTGAGATTCCCGGCAGTTTTCCCGACGAGAAACCATACACACACACAGTTTTCTCGGCAGAAAGCTCTCCCAGCAGCTTTCTTGCCGAGAAAACCGTGCGTGTGTACGAGGCTTGAGTAAAAATGGCCGCCCCTTGTATACTGTGCATAGAAAATAGGTTTGCGGGACCATGTGGTTTGCCACGCATGTTTTGCAAATGTGTGGGAATGCCAACAACAATTAATGGCACAGCCGTGCGTCTGCTACATGGCAGCACGTTTCTGTGCGTGTCAGGACAGAGTAGACAGTAGATATCCAATGTGTGTGTGTGTGACAGCGCTGGACGTGTATGCAGAACTGTATCCCTGGAGGTGATCTGGGGGATGTGTTCATGGAGGTAGGCAGGGCCGGGACTAGACATGTGCGGTTTGTTTTCCTTTCCGAATTAATATTTGGACAAATTTTCGTTTTTCGGAAAGTCGGATGGTTCCGACTTTCCGAATTAGAATAGTACCAAAATTTAAATGAATCTGAAATAACGACAAAAAAATTCGGACCGCTTACGAATACTTTTTCAAATTCAAATAGTTTTCCAATTTCCAAAGAGAATAAAATAGAATTGAATATAAAGGAATGGAATAGAAAAATATATATATAATTGTTTCTATTCTAATCCTTTATTTTCTATTCTATTTTATTCTCTTTGGAAATTGGAAATCTATTCGAATTCAAAAGCGATTTGAATTTGCATACACGTCCAGCGCTGTCACACACACGCATTGGATATCTACTGTGTATGGAGAACACACACAAAATCACGCTCTGCCCTTGACATGCACAGAACCGCAAGGTCCCACGAAAAAAGCCGGTCAATAGCATATTGATGTCTGGAAAGTGGTTCTGTTATTCTGGCTGGACGTCTATTGACATTCTGCAGGATAACAGCTGCGCATCGCGGCGATCAGTGGTGCGGTGTGTCAGTCTGACACACCGCTACACCGATCTCCGACGGAGGCTCTTTACCATGTGATCAGCACTGTCCAATCACGACTGACCGCGATGTAAACAGGAAGAGCTGTTGATTGGCTGTTCCTCACTCGTGTCTGACAGACGCGAGTAGAGGAGAGCCGATTGGCGCCTCTCCTGACGGGGGGGGGGGGTTCGCGCTTGTTCATCAGTGCAGCCCCCCTCGGATGCCCGTCCAGGACCACCAGGGAAGCCGCAAGGACCACCATAGAAGCCTTCAACATGTGGATGGCCAGGTACATCCCCCATGGACATCCACATGTTACAAAACATGCCCAACATATGCCAATCAGTGCCCACTAACTGGCACAATAGTAGCACATATAAAAACAGTGATGCCCAGCAATGCCACCCACCAGAGTAACCAGTGCCACTCATCAGTGTCCCTCAGTGCCACCTATCAGTGCCCATCTATGCCCACCTACCAGTGCCAATCTATGCCCACCTATCAGTGACCATCAGTGCCCATCTATGCCACCTATCAGTGCCACCCATATGTATACATCAGTGCCACCCATAAATGCCCATCAGTGCCGCCAATGAGTGCCCATCAGTGCCGCATACCAGTGCCACCTATCAGTGCCACCCATATGTATACATCAGTGCCACCCATAAATGCCGCCAATGAGTGCCCATCAGTGCCGTATACCAGTGCCACCTATCATAGTTACATAGTTACATAGTTAGTCAGGTTGAAAAAAGACACAAGTCCATCCAGTTCAACCATAAAAAAAATAAACAAACAAAATAAAACACAGTACATCCCATACACCCATCTCCATACCCACAGTTGATCCAGAGGAAGGCTGCCCATCAGTGCTTATCAGTGCCACCTCATTGGTGCCACCTCATCGGTGCCCATCAGTGCCACCTTATCAGTGCCCATCAGTGCAGCCATATCAGTGCCCATCATTGAAGAACAAAAAATACCAGAAACAAATAAAAACGTTTTATTTTTCTAAATTTTCGGTCTTTTTTTATTCGCTGCGCAAGAAATAAAAAAAATCGCAGAGGTGATCAAATACCACCAAAAGAAAGCTCTATTTGTGGGAACAAAGTTATGAAAATTCGTTTGGGTACAGTGTAGCATGACTGCGCAATTGTCATTCAATTTGCAACAGCGATGAAAGCTGAAAATTGGCCTGGGCAGGAAGGTGCGTAAGTGCCCGGTATTGAAATGGTTAAATGTCTTTTTTTGCAAGGGTCATTTTTTATTTTTTTAAACCACTCCTTTAAAACGCTACAGTGTATTAAGAGTTTCCAGTAAAAATATATATATATATATACACATGATAGAAACATAGGCAATACACACACGGCTCCCACGCTACAGAAATTGCCGTAATGCAGCAGCAGATTCCATTAATGTCTGGCTCCTTCCATTAGTAATGGATATAATAATACACAAAAACACTTAAGAAAATCTAGATGTAAACGCCACGTTTATGGAGAGCAACAAAAAGAAACGCTCCACGTCCGACGCTCTCATCTTACAACAAACCCCCACCAATGGCATTCGCCTCACCCAATGGAGGCATGGCGTGCAATACTCACAGTTATCACCCTGATAGTCCGGTACAAACTGCTCATCGTTGTCGGGGACTTGGGCTGCAAGACACAAGAAGAAGGAGAAAATTAGTTTTCCGAAGGCAAAAATTATTTAAAAAATAATCCCCCACCCCCCCAACCACCACCACCCCCACCCTCTCCTCCAATCATGACAACATTTCATACAGCATGGTAGAGCTCATCAACCTACACGTTGTCCCTCTCTGACAATACAGGCTTGTGAACGGAGGCGGCTCTTTAATTAGGCGGTCGCCTCAGGCCTCGCACTCACGGGGGGCCTCGCGGCTGCCTAACTTACCCAATGCATTACCCCAGTTTTGAGGGACAGGGGACCTTAACGCTGCTGTGCTCAGGCAGCGTTAAGAGCCCTGACTCAGGAGCCAGCATCCCTAGCAACCAGTATATCGGTGACCCCACCCCTTGTGACCTCTATGAACCAGCATGCCCTCAGTCAATGACGTCACAAGGGGGCGGGCTCACCAGGTGACATCACTGGGTGGCCCCCGGCCCTTAGTTATTAAAGAGCAGGATCTGGAGGCCACCTTGTTAAAGGGGGCTTTTAGATTCTGATAAACCCCCTGCCCGCAGACCCCCACAACCACCAGCCAGGGTTGTGGGGAACAGGGCCCTTGTCCTTAAAAATGTTTTCCCATCATGGGTGTGAGTGGGGCCCCATGTCAAGTTTTGCCTAAGGCCTCACAAAGCCTGGAGCCGCCTCTGCTTGTGAAGTATCCACTATATCCTAAAGCAGGGGTCGGCAACCAGGGTGCCCTCCAGCTGTTGCAGAACTACAAGTCCCATGAGGCATTGCAAGCCACTGACAGTTACAAGCATGACTCCCAAAGGCAGAGGCATGATGGGAATTGTAGTTTTGCAACAGCTGGAGGGCCACAGGTTGAGCACCCATGCGGCCTGTCCCACAGGATAAGAGGAAAGCCGGCCCTGTAGAGGAGGATTTACTTTTCTGATTTGATCTGTTAGGGCAGGGGGCTTCAAACTTTGTAAGCAAAGTCCAGTTTGCTATCCTTCAGACTTTAGAGGGGCTGGACTGTGGCCAGTGGGAGTAGAAAGTGTCAATGAGAGGAATAGTGCCACATCGTTGGTGTCAATGAGAGGACTAGTGCCCCATCGTTGGTGTCATTGGGAGGAATAGTGCCCCACCCTTGGTGTCAGTGAGAGGAATAGTGCCCCAACATCGGTGTCAATGAGAGGAATAGTGCCCATCCATGGTGTCAGTTAGAGGAATAGTACCCCATCCTTGGTGTCAGTGGGAGGAAAAGTGCCCCATCCCTGGTGTCAATGAGAAGAATAGTGCCCCATCATTGGTGTCAGTGGGAGGAAAAGTCACCATCCCTGGTGTCAGCGGGAGGGATGGTGTCCCATCATTGGTGTCAGCGGGAGGAATAATGCCCCACCCTAGGGGGTAGTGAGAGGAATAGTGCCCCATCCTTGGTGTCAGCGAGAGGAATGGTGCCCCAACATTGCTGTCAGTGATAGGAATAGTGTCCCATCATTGGTATCAGTAGGAGGAATAGTGTCCCGTCCTTGGTGTCAATGAGAGGAATAGTGCCCCATCCTTGGTGTCAGTGAAAGGAATAGTGTCCCACCCTTGGTGTCAGTGAGAGGAATGGTGCCCCAACATTGCTGTCAGTGAAATGAATAGTGTCCCATCATTGGTATCGGTGGGAGGAATAGTGCCCCATCCTTGGTATCAGTGAAAGAAATAGTGTCCCATCATTGGTGTCAGTGGGAAGAATAGTGCCCCATCATTGGTGTCAATGAGAGGAAAAGGTGTCCTATCATTGGTATCAGTGGGAGGAATAGTGCCCCACCATTGGTGTCAGTGAGAGGAATACTGTCCCATCATTGGTGTCAGTGAAAGGAATAGTGTCCCATCATTGGTATCAGTGGGAGGAATAGTGCCCCATCATTGGTGTCAGTGAGAGGAATAGTGTCCCATCGTTGGTGTCAGGGGGAGGAATAGTGCCCCATCCTTGGTGTCAGTGAAAGGAATAGTGCCCCATCATTTGGTGTCAGTGAAAGGAATAGTGTCCCCTCATTGGTGTCAGTGGGAAGAATAGTGCCCCATCCTTGGTGTCAATGATAGGAATAGTGTCCCATCATTGGTGTCAGTGAAAGGAATAGTGTCCCATCATTGGTATCAGTGGGAGGAATAGTGCCCCATCATTGTTGTCAGTGAGAGGAATAGTGTCCCATCGTTGGTGTCAGTGGGAGGAATAGTGCCCCATCCTTGGTGTCAGTGGGAGGAATAGTGCCCCATCCTTGGTGTCAGTGGGAGGAATAGTGCCCCATCCTTGGTGTCAGTGAAAGGAATAGTGCCCCATCATTTGGTGAGCAGTCTTTATTAAGTCTCACATTTGGATTACTGCACAGATGTGGAAGAAATACACAAATCACCCCGGGACTCAAAGGAAGAGAACATATGACGAATGCATTTTAATAACATTTGCTTATACCGGAGTTTAGCCTTAACAAGTACACAGAACCATCTAGAGATTTGTGTTTACCAAACATAAACTTCTGATTTTATTATATTTGTACAGTGCTGACATATAATGCTCCGGTTTACGACGTACATAAATCTATCAAGGTTGACCTTTGCTTAAAAATCGTGTCCTTATAAAGCTCAGGTTGGCACAGACATAACTCAAAGGCTGGGCAGATTCCAATTAAAGCACAACTCCACTCAATTGTTCTCTTACATCTTTGGCCCCATGATGGAGATCCCTCCACTACTTCCTGTCCAAGTGAAACGCGTCAGCCGGAACAGGAATCTCCACTAAGGAGATACAAAGAACTTAAAATTGTCCGACATTCTAATGCAGTCAGAGGCGGCTCTTTAATTAGGCAAATTAGGCGGTCGCCTAAGGCCTTGCACTCACAGAGGCCTTGCCCAATGTATTACAACAGTTTTGAGGGACAGGGGACCTTAATGTTGCTGTGCTCAGGCAGCGTTATGAGCCCTGACTCAGGAGCGGGGCCAGCAGCGTCCCTAACAACCAGTGAATATCGTTGACACCACCCCTGGTGACATCAATGACCCAGCATGCCCTCGGTCAATGTCGTCACAAGGGGCGGATTCACCAGGTGACTTTGCCACTTAGTTATTACAGAGCAGGATCTGGGGGCCGCCTTGTTAAAGGGGGCTTCCAGATTCCGATAAGCCCACAGACCCCCACAATCACCGGCCAGGGTTGTGGGGAAGAGGCTCTTGTCCTTGAATTATTTTTCCCATCATGGGTGTGAGTGGGGCCCCATGTCAAGTTTTGCCTAAGGCCTCACAAAGCCTGGAGCCGCCTCTGCATGCAGCCCAACTCCGGGCAAACATTTTCTTTACAGGGGAGCTGTGCCCACACTGTACGGGTCAGCTGGGAAGGAAGAAAAAATCCTGGATGGCCGCACGCCGTTGAAGGCATCTTTATTGATATCTTGGGTAGCAGATGAAATCCAATACAGTCACTTCATGTTACAGAAAACAGGAAAAGCCACTGGCGCGTTTTGCACATTATGAAGGTGATTAACCGCTTCCCGACCGGGGCGCGACGATGTAGGTCAACAGAATGGCACGGCTGCGCAAATCGCCGTACAGGTACATCCCCTCTAACTTGCGAGCCACGTAACCAGGTAATAATTACGGTAATCAGAGCATTTTTATAGCACTGATCGCTGTAAAAATTACAAGGGTCCCAAAATGGTGTCAAAAGTGTCCGCCATGATGTCGCAGTCACTATAAAAATCGTTGATCGCCGCCATTACTAGTAAAAAAATATATTAATAAAAATGCCATAAAACTACCCCCTATTTTGTAGACGCTATGGGCCAGATTCACAGAGCCCTTACTCACACTACTCTGAAACCTCAAACCATGAAAATACGGCTGCGGGCTTCAATCCGGCTGGCTTACGTGTTCGTACGCCTTCGGATCTACGCTGCAATAAATTTGCGCCCGCTGGGTGGAGTTCCTGACGTTTTCCGCGTCGGGGTATGCTAATGAGCTTTTGCCGACGATCCACGAAGTTACGAACGTCAATCGCAATCTCTTACGGCACCTTTAGTCATCTTTTTGCCGCGTAATGTTATTCCAGCTTTTATCTGGTCTAATATTAGACAGCCCATGGTAAGTATGGCCGTCGTTCCCGCGTCGAATGTCAACGTCTTTTTTTATTTTTTACGTAAGTCGTCCGGGAATAGGAATGTACGTAAACGACGCTACTCAAACAACGAATGACGTAACGACGTTATTTCGCGCAATGCACGGCGGGAAATTTCTGAACGGAGCATGCGCAGTTCGATCGCCGCGGGGACGCGCCTAATTTAAATGCTTCACGCCCCCTAATCGCGTGTTTCGATTACGCGGCGAGAAATACACTACGCCGCCGTATCGTAAAGGAACAAAATCTACCAGAATTCGGCGTATAGCCTGGTAAAATACGGCGGCGTAGCGTATCTCTGATACTCTGCGCCAATGTTATCGTATCTGAATCTGGCCCTATAAATTTTGCGCAAACCAATCGATAAACGCTTATTGCGATTCTTTACCAAAAATATTTAGAAGAATATGTTTCGGCCTAAACTGAGGATTTTTTATATATATATATATTATTTGGGGATATTTATTATAGCAAAAAGTAAAAAATATTGCTTTTCAAAATCGCTCTATTTTTGTTTATATCGCAAAAAAAAAAACGACAGAGGTGATCAAATACCACCAAAAGAAAGCTCTATTTGTGGGGAAAAAGGACGTAAATTTTGTCTGGGAGCCACGTCCCACGACCGCACAATTGTCAGTTAAAGAATCGCAAAAGTGGCCTGGTCTTTGGGCAGCCAAAAGGTCCGGGGCTGAAGTGGTTAATCATAGCTACAGTAATCTGGGTCTGACCATGTATATATGTAGGGAAGAGATAAAACTTAACAACCAATCAAAAATGGAGATGTATCAAGAACACATTGGTTGTTAAGTTTTATCTCTTCCCTACATATATACATGGTCAGACCCAGATTACTGCAGCTATGATTAAGCACCTTCATACGGTGTGAAACGCGTCACAGGCTTCACCTATTTTCTGTAACAAGTGACTGTATTGGATTTCATCTGCTATACAAGATATCAATAAAGATGCCTTCAATGGTGTGCGGCCGTCCAGGATTTTTTCTTTTTTCCTAGTTTGTTGCAGAGCCAGCACCTGTAAGTTACTAAAAAGCTGTGGCCCAGATTCAGATACAATTAGATTCTCGTAGAGTATCAGAAATACACTACGCCGCCGTATTTTACCTGGCTCTACGTGGAATCCCGGTAGATTTTGTCCAGTAAACTACAGCGGCGTAGTGTATTTCTCCCGTCGCAAGCCATCTACGCGAGTAGGGGGCGTGAAGCATTTAAAATAGGCGCGTTCCCGCGGTGATCGAACTGCGCATGCTCCGTTCAGAAATTTCCCGCCGTGCATTGCGCAAAATCACGTCATTACGTCATTTTTTTCTTGAGTAGCGTCGTTTACGGACATTCCTATTCCCGAACGAGTTACGTAAAAAAAAAAAAAATATTTAAATTCGACGCGGGAACGACGGCCATACTTAACATGGGCTACGCACCGTTAGACCAGCAAAAAGTTGGTCTAACAGTACGTAGCCAAAAAATGACTTAAGCGATTGCGAAGACCACTCGTATCTTCGTGGATCGCCGTAAAAACACATTTGCATATCCCGACGCATGAAAACGACGCGGACTCCTCCCAGCGGCCGCAAAAATATCGCAGCGTAGATCCGAAGGCTTACGAAGACGTAAGCCTCTCGGATCGAAGCCCGAAGCCGCCGTATCATGGTTTGAGGATTCAAACTAGTGATACGGCGCGCGAAATTTGAAATTACTCCTGTCTAGCACCAGTTAGACAGGCGTAATCGCTCTCTGAATCTGGGCCTGTGTGCTTTAGAGGACTGGGGCTTAGAGCGGTAATCCTTCTCTATTGTACGGGCAGGCTCGTCGCTACAGGATAGGCAAAAAAACAATTGTTTGGGGCCCTGAGCCCCAGGGGAAGGGGGTGAGTGTCGTGCTCACCCCCTTCCTTGGACTACAGGAGAGTCAGGATGCCCACTAACACACAGCTCCTTTCTCTATCTGCAATGTAGTGAGCGTCCTGACTCTCCTGTAGTCCAAGGGAGGGGGCGAGCACGACACTCCACACCAAGGAGAAAGCCTTGCATTACTGTGTGGAGTTACAGACAGAAGAACAGGAAGTGAGGATTTCTCAGAAGAAATAAGGACATTTAAAAGCAAAATGGAAGGATGAGGTAAGTGAAGGAGGACTGCACTAAGGTAAAGGAAGATATTTAAAGAAAGAAAATTGTACCTTTACAACCTCCTTACGCGCCAGTTTGCTTTTGGACCATGTTTAGTAACCAGAGCACAAGAGGAAAACTCTCACAAACGTGGCAAAACCTACTCCATGCATATGATTTCCCTCGTGAAATTCAAACCCAAGACCTCAGACCTCCAAACAAAGAGTGCCAACTGCTTAACCACCTTATCGCTAACACCCCTATGTACATGTGTATTGAATGGCACTGCAACACACCACACATGGTGCCAAGTGTTGCGGTAAAATGCAACACACAGGTGCAAAGCCGGCCCTTATATTCTATTCTGTTAAGAGGGGTCATTTTTTTCCCTCCTTAGAAGATTGGGAGGTGTACTTTGGGCAGGGTTGTGAAAAAGGATCTCCCGATAATTAATAAATATATATAAAATATATATAACATATAAATAAAAAAATATATATAAAATATAAATAAAATAAAAAATATATGAAATATATACAAACAAATATATATATATATATATATATATATATATATATATATATATATATATATATATATTATAATATAAATAAAAAAAATATAAAAATATATATAAAATAAATATTTATTTATTTATTTATTATACCTCCCAACCCGCACGGATTCTGTGGGACTTTCCCACATAGACACTTTTTTCCCGCAGTCCCGCGATAGAGTAGTAATTTTCCCTCACATGAAGAGGAGCCAGTGGTGGCAGCATGGGAGGAGGAGGTAGGACGGCAGCCCCTCCCCTACCAAGTGTGATGTCGGCCGATCGGCAGCAATTTCCCGTGACACCCCCCTGCCATTCTACAGTAGCACCCCCCTCAACAACTTTAATGGCATGGAAGAAAAAAAAATTAATGAATGTCCCGCGGCTGCATTTTTAAAAGTTGGGAAGTATGGGGCAGATTCACGTACATCGGCGCATTATCGATCCGGCGTAGCGCACCGCGATTACGTTAGACGTGCGCAATCTAGCCGCGTAATCCCGGGATTCACGTAGCTTTTGCGCAAGAAATTGCGCAAGCGTAAGGTTTTTTCCTGAGGCGTAAGGAGGAGTAATACAAATTGGGTGGGACGTGGGCGTGTTACATTGAAATGAGCCGTGACCCCATGCAAATGAAGGGCCGGCCGACTCGCGCATGCGCGCGTGAAGGAAACCATGTCAGCTCCGTTGTGCGCATGCTCACAACTCGGGAGCGGCGCAATCAGTGAAATTGGAAATGGACTAGGGCAACTTTATGAACTACGCAGACAGCATAAATAGACACACACAAATGCACTTCCTTTGCAAAAATACATCCCTTTGTATCCCTCCCTATACAGCAAGGTGCTTTTGTTTGTTTGTGTCTTTGAGATATTTGGGGACTGTTTTGCAGAGTGATTTTTGTCTTTTATGTGTTTTCTTTGTTGTTATTTTGTTTAAATTATATTTTTGCTGGGCATTTTTTATTTAAATTATATTTTTGCTGGGCATTATTTTTTTTTCCTCGTCATTTCCTCGTCATTTATTTAATTTTTTTGGTTCTGTTTGTGTATGATTGTGAGGGGCTTGTATCAGATAAGAATATTGTATTAGATTAATTTAAATTGTAAATTTTATGTAAGCAAATAAAAAAAAAAAAAAAAACATCTCCCGTGCCCTCCTTAGTGCCATCCTCCGTGCCCTCATCCTTCTTTGTTCATCTAAAGTCAGTAGTATAGCTATGCGCGACGATGCCCCTGGCATGTTGGCATACAGATTGTTGGGCAACACGTGTGACTGCTGAACTCCTCACTAACAGTGTTGCTTTATCTGACAATTAGACTTTTTTTCAAAATTTAGACCAGCTT